>CM059428.1:149047798-149519973 GCA_030390025.1 Squalus acanthias
CAGAGAAGATGTTTCCCCTCATAGGGGAAATCTAGAACTAGGGTGCATTGTTTCAGAATAAGGGGTCACCCATTTAAAACTGAGATGAGGAGAAATTTCTTCTCTCAGAGAGTCGTAAATCTGTGGAATTCTCTGCCCCAGAGAGCTGTGGAGGCTGGGTCATTGAATATATTTAAGGTGGAGATAGACAGATTTTTGAACAATAAGGGAGTGATGGGTTATGGGGAGCAGGCAGGGAAATGGAGCTGAGCCCAAGATCAGATCAGCCATGATCTCATTAAATGGCGGAGCAGGCTCGAGGGGCCAAATGGCCTACTCCTGCTCCTATTTCTTATGTGCTTATGTTCTCGGTAATTCCTGGTGTCGTATTTTGCAATGATCAATAACTGCAGAATAGCAATATACTTTCCCAAATCATTTTCATTAGTTCCACAAAAAGCAAAAAACTGAAGATGCTGGAAACACAGAACAAAAACAGAAAATGCTGGCAACATTCAGCAGGTCAGACAACACCTGTGCAGACAGTAGAGGAGCAATGCTCTGGGAGTGGACCCTTTGTCCTAAAACTGGGGTATCAACTACATATGGTTATGATATTGTGGCCATTACAGAAACATGGCTGCAGGGTGACAATGCCTGGGAATTAAACATACCAGGTTATTTAACGATCAGGAAGGACAGGCAGGAAGGAAGGGGAGGTGGGGTGGCTATGTTAATAAAGGAAGGAATCACTGTAATACAGAGTAATGATATTGGGTCAAAAAATCATGATAATGAAACAGTTTGGGTGGAGATAAGGAATAATAAGGGGAAAAAAACACTAGTGGGCGTAGTCTATAGGCCTCCGAACAGTTGCAACTCTGTTGGACGGAGTATCAATCAGGAAATAGTTGAGGCATGTAATAAGGGAACATCTATAATTATGGGGGATTTTAACTATCATATTAATTGGACAAATCAAATGGGGCAGGACTGCCTTGAGGATGAGTTCATTGAGTGTATTAGGGATGGGTTTCTTGAGCAGTATGTAACTGAACCGACCAGGGGGCAAGCAACCTTAGATCTGGTCCTGTGTAACGAGACAGGATTAATTAAAAATGTCCTAGTAAAGGATCCCCTTGGAATGAGTGACCATAACATGGTTGAATTCCATATTCAATTAGAGGGTGAGAAGGTTGGATCTCAAACAAGCGTGCTAAGCTTGAATAAAGGAGACTATGAAGGTATGCGAGCGGAATTGAGTAGAGTGGATTGGGAAAATAGATTAAAGGGTAAGACGACACATGATCAGTGGTGTACATTCAAGGAGTTATTTTACAACTTCCAAAAAAAATATATTCCACTGAAAAGAAAAGGGTGTAAAAGAAAGGACAGTCATCCGTGGCTAAGTAAAGAAATTAAGGATAGTATTCGACTAAAAACAAGGGCATATAAGGTAGCGAAATCTAGTGGGAGGACAGAGGATTGGGAAAACTTTAAAAGGCAGCAAAAAATAACAAAAAGATTGATTAAGAAAGGGAAGATAGATTATGAAAGTAAATTAGCAAAAAATATAAAAACAGATAGTAAGAGTTTTTATAGTTATATAAAAAGAAAAAGGGTGGCTAAAGTAAATGTTGGTCCCTTAGAGGATGAGACCGGGAAATTAATGTTGGGAAATATGGAGATGGCAAAAACACTGAATGAATATTTTGTATCAGTTTTTACAGTAGAGGACACTAAGAATATCCCAACACTGGACAAACAGGGGGCTATAGGGGGAGAGGAGCTAAACACAATCAAAATCACTAAGGAAGTGGTACTCGGTAAAATAATGGGACTCAAGGCGGATAAATCACCTGGACCTGATGGCTTACATCCTAGAGTCTTGAAGGAAGTGGCGGTAGGGATTGTAGATGCATTGGTAATAATTTTTCAAAACTCCCTGGATTCCGCTGAGGTCCCGGCAGACTGGAAAACTGCTAATGTAACACCCTTATTTAAAAAGGGCAGTAGACAGAAGGCTGGTAACTATAGACCGGTTAGCCTAACATCTGTGGTAGGTAAAATTTTGGAGTCCATTATTAAGGAAACAGTAACAGGACATTTGGATAATCATAATTTAATAGGACAAAGTCAGCATGGTTTTACGAAGGGGAAGTCATGTTTGACAAATTTGCTGGAGTTCTTTGAGGAAGTAACATATAGAGTGGATAAAGGGGAACCAGTGGACGTAGTGTATTTAGACTTCCAAAAGGCATTTGACAAGGTGCCACACAAAAGATTATTGCTTAAGGTAAAAAATCACGGGATTGGGGGTAATATTCTGGCATGGATAGAGGATTGGCTATCCAACAGAAAGCAAAGAGTTGGGATAAATGGTTCATTCTCAGACTGGCAATCAGTAACTAGTGGTGTTCCACAGGGGTCAGTGCTGGGTCCCCAACTCTTTACAATCTATATTAACGATTTGGAGGAAGGGACCAAGTGTAACATATCAAAATTTGCAGATGATACAAAGATGGGAGGGAAAGTAGTGAGTGAGGAGGACATAAAAAACCTGCAAGGGGACATAGACAGGCTAAGTAAGTGGGCAGAGATTTGGCAGATGGAATACAACACTGGAAAGTGTGAGGTGATGCACTTTGGCAGGAAAAATCCTAGAGCAATTTATTATCTTAATGGCAAGAAACTGGAGAGTACTGAAGTGCAAAGGGATCTGGGGGTCCTGGTGCACGAAACTCAAAAGGTTAGTATGCAGGTGCAGCAAGTGATTAAGAAGGCAAATGGAATGTTGGCTTTCATTGCTAGGGGGATAGAATATAAAAATAGGGAGGTATTGCTTCAGTTGTACAAGGTATTGGTGAGACCGCACCTGGAATACTGCATACAGTTTTGGTGTCCTTACTTAAGGAAAGACATCCTTGCTCTCGAGGCAGTGCAAAAAAGGTTCACTCGGTTAATCCCGGGGATGAGGGGGTGGTCATATGAGGAGAGGTTGGGTAGATTGGGACTCTACTCATTGGAGTTCAGAAGAATGAGAGGCGATCTTATTGAAACATATAAGATTGTGAAGGGGTTGGATCGGGTGGATGCGGGGAGGATGTTCCCGATGACGGGTGAGACTAGAACTAGGGGACATAGTCTTAGAATAAGGGGCTGCTCTTTCAAAACTGAGATGAGGAGGAACTACTTCACTCAGAGGGTGGTAGGTCCATGGAATATGCTGCCACAAAAAGCTGTAGAAGCTACAACATTAATTAAATTTAAAACAGAAATAGACAGTTTCCTAGAAGTAAAGGGCATTAAGGGTTACGGGGAGCGGGCAGGAATTTGGACATGAGTCTAGGTTCGGATCGGTCATGGCCCTGTGGGTAGTGGAGCGGGCCCAGGGACCGTGTAGCCTGATTCTGCTCCTATTTCGTGTGTGCAATTCTGTTAGATGCAGGAGATGGTTCTGTGATAGATAGTAGATTGGCGGTTAGGATCAGATCAGCCATGATCTTATTGAATGGCGGAGCAGGCTCGAGGGGCCGATTGGCCTACTCCTGCTCCTATTTCTTATGTTCTTATGTTCTTATTATATTTGAAATCTAATCCTTCGACGGATAGCCAAATCAACATAAATTACCAGGGAACACCTTGCAATCCTCCAGTAACTTGCGCAGGAACCATTCTTCATGTCTAACACTGGATAGTGGGTTAATTAACCATAGTTTGTCAGCTGTGGCTCAGTTGGTAGCACTCTCACCTCTGAGTCAGAAGGTTGTGGGTTCAAGTCCCACTCCAGGGACTTGAGCACAAAAATCTAGGCCAACACTCCAGCGCAGTGCTGAGGGAGTGCTGCACTATCAGAGGTGCCGTCTTTCGGATGAGACGTTAAACCGAGGTCCCGTCTGCCTTCTCAGGTGGACGTAAAAGATCCTATGGCACTATTTTGAAGAACAGCAGGGGAGTTATCCCCGGTTTCCTGGCCAATACTTATCCCTCAATCAACATACCTAAAAAATACAGATTATCTGATCATTATCACATTGCTGGTTGTGGGAGCTTGCTGTGCACAAATTGGCTGCCGCGTTTCCTACATTACAACAGTGGCTACACTTTAAAAAGTACTTCATTGGCTGTAAAGCGCTTTGGGACGTCCAGTGGTCATGAAAGGCGCTATATAACTGCAAGTCTTTCCAAACTCGTACTTTCAGCAGGAGGCAAGTAACAGTGCTAAGGATTGGGAACATGTGGTTCATTTTCTCTTTTCCAGTCCAGACCAACAGCAGCTCTTCCACTGCTCACATGGCTGAGATCCGCTCAGCTCAGACCAAGGATTGAACATGGGAAACTTGCTGTGCATGGATCAGCAGCACACCTACAAAGCGAGTCACACCTCAAAATTTATAAATTATCTTTTGTGAGCAGATAATTTAGTTGACTTTAAGATACTAAGCTTCACTAAAATGTTGCCTTTACAGCCATTAATATTATCAGCAGTCTTAAGTTCATTTCAGCTGTCTGATTCTGTGAAGGAGAGACTGTATTCACAGTAGTGCCATGACAGTAATAGATGTGGAAAAATTACCTTATGAGCAATTTTATCCTTCCACTGTGAACATTTGCCCCAACTTTTGCATTACTTGTAAGTTTAGCCAAACTCCAGGACAAATATGAAGAGTGAAACAGTTAACAACAGCAACAAATTGCTATCCTGAACAGTTCCTGACTACTTTTCCTGTACCTTAGTAAGACAGTTCAGATCAGCTCTCTGGGGCTCAGAAATCAAAACATGCCAATGAACTCTTTTACTATAGAGTGAGCAATTGCACGTTCCATCAGCTATCAGGATAATCAAGTAAGGTCCAAATACAAAATAATACCATCAAAACAGGATTTCCACCTCAGTGCACCATCATATGTAAACATCTATAATAGTCACTGAATTGAAATAGATTTTCATGGGAGATATCAAACTTCCTTCCACCACCTCTGCCCATTACAGGTTTTCTAATTAATTGGTGTTTCTATTTTAAACCGTCTTGTATGAAGTGCAACTGAACACTTAACTGAGACTGTATAATTCAGCAGAAGCACTTCAGCCCGTTAAACAAACATATGCTCCATCTGCATCCATTTTAAGATAAACTACCATTATGTGATTCCCATGTGCTGAGTTTACATTTCCAGCTTTGCTGAAACTGGTGACACAGGAGTTTCTGCAGAAGTTTCTACAGGACGGGGTGCAGGGGGGGGGAAGGTGGAATTTAACAGGGTGACAGCGCTCCTAGTGGCTGATTGCACAGCACCACTATCAAAGATCTGGCATCCTGGTTACACACAATACATCCAAATACCAGCACAATGCAAAGACTGCTTCATTATTAAGAGTGATCGGCTCCATTCACAACACCTCCAATAAAGAAACAGCCTATGCCAACCTACAGCAGGACCTGGACGACATCCTGGCTTGGACTGACAAGTGTCAGGTAACATTCAAGCCACATATGTGGCAGGCAATGACTATCTCAAACAAGAAAAACCCCAACCACCTCCTTCTGACCATCAATAAAATCATCACTGCTGAGCCCTCAACATCACCATCTTGAGGGGTCACGGTTGGCCAGAAGATGAACTGAACTAGCCATATCAACACTGTGGCTTGAGAGCAGGGCAGAGGCTCGATAATCTGACAAGTGGCTAACCTCCTAACTCCTCAAAGCATCTCTGCCATCGACAAGGCTCAAGTCAAGAGAGTGGTGAAATATTCATCATTCACCTGGACAGCTGCAACAAAGCTCAGAAAGATCAATGTCATCCGGCACAGAGTTGTGCTTGATCAACACTTTCCTACTGAACTCAATATCCACCCACTCCACCACCAATTCATTGTGGCTGCAGTTTGTATGATCTACAGAATACACTGCAGGAACTCTAGCGTACTTGAGCAGCATTTCCCAGCCCTGCAATCATCATGGGGTCAACAACATGCGAACACCATCACTTCCAAGTCACACACCGTACTGATTTGAGAAGTCGCACAACACCAGGTTATAGTCCAACAGATTTATTTAATTTTACAAGCTTTCGGAGCAGTTCGCTCCTTCGTCAGGTAAGTTTAGCAGTGAGAGAATCTCCCAGAATTCACAATTTAAACACAGACAAAATATATTCAAATCTTTCCCACATCAAAGAGCATAGCCAAGACAATGAGATGTGTCCCAGGGGGTCCAACGTGTCAAACCACCTGCTGGCTGCATATCCTGTCAATCTGTGTAGGTTCTTGTGTTAGCATGCTCCAGAGCATGGTACATCGGCGAGACCATGCAGACACTGAGACAACGTATGAACGGACACCGCGCAACAATCGCCAGGCAGGAGGGTTGCCTCCCAGTCGGGGAACACTTCAGCAGCCAGGGGCATTCAGCCTCGGATATGCGGGTAAGCGTTCTCCAAGGCGGCCTTCGAAATACACGACAGCGCAAAATCATAGAGCAGAAACTGATAGCCAAGTTCCGCACTCATGAGGAGGGCCTCAATCGCGATATCGGGTTCATGTCACGATACAGAACGTGACTTGACATCATGGCCGGTCTTCCCAGGTGTTTTTTTTTTAAAAAGGCTAACACAAGAACCTACACAGATTGACAGGATATGCAGCCAGCAGGTGGTTTGACACGTTGGACCCCCTGGGACACATCTCATTGTCTTGGCTATGCTCTTTGATGTGGGAAAGATTTGAATATATTTTGTCTGTGTTTAAATTGTGAATTCTGGGAGATTCTCTCACTGCTAAACTTACCTGACGAAGGAGCGAACTGCTCCGAAAGCTTGTAAAATTAAATAAATCTGTTGGACTATAACCTGGTGTTGTGCGACTTCTCATTTTTGTCCACCCCAGTCCAACGCCGGCATCTCCACATCACGTACTGATTTGGACATAGATCACTATTCTTTTATCAGCACTGGGTTAACATCCTGGAATGCCAGGTCGACCTCACACCATAATGAGAGGACCATCACCACGAAAACTGCAGTTGGTCAAAGAGAAAGCCCATCACCACCTTCTCAGCAGAACTAGGGATAGGCAATAAATGCAGCCTTGCCAGCATAGCCCACGTCCTGAGAACAAAAAAGTTCTAACATGCAGTAAATGCGCATACTAGCATGGTGCTCGTGAAGAACTAACTTTCCATGATAACGAAAGGCAGGTCCAGACAAATACTTTCATTTACCGCACACTGAGGTGGTAATAAAGTTGATACTAACAGAGGACCAAGCAATTTGCTCGAAAAATAAACTTGGAGTACAAATCATAGAATTGTCTCACTCCCACTCAAATTTCCAGATAGCGCACAGTCTCCTTTGTAAAGCTTACTTTGCCCATTAAACTGCAACTACATTAAAGCCTCGATTTTATTCTAACCCGCCTGCAGGGAACAGAGCAGATTCCAGTCAGATGCCCTCGTTAAACCCCGCCCGGTTTTACACTCCAATGACCTCTGACCTGAACATGACCTCTCTCTGCCAGACGGTTAGGTTAAAATCGGAACACAAGGAACAGAACGGCAACCATATGCATCTCTACAACAGCATACTTGTCCTTCAAACCAGCGCTAATATTATTGCATCCTACTGATATTTTCCTACATTACAACAGTGACTACACATCTAAAAGTACTTCATTGGCTGTCAATCACAGATAAGGCCATCTCTGACCACTTCCTTGTATCGCTCTCCACCCACATCCCCCTTCCACCCACTCCTCAACCCTACTTTCTTCTGTGTCCGCCCCTGGAAAAAACTCTCTCCCAACTCTCTTACGACTGCACAGCCTTTGGCCCTCCATTCACAACATTTCTGCAGCTACCGATCTGCTCAACCAAACCCTCACCACCACCTTTGATGCCCTAGTCTCTTTTAAAATAATGACTCTCTCACCCTGGCCATTCCTGCTGGTACGGCCCTCATCTTCGCTCCCTTAAGTCCAAGGGACGCAGACTTGAACAGATATGGTGGACAACTGGTTTAGCCATTCACTGCCAGATCTGGCTGGACCACATAAAGCATTATTGGATCCTGCTCTCGTCTGCCAAAATTGCTCACTATTCCAGAATCATTCTGGAATGCAAAAATAAACCCCTGCTTTCATTCTCCACTGCTAACCGTCTTCTTAAACCCCTCTCCCCGGTCTCCTCCATCCTCACCTCCGACAACAAGTGTGACAAGCTCATGGACTTCCTTGTCTCTAAGATTGAGACCATCCGTTCAGCTGCCTCTGCCACTTCCCTTCCTTCCTCTAGTCCACCGGGCCAAACTTCCTCTGAGGTTCCCCCCTGCCCTAGCCCTGAACTAACATCTTTCTCCAGTTTCTCTCCGATCTCCCCTCATGATCTCTCTGCGCTCATCTTGTCCATGAGACCCACTTCCTGCTCCCTCGACCCTGTTCCCACCAAAGTGCTGACCACCCAACTTCCTTTTCTGGCTCCCACCTTAGCTGACATTGCTAACGGTTCTCTCTCCTCAGGTACTGTCCCCCTCTCCCTCAAATATGCCATCATCACCCCTCTCCTCAAAAAACCAACCCTTGACCCCCTCCGTCCTTGCAAACTACTGACCCATCTCCAACCTCCCTTTCCTCTCCAATTCCTTCAACATCTTGTCGCCTCCCAAATCCGTGCCCATCTTTCCTGCAACTCCATGTTTGATTCCCTCCAATCAGGTTTCCGCCCCGCCACAGTACCGAAACAGCTCTCATCAACAACAACAACTTCTTGTATTTATATAGCGCCTTTAATGTAGTAAAACGTTCCAAGGCGCTGCACAGGAGTATTTTAAGACAAAAAATTTGACACCGAGCCACATAAGGATAAATTAGGACAGGTGGTCAAAGAGGTAGTTTTTATGGAGTGTCTTAAAGGAGGAGAGAGAGGTAACGAGGCGGAGAAGTTTAGGCAGGGAATTCCAGAGCTTAGGGCCTAGGCAACAGAAGGCACGGCCACCAATGGTTGAGCGATTATAATCAGGGATCCTCAAGAGGGCAGAATTAGAGGAGCGCAGATATCTGGCGGGGATGGAGGGGGGGGGGGTGGAGGTGGTTGTGGGGCTGGAGGAGATTACAGAGATAGGGAGGGGTGAGGCCATGGAGGGATTTGAAAACAAGGATGAGGATTTTGAAATCGAGGCCTTGCTTAACCGGGAGCCAGTGTAGGCCAGCAAGCACAGGGGTGATGGGCGAATGGGACTGCCTCTTGAGCATCCCTGATTGCAATCGCTCAACCATTGGTGGCCATGCCTTCTGTTGCCTAGGCCCTAAGCTCTAGAATTCCCTGCGTAAACCTCTCCGCCTCTCTTTCCTCCTTGAAGACGCTCCTTAAAACCTACCTCTTTGACCAAGCTTTTGGTCACCTGCCCCAATTTCTCCTTATGTGGATCGGTGTCAAATTTATTGTCTTATAATACTCCCGTGAAGCGCCCTGGGACGTTTTACTACGTTAAAGGCGCTATATAAATACAAGTTGTCGTAAAGCGCTTCAGGAATTTGAGGTTGGGAAAGGAGCTATATAAACACAAGTCTTTCTTTTGAGAAAGGCTCTGAGTCGGAGTGTACTTGATCTGGTTCTCACATTATTGGAACAAAAGCAAAATACTGCAAATGGTGGAAATTTGAAATAAAAACAGAAAATGCTGGAAATACTCAGCAGGTCAGCCAGCAGCTGTAGAGAGAGAAACAAGAGTTAACGTTTCAGGTCACTGATGAAAGGTCAATGACCTGAAACGTTAACTTGGGTTTCTTTCTCCACAGATGCTGCCTCACCTTATTGGTATTTGCAGATGAATACCCAGGTGTCAACTCCAATGAAGCAGCTATCAGATACGCAATTGATGATTTGCCATCCTGAATATATGAAGAGAGAAAGGAAAATGTGTTGGGTAATTGAGCATCTGATGGACAGAGCCGCATATGATGGAATTACTTTTTCTGTTGGCTCCTTTAAAGATTTCTCCCAGGTTCCAGCGCAAATTCTCCACAGACCTTCCCTGAGAACTTTCACAAAATATACAAGTCATCATCAGCAGCCACAGTTGTCAATGACTGGGAAGAATTCCCCACAGCCTGCACACATCTTAAAACCAGGAATAGGCAGAACAATGTTTTTGCCACAAAAAAAGGAACCAATGGAAATGTGTAAATAAAATTTCAACCAATAGGCCGAAAACCGGATACAGCTTAGTGATGTTTTCTATATAGGCATGTATAACCGCAGCCAAGAGTAAAAGAAATAAAGGTACTTTCATATTGATAGGGTGTCATCAGCAGCATCATGCACTACTTTCAATGATAACAAACTTTAATGTAAACCATGTGCACCCGGTCCCTCCCGTGGTCCCCACAGGTCCAGAGAGTGGAGGCTGAAGAGAGCCAGAAAATGTAGGGCACTTTTTAATTGGTGCTCTAAGCAAGTGATAGTGCACAGATGCACGAAAAACGGGAGAAAGGTCCTTAAAGGTCTCTGTTTGACCACCATCATCCCAGAGTGATAAGGTGTGGTATAAATAGGCCAAGGGAAAGAGAGATATTTGATGGCGCAACTTGCCTCCCTCAAAGTAGAGACACGCCATGGAACTTGAACAGAAAATGTTGAAAATGCATCGAATGTCAGTCATCGTGCGAGAGAGAGAGCGATCAGGTAAAATGTTAACTTTGACTCTTCACCAGAGCAGGCCATTAAACCATCATATCCTCTAGCCTGTTTATAAAAGGTTAACATTTGGTTTGTGACCTGTCCTCCTCTCCTACGTGCTGATTGACTTGTTCTGCATTCCCACCACCATCCAATTTCATTTCAGGATGTGAGATTCTTTTTATTCCTGTGGAATTTGTTAATACCCGTGGTATATGGAAAACAAGTCAAAGAGGAGCATTTATGACACAGCATTCCTTTGAAAATATGAGCAGAAGATTTGGTGTGTTGGTCCACCCTCTTTTATTTGGCACTTCCCCCTCCACCCAAATATTTCTGCATCTCAAAACCATTGCAAATCTTACACACATCGGATGAACAACTGAAATGGCATGCAATTTCAAACAAGCATAAAACACTTTTAAAAACAAGTAATTTTACAAAGATGCCCAACGGTCATTTCTTTTTTCAAAAATCTGCCTCTCAGGTCTTCAAACGCGAACCAGTTCCAAATGACTAGCAGGTTTAGCCTGTCTGACACTACCTGCAGACATCCGAGCTGACACTATCCACATATGCACGTCAGACCATACACAGGTGCAACAGCATTCTTTAATGCATAACTACAAATAAGCTTCATTGCTTGTGTAGTTGCATTGGATTTTATTAAATCAATATACGGATCACTCAAATAATTACTGCAACAATCTGCTCACATTTGACGATGCCTTCCAGAATATATTCAAGGATATATTCTGAACTTGAATGGCAAACATGAAGCAAATGTGGAAAGTTCACAAGTAAGGCAAGGCCACTTTAATCGTTGAGTGTCACACACAAGTTGTTTAAATAATGAGCCATGAGCGCAAGGAGAGATTTTCATGTATTTGTGGCGGGGGGGGGGGGGGGGGGGTGGTCGGGGGGCGGCAGTGTGAGACGACTGCAAATTGTGTAATATAAATACATTCTTTACACAATGTTCCCAATATAATTTAGATGCAAACATACTATTGCTTCATACTGCGTGGGACACTCAAACAGCTTTCTGGACTACAGGGCACGAGTGGAACATTGACTTCTCAGTACTTCAGACAAGCATACATACATATTGATCGAACTCGCCTAAGAAATGCAATCTGTATTTCTCTGTATTATGGTATTTTATATTTATCATGCTCCAAATATAAAAGTCTTTCACATCTAGAATTTATATTTCAACATAACCAAACCTCAATTCATTTATATCCTATTGATTCTCTCATTTTGTTTCGAACACCAAGTACAAATACAAATTAAATAAACCAGACTTATTCATACATTCATATTGCATATACATCAGCCAGGTCAATAACTGAACCTTGACTAGCACCAGAGTACTCTGGAATCTGAATTCGTAAAAGAGAGCCAATGTGTTAACTGTAATGAGATAGCAAAAAGAGTCCCGTTTCCTGTGTCCACAGGAGCCTCTGGACACCATAGTCCTGCACTTCTACCTCCTCATCCTCTACATAAATACTCAGGTGAGTCTGTCACCAAGGTAACTACTCACAGTGATAGTGGTACCAGAATTGATGCCCCTGTTGGAAAACTGGCTGTGGCAACCATCTTAACAAAGCTGTCATCCATACAGAGCTGATTGTGTCAATCCGAAAAAAAATACTTTTGAGGGGAGCGTGAGAAGAGGGAAGAGAAAGGGGAAAGTTGGTTAGTCGGCATCTTAGCAGGTCAGGCAGCATCTGTGGAGAGAGAAACAGAGTTAACGTTTCAGGTCGATGACCTGTCGTCAGAACTCTGATGAAAGGTCATCGACCTGAAACATTAACTTTGTTTCTCTTCCACAGATGCTGCCTGACCTGCTGAGTATTTCCAGCATTTTCTGTTTTTATTTCAGATTTCCAGCATCCACAGTATTGTGCTTTTGTGTTGTGGTCGGCATCTTACTTTCCTTTGAGAGAGGAGTCACTGGAACAGTTCAACAATGGGACCACTTCCCACTGTTGTGCATCAATCAGAATCAACGTGTGTGCTAAGCCTGAGACAACTGTTTGAGGTGGCCATAAGCAGTAAGGAATCTACCAAGCATTCATCAAAAGCTCCAGCATAGCATTGGTTCAACTGCAGAACTCCAAGTGGAGCAATATTGAGGCTGGTGCTGGTAGTTGTTGGCGCCCAAGAGGATTTCAGCACAGAATCCAAACCTGTATAAATCAGTACGGACCAGCCTGTGCATCATTGTTAAAAATATCCTGAGAGTGCTTCCAGCTTATTAGAGTTAAAAGTGTGTTTCTTGGCAGAATCAGAAGCAGAGATGTCTCTGCACCTGCAGGAATCAAGCTTGGACATTCTTGTTATTAGGATAGTTCTCCAGTGAGCAAGATAATCACATGAAACCCTCCTGCAAAGTTGAGAACAGGCTTTACACTCATGAAAGGTATACATTTGAGGGCAGCATAGTGGGCGTCACTCATTGGGAAAGGCATTCAAGGCAAATTTTCAAACTGAGAGCTGGCACAGAGAGGAGGCCAAAGATGAGTCAATGGGACCAAACACACAGAAATAAACCCCAGTGGGCTGATAATGAGGCTAGGCAATTATAAAAAGGAGGAAAATGTGCTGTCAAAGACCAAGAAAAAGTGAAGCTTCACAGAAATATTTTGAAAATTGGAAAACTTTCACAAAGACTTCTTACAGAATTGCTGGCAGAGAAGAAAATGCAACAAGGAGCAAAAAAACAGAATATTCAAAACTGCTTCAGACAATGGGAGAAAAGAGCCACAGATGTGGTTCAGAGTGAGGCCTCACAAGCAACAGAGTAAGGGAAAACCACCTGACCAAAATGCCACTGTAAGGGCGCAACTATCTTGAAGGTTATATATTTTTCCCCATGCAACACCATCATTGTCTTATTCATAAGTCAGCGCTGAACGAATGAGAATAAACTATAAATTAAATTCAATATCAGCCAACGGAATATTTTGAAATATTTTACTGCAAAAAGATCAAAACGCAAGCAATTGCACGGCTGTAGTCGCAATTAAATGATCACAATTAAATGGTAAACATTTCAGTATTCAGGGCTCCATCCATCCAGTGACACAGAGAAACTAAAGTGGGCACATGGGTAAACTGAGCTTCGCTCCTTAGCGGTGTTGGGTTTGAAATGTTCACTAGACCACTGGAAAGCACCATAAAACTGGCTCAAATCAGAATTTACCTGAGGCATGGCCAGAAGGCATTGAATTTTTAGAATCGTAGTGTAGGGAATATTCCTGGAATACACTAAACAAAACAACCCTGTAATGCTAGGCTGTGAGCCACGTGCCCTCAGCTACCTGGCTTTGTTGTGTACTGCAGAAATGTGCCAACCATTTTAAAATTTATATTTACTTTAAAACACAAACTGTATGGATTATACAGTATGTCAATTAAGAGATATTCTAAATGTGAGTAAAAAGCTGGACAAACACCTCCTGGGTTCAAATGAGGTTTATTGACAATGCAGGCTTCATTTTGACAAACAGTGACATTAACTGAACCCCTTAATTGCATTCCAGGCAGTTTACTTGCTCACTTGTCCATCACTGCTACAGATTCCTAATGTAAATACCAGAAACACATAGCTTATTTCACTCTGAACAGTTACAAAAAGGCAATCAGCAATACTTTATGTTTGATTAAGTGAAATGTAGAAAAATACGCACACTCCATATCTCCAAATAAAATATTTGTGTGAGGCAGTCAACTGACAGCTGGTGAGGCCGAAGCTATTAAACTATGCAGTTGTCATGCATTATTTAAAATCGCAAGTGCTAGATCCACACCAGCCTGCCACTCATTCACAAGGAAACATCACCACTGGATATCTGGCCAAAACCAAACTTTACATACACAGCTCAGCTGATGCGAACACACACAGGCTCCCAACAATTTCCAGTTAAAATAAAATGTGTCATTTTTCCCCAGACAGTCTGACAGTGAGCCTGAGCAAACCAGCTAATTTCAGTAAAACTAAGCAGCATTAGACTATTACTTGGTACAAAATGCGAGGCCACACAGATATGGGTTTTGCAAATAAAACCTATTTTTAAAAAGTTTCTCTGTTGAAATGTATCACGTGGAACGTACGCACACACAGACTACAAGTGCAAAGCGTACGGTCACATGCTCGTTTAAGCTCTCGCCACACTGTGTGATGCAACTGCAGTGACCTACAGGACTACAGAATAGAATTAGTCCAATCAAAAAAAACAAACATTCGTAAATTTAAAGGCTCTAGTAATATTTCTGTGCCAAAATAAATACAGGAGTAATCAGCTTCAGTAATTTGTTCAAATAATATGAGGAGCTGAAGGAGAATTGCGGCTTTTTGGTCCCTTACCTCCACCAAGGTTACCAACCCTCTCGGATTGCCCGGGACTCTCTCACAATAGGGCTTGGATCTCCTGAGCACTGCTGCTAGCAGCCTGGGAGGGGAGTCGGGGGCTCGGGAGTCAACTGGGAGAGGGAGACTGAGGTATGGGGGTCGGGGAAAGAGGGAGACTGAGGTATGGGGGTCGGGGAAAGAGGGAGACTGGGGAATGGGGGCAGGAAGATGTGCAGAAAGAGGGAGGCTGGGAGGATTTAGATTGGGGCTCGAGCGGATGGGGAAAGAGGGAGAATGGGGAACGTGTTGAACATGGGAACCAGCATTTTCTGTCGAGCCGGGAGCAGCGGAAACGTGGTGATTGGGAGTGGTGCAGCCAGTAAAGGGCTGAGAGCAACCCGAGAACATTACTGTGGGAGAACAGTGAAAGATTGTTTCCACTGGTGGGCAAATGGGGAACAAGGGGATGGAGATCGAGGACTCTCACTGGAAGAACCAAGGGGGAAGGGAAAAGGAAGGCCTTTGAACCGATGGCTATCAGACCATGGGATCCTTCATCACAAGTGGCTATTGAGGTTGAGACTAGAACATTATTTAAAAGGAAATGGGATAAATAATTGAAGAGGAGGAATATAAAAGGATCTGGGTGGGGGAATGGGGTTACAGGAGAGAGCGTCAGCACCAGCAGAGTCACCAGGGACCGAACGGCCTCCTCCTGTGCTGTGCTTTCCATCATGCTATGAAAACTCTGCTTTATTGAGTCTAGCCCAGAGAGTGGTTTAGAAATGCTAAGCTGAGTTTAGGTCGATTTGCCTCATGAGAAGTGCCCTAAACACTGAGCTCGCTGCCCTTTGTTCAATCTCTCGGTTTGGTCCTAGTCGGCCTGAGCCAGCCAGTTTTCATTGGATCATAGAATAGTACAGCACAGAAGGAGGCCATTTGGCCCAGCGAGTCTGCACTGGCTCTTTCGGCGAGCTATCCAGTAAGTCCCACTACCCTGTCCTTTCCCCATATCCCTGCAATTTTTTCTCCTGAAATATTTATCCAATTCCCTTTTGAAGGCTGCGATTGAATCTGTATCCACCACCCTATCAGGCAGTGCATTCCAAATCCTAACCACTCTGTGTAAAAAAAAAAGTTTTCCCTCATGTCGCCTCTGGTTCTTTTGCCAATCACCTTAAATCTGTGGCCTTCATTATTGACCCTTCAGCCATTGGAAACAGTTTCTCTTTATTTACTCTATCTAAACCCTTCATGATTTTAAACACCTCTATCAAATCTCCTCTGAGCCTTCTCTGTTCCAAGGAGAACAACCCCAGCTTTCCCTAGGTCTATCCACATAACTGCATTTCCCCCATCCCTGGAACTATTCTAGTAAATCTCTTCTGTACCCTCGCCAAAGCCTTCACATCCTTCCTAAAGTGTGGTGCCCAGAATTGGACACAATACTCCAGCTAGAGCCGAACTAATGTTTTATATAAGTTTAGCACAATTTCCTGGCTTTTGTACGCGATGCCTTTATTTATAAAGCCCAGGATCCCATATGCTTTATCAACTGCTTTGTTAACCTGTTCTGCCAACTTCAAAGATTTGTGCACAAGCTCCCCCAGGTCTCTCTGTTCTTGCATCTCCTTTAAATTTGTACCATTTAGTGTGTGTGGTCTCTCCTCATTCTTCCGACCAAAATGTCTCACCTCACACTTCTCTGCATTGAATTTCATCTGCCATGTGTCCGCCCATTCCACCAGCCTTGTCAATGTCCTCTTGAAGTCTATTACTATCTTCTTCACTGTTGGCTACACTTCCAAGTTTCGTATCATCTGCAAATTTCAAAATTGTGCCCTGTACCCCCAAGTCCAAGTCATTAATATATATATAAAAAACAGCAGTGGTCCTAGTACTGAACCTTGGGGAACGCCACAGTCCCTCCAGTCCGAAAAACAGCCATTCACCACAACTCTCTGTTTTGACGTGTGAAGTCCAAGTACAGATCAACTCTGACTGAGACTCCCAGTTCAGAGTTGTAACCTTCACACGAAAACAGAGTCCAAGGAGATATTGTGTCACTTAAAAGTCCTTCTTCTCAGGAGGAGGCTCCAGGTCTCACCACAGCAACCAAGCTGGAATCAGGAACCTTACAGCATGTAAGGGCAGGGAAATCCAATCCGGATCCCCCACGGCCATGGCACCATCCTATGCCTAGCTGCAATCCTTATAAAGGATAGTGATACCATAGTACTTTTTCCTGCGATAAAGTTAACATGTCTGAGATACTTGAGAAGTTTATTCCTCATTAATTTACTTGCACATATAATTTCAATTTGGCACAATATGCTATCTGCAGAAATGCCTGCACCTTCCAAGTGTCGTGAAGATAGGCGGATTTTGTTTTTTGAGATAGTGAAAATCTTACCAACGACACATCTGCCACTACCTTTTGTTGTTACAAAATAAGAATCGTAAATATAAATAGCTTGCGCCCAGAGCACTGTGAACTGTGCAGTATGCTGTGCAGAGATCCAGACCATAACATTCCATTTCCTTCACTACAATGGAGCTGCTATTTTAATTATTTTAGCAGTGGGCTCTGGACAGGATGACATTAATGAACAGCATGCTTTTGAATGAAGTAGAAAATTACATAACACATTAAGTAGAGTATAAACTGGCCATTTCCTCAAACCACCAATATAATGGAAGGATGTTGCCAACAGTGGCAGGATTTTTTTTTTTTTTTTTTTTAAACTGCTGGATTTCTGCTCAATACAGAAGAAAAACTCCAAATGCACTGCAGAAGATTGGATCTGTGGGTAAATTATGCCGCAGATGCCACCTTTAGTGGTCCACACACACGCAGCTATACAAAGTTAACTCTCCAGAGTGAATCTGTGTAAACGTCAACATTAGGAATCCAATTCTGATGAAGGATCTACACCCGAAATGTAAACGTACCTGACAGGTTATCTGATGCTGACAAACCTGGTGAGTGTTTCTAGCATTTTCTGTTTTTGTTTGATTTCCAGCATCTGCAGATTTGGCTGATTTGGGTAATGGAATAGAATTCATTAATTTACCTGCTCCTGTCGTTCCAGCCATTTGTCCACCATAGGATGAGTGGCACTTAAAGAAGATCGGGCATTGTCTCGCTGAAACTGATTCGACCAGTGGCCAGCATCTCTCGGTAAACTCCTGTAGTTGTCCTGTCCATTCACTGGATTCCTCGGAGTCGTTTCCTTCTGTATCATTTAATAAACACAGAGGCACAGCATTATTTAGTCTTTAACTATTTAAGCAGGCAATCAATATGTTTTTTTAATTAAACACAAGTTCACTCAGATAAGATTATCATTCACGCACAGCATGAAATTCATGTGGACTGGAATTTTTCTGTCCTTTTAATTATTAATGCATCAGAATTTACAAGTTGTTGTTCTGACAGTTTAGATAAAGCAGTAACAATCGACAGAACCTTATTCGTTCTTGCTGTAGTGGCGAGCTTTTTCCCAAACAAGTTATTGCCTAAAATAAAAACAGAAAATGCTGGAAATACTCAGCAGATCAGGTAGCATCTGTGCAGAGAGAAACAGATTTAACGTTTCAGGTCGATGACTCTGTTTCTCTCTCCACAGATACTGCCTGACCCGCTGAGTATTTCCAGCTAAGTATTTCCAGCATTTTCTGTTTTTATTTCAGATTTCCAGCATCCGCCATATTTTGCTTTTGTATAAGTTATTGCCCGAATTGTCCAGGGTGATAACACAAGTTGTAGATGGATTGTAGACTTGACATAGGATTGCCAACCCTGCCGGATTGCCCAGGAGTCTCCCAGAATCAAGGATAGATCTCACAGGCACTGCTGTGAGCAACCTGGGAGAAAATAGTCAGTAGAGTTGATGGGCAGCACCAGTGCACCAATGAGAAGAGACTCTTTGACAGGTGGGATATCTCCATCAGGGCAGCACTCCCTCAGTACTGCACTGAAGTGCCAGCCGAGATTATGTGCACAAGTCTATATAGGCTTGAACCCATGACCTTCCAATTCTGAGGCATGGGTCTCATCACCGAGCCAAGGCTGGCACTGTAGGATAAATGTGCTCTCATCTGAAAAGGCTCGTCACTATATAGGGGCATTTTATGAGCACTCCGGGTGCTAATGGGGGGGCGGGGGGGGGGGGCCTAAATTAGAAAACCTTGTATTTATAATGGACATCCTCTTAGTTTATATTTGATTTTCAGCACTTTTTGAGGAACTCTCAAATTTCATAACCAAAATTTGTATTGTTGAGCTGACAGTCGTCTCCTTGTCTTCTCCTCCTCCACCAATTTACTTTCTGAAGTAACACAACCACCGGTTGAATTTTCCTTCAAGGTGAATGAGATCAAGCCCCATCAGTCCTATACAGGTCTAAACATCCTCCTTCCAACTGTGAAGTTGCAGTCAAACTCAGTTTTCATGGCTTTAGGGTAGAGAAGATATTTATTCAATTATCTGATCTCTTGGGGGTGGTGTTTGAGAAAAAGTATTTGCCCTGTATGCACAGAGAGTTTAAAGAAAAAAATCAATTTTTATTCCGTGTAAACAGGACAGTGGAAGCACAGGAATGTGAAAGAAGGGCCGGAGATTCAGGCTGCTAGTTTATACTGGCAAACCACCAATTGGGCTATCTACGTCAAACCTATTAGATCAGATCGATATTGCTGACTTGGGAATGATGTAAAAGTAGATAATTCAGCATGTATATAGCAACAAAAGTAAGTTGGGTTTGAGAATGAATCTATCATTCGATTTTTTTCACTGAAACAAACGACATTGAGGGGAGAGCTATAGGGTTTTCAAAAGTATGAAAATTTTGAGAGGCGAAACTGTGAAAGATTGCTTTTCACTGAGTAAGGAATCATAACATAAGAATTAGGAGCAGGAGTAGGCCATACAGTCCCTCGAGCCTGCTCCGCCATTCAATAAGAACATGGCTGAACTTCGACCTCAACTCCACATTCCCGCCCGATCCCCATATCCCTTGATTCCCCTAGAGTCCGAAAATCTATCTATCTCAGCCTTGAATATACTCAACGATTCAGCAAGAATCATCAAGAAATGGGCATAGAATGAGGATTATCAAGAAACGAGATATCAAGAAACGGCTGAGCACACTGGATACATGGGCAAAAGAACTGAATTCCAGAGATAAGGGGAGAGTGACTGCCCTTGACATCAAGGCAGCATTTGACCGAGTGTGGCATCAAGGAGCCCGAGAAAAATTGAAGTCAATGGGAATCAGGGGGAAAACTCTCCACTGGTTGGAGTCATACGAAGCACAAAGGAAGATGGTTGTGGTTGTTGGAGGTCAATCATCTCAGCCCCAGGGCATCGCTGCAGGAGTTCCTCAGAGCAGTGTCCTGGGCCCAACCATCTTCAGCTGCTTCATCAATGACCTTCCCTCCATCTTAAGGTCAGAAGTGGGGATGTTCACTGATGATTGCAGTGTTCAGTTCCATTTGCAACTCCTCAGAAAATGAAGCAGTCCATGACCGCATTCAGCAAGATCTGGATGACATTCAGGATTGGGCTGATAAGTGGCAAGTTACATTCATGCCACACAAGTGCCAGGCAATCCAACAAGCGAGAGTCTAACCACCTCCCCATGACATTCAACAGCATTACCATCGCCGAATACCCCACCATCAACATCCTGGGGGGGGGGATCACCATTTGAACAAAGGTAATAAGAGCAGGAGTAGGCCATTCGACCCGTCGAGCCTGCTCCGCATTGACCAGAAACTTAACTGGACCAGCCACATAAACACTGTGGCAACAAGAGCAGATCAGAGGCTGGGTATTCTGCGGCGAGTGTCTCACCTCCTGACTTCCTAAAGCCTTTCTACCATCTACAAGGCACAAGTTAGCAGTGTGATGGAATACTCTCCACCTGCCTCGATGAGTGCAGCTCCAACAACACTCAAGAACATCCAGGTCAAAGCAGCCCACTTGATTGGTATCCCATCCACCACCGTAAAAATTCACTCCCTCCACCACCAGCACACCGTGGCTGCAGTGTGTACCATTTACAAGATGCACTGCAGCAACTCGCCAAGGCTTCGTTGGCAGCACCTCCCAAACCCGCGACCTCTACCACCTAGAAGGACAAGGGCAGCAGGCGCATGGGAACACCACCACCTCCAAGTTACACACCATCCTGACTCGGAAATATATAGCCATTCCTTCATCATCACTGGGTCAAAATCCTGGAACACTCTCCCTAACAGCACTGTGGGAATACCTTCACCACACAGACTAAGCGGTTCAAGACGGTAGCTCATCACCACCTTCTCAAGGGCAATTAGAGATGGGCAATAAATGCTGGCCTTGCCAGTGACGCCCACATCCCAGAACAGATATTTTTTAAAAATCACGAGAAGAACGATGGGGAAGTTCAAAAAAATGTTTTCACACAGAGGGTTATGAGAACATGGAATGCTTTACCAGACGTGGCTCCTGGGGCAGAGATGAAAACATCATTCAAGAGGAAACTGGTTAAGCATTTGAAAAGGAACAATATAAAAGGAAGGGAAGAGAAGGGGAATACGATTAGCTATCTCCTATTTGAAGAACTGACAGCACCACGGGCACGATGGGCCGAATGGCCTCTTTCTGTAATGTAATTTCAAGGATTCTATGAATCCAGGCTAGAAAAAAAAACAATTTCTTATCCCCAAACCAAGGTTGCTCTTCAAACTCCACAGGGGAACTACTCCACAGGCCAGATTAAAGAACAATTTCCATCACAGTTCAACCTAAATATAACCACATTTCCAGTTACATTTAAGCTTTACATATTCACAACACATACATTTTAGCAATGTGCTGTGCACAATAGAACATCCTCTATGCAGATTGTTCTGTACAAGTAACTGAAAACCAAACTCCCATACAGCACCTATTTCTATTACAAATAATGGAAATTACGCTCAATCATCTGAACAATTTCAGTATCTACAAGTCACCTCAGATAAGTGTCTATATTTTAACAGCACTAGACAATGCTCAAGTCATTTTTATTGCTGCCGTATAAAATTTTGAAGTGTTTCCGACATTTTTAGCCAATTGACGGTTACTCTGCTTTAGACATTAAGGCATGTGAATGATTGGAAGCCATCTAATAATGTGGTTGGAACAAGGCTGCAAGCTGTTTTTTTTTCCAGAAGACCTCTGTTTCAGACATCATCAGGGCAGGTTCCGCTGTAATAAAACTTGATTCAGCCGGAGGATTGGAAAGAATAAAAAATAAAAAATGCAGGATACTAAGACTGCAGATTTATAGTATAAGAATTCAAAACCAGCTGCCACTGGGTGAAGGGAAAGCATTGTACAAGATTAGAGTCTGCATTGACAGCTAATATGTATTGAAATAGGATTAGCAAAGTGATATTTTAAAAGTAAATTAATCATAAAAGGGTCAATATGCATCACTTTACTGAACCATCTTCCCAACAATTTAGCATATTGCCATTTTCAAAGCAATGTAATGTTGTCATAGTTGGATAAATCAGCCATTGCAGTTAAGGAAATTACACTCTCTCATTCCCCCGTCCCTGGAGAATACAGATCTCACTTGTTTCTTGCTCATTTGAAATGCCCTTTGGAAATGGGTACAGTGTATTCATCTTATTAATTTTATTTAGTTAGAAGTTCACCTGAAAATTCAATATTCAAGCCCAAGAATATTGAGTGACGTTGTGTGTTTTGCTGCCGTGTTTCCTGCATTACGACAGTGACTACACTTCAAAAAAGAGTACTTCATTGGCTGCAAAGCACGTTGGGATGTCCCGAGGCCGTGAAAGGCGCGATATAAATGCAAGTCTTTCTTTCAAATCTCGAATTAAGAGCAAAGCTGCGAACCCACCTTTTTTCTGTCAAGGCTACTGGATGTTTGGCTTGGCTTTGGAAAGCCCGGTGTTGTCGACCAACGGGTGGGGTTTTTGCGAGAGGGCTCCGCTGGATTAAGATTAGGTCCCGTTACAGAGGACAAAAGACCAATCAGTGCAGGGTCACTGCTACGTCGCACGTGGAGTGGCATGTCTGATGAGAGAGAAAAAAAAGTAATTTTACCATTTTTGTCATAACCTGTCTCTAACTGTGAAAGGCTGCAAAACAACAGCGATTACACTTCAAAAGTAAACCATTGGCTACAAAGTGCTTTGGGACATGATGCCATGAAAGGCTGTAGAAAATACAAGTTCCCTATCTCCTGAAGATGGGGGAGGGATGAATGTTTCCAATGTCATGCACTTTCTTCCTTACACCAATTTATTTATATTTTTCCCTACTTCGAACATTTCCCAAAAACTGTCTCAATAATTGGGACTGAATACTTTTTAAAAGGCATTAATAGCTTTGTGACTAGCATAGGAAACTGGGACCGGCGTGCTGCCACACCCAACACAATGAGAGGTGTCTGCTTACATGCCTGTTACATGCATCAGTGGAGCAGTTCTCTTTTAGCAGGGAGCCATGCTGAGATAGGTCTGCAGCAGGTTGCTCCATAACGGCAAAAGTTTGCAATTCCCCCTCAGAAATAGGAAGAAAAGCACACAAAACTGCAAATATCCTCTGATGGCTCATCTGGCTCGACCACAGGGATGCCCCAGGTTCACTCTTGCGTCTCTACTGAGTTAGGTAGTCTCAGCTGAAGTGGTGGTGTAACATTAGAATTGGCATGAAGGAAGAGATAAATCAGCCAGGATTTCTGCTCCCAATCACAATCCCGTAAAGCCTGCTGGAAATACACGAGGACATCGATTGGGGACAGAAGAGGTTAGATTATTGCCCACCAGTCGATTAGCCTGTTGACTCTCACTCACTGTCCAGGCTCATGACTTAGGCAAGGCAGTGGAGGGCAAATCGTAACCCAGCAAAAGTTAACTTCTTTAGGATAGGAGACTGAAAAAAGTTAAAGGGGAAAATACGAGAAAAAAAACTTCATATTGGAATATTTTACATTTAATGCAGGCTCCTCGATGTATTGTCCCATTTTAAGTTTGCACTCATGCAGGTAACAGAATGGCAATTCTGGTCGTAACCAAAGGATCGTCAGGACAGCTAACTTGGATTTTTGGCAAATCCACCATGCAGTTTCATCAAGCTGACACCAAGTTCCGCCTCAGTTCACTACCCCCCTCTCCCCCTCAAAACACACAAGTTGAGGAACAGCAACATTAACACACATGGCTTTCAAAGACACTCAAATAGAGGACTTTCCACTGAATTTAGAAAAACAACTCAGTTCCACGTCGTATCTATAGTGACAAATCTATTCATCAATGTATATTTAATGCAATCAAACTAAATAACTGATTCATCAAGCTAATTATAATTAAATTCATCACCATCCAAACCAATTCACAGAATGACGACACACTGCTTTCACACACATCCAATTGACCAGTTAAAAAGCAGCATTGCCAGGCTGGAGAGCAAGTAGTCTGCTCACATTCTTGACATCTTGCAGAAGCAGTCCCAAGATGGACGGGGGCGGAGAAGTTGATTTCGGGGTGGGGGGGGTGGGGGGGGTGGGGAGAGGGGGGGGGAAAGAGAAGAAAAAGAAATGGAAGAGACAAATTCTGATCTTCTCTTTCCCTCCCCACTCCCTTGGGGTTTTCCATGATAGATATTCTTTGCTACCTCTAAAAGATGAATGCAATGCTTTGAAATTTAAGAACAGTAAAAATGCACCAAAGAACATATTAAATTTGCAGCAAACTCGCACATCCAAGTGTTTGGAACACAGGAGCATCTGGATTGCTCGACAAATGTCCCTGACAATACATCTTAAAATAAGTTATTCTTTCAGATTTAATAAAAGTGATTTCACTTAGCCCTGAGTATATCTCCTTATCAATTTCAGTGTTTCTCCCTTTTTCAAAAATAAAAAAAAGCATTAATCGTGCTGGTCTCCATTTACCCTGGATCAGATACAGTGATGCACACTACAGTGAACCTATTGCCGCTGTCCCCATACCACCTGATAACTCAGACAGTCAGTAATAGGCAGTTTCAGCTTCCTAGACTGGAACAAGTTAAAATTAATGAGCCCCACAGATGGCCTGGAAAGACTCAATTTTTACAACTAATTTAATATTTTTTGAAAACCAAGACCTTTTAAGAATGACTGTGATAATGATTCAATCACAAATGTAATCTGGGCAGAATAAAGTAAGCATTTTATTTGCTGTCAGCCGTATTCACTCACTGATACAGCTTTCCATCTTAAATGCTCGTTTCATACTTCAAGCGCATGCCATGTTTTTCCACCGCATCCCACATATGAATCTATGCCATAAAATATTAATTCTGCAAAAGATTAGTCACGCATAAATAAACCCAGAAGTATTTACTGCATAAAAATTTAAATGCCCAATGGAATTTCTTTCAGACAAATTACAACTAGATTTTTCAAAACTGGGTTTTCATGAGACACTGAGGCTGGGGAATAGAGAATTGTACAACATACTGCATCTTCGGAAGGGACAGCCCTTCCAGTTTTTGTAACAATTGGAGCAGGAACACAAAGGCCATTTCAGGGCTGGATTCATCAAAGTAGTGCAGAGACAGCAAGCTCACAAATTAGTGGTATATTTTTGTCAGGAATGCTTTTGATGACAAATAGGATGTGTTATGGAAGTTATCAATCAAGAGATTGATTTCAGCTGCATTCCCTGGAACACTGACCCAGATATATTCCACTGTGTTACTTCATTTCTTTTTGGTGGAAGATTTCATTGACATTTTTTTTTTGTTTACCTCCTGGTCAGAAGTTATTGTGTTTGGCCAAGTGCCCAATTTATACTCATTTTAAGCTTTTCTGCTTTGTGGGTGACGCCTTCGATTTTTGAAAGAAACTTGTTCTTGAGTTATTGATACCCAGAGTTTATATATTCCCAACACCTGTGCCTGTGTTGATGTCTGCAATGGTCCTAAACTCTGAGGAGCAGAGATGGAGTCCATTAAATTAGTTCTCACTACACTGTGGTCCCTAAAGTTAGACAACAAGGTGACCACTTACTTCAAAACTGATTTGGTGGCTCCTGCAAACTGCAATTAAGCTGGACAGCAAGACACGTCACATTGTTGCGATAACATCCAACCAGACTGTCCTGTCTGCAAGGAGATGACAACACCAACCTCGAGAGACAACAGGATTGGGATATACACTTTCTTTAACAAAAATGCAAAAGGTTGGCTCTAGAAGAACCTTTAGGGGGAGAAATTCGGTGTCGCCCCGTTTGGGGCGCAATTATCGGCCGGGCGCAAAGTTTAGCGCCTGGCGCCAATTATCGCCTCCGACTGCAAACTTGGCTTCCATCACCCATGGAGGTGATTGGAGCGCTAAATCAGGCGCTACACACCTCTCTTAAGGCGCTAACGCCGAGGAGCGAGGCGCTACCTCAGAGCGCTGGCGAAGCTCATGTGATGTCAGTCAGCAATGGAACACAGACACACTGGCGCCGGCCAGTTCTTAAAGGGGAGGGTCGATCTTGTTCTCCATCCACACCCTGCTCATTGCAGCCTTGAATCTTGGCCTGCAGAGACCTGTACATCAATTCTGCTGGAAAGAACAATGGAGACCCCCAGGGAAAGAGCTCAGAGTGCAGCCCCCCGAGTCTCTTCTAAATCGATGCAAGGAAGGTCAAATCAAAATGAACCTGCAAAGTGCTGCTCAGTACCCAAAACTCCTTCACACAGCGTTGAATCTCTCCAGAAGTCTCTCTCTCTCTCTCTCAGAATGCGTGGTGCAAAAATGTCGCCGACAAAAAAAGTCAGGAAGCGGCCGCCTTTAAATAGCACTCCCCCAGTCCCTTCCCGACTGCAAAACGCTCCCCTCAACCTGTCGTTGCTAGCGGCAGGCGGCGCCACTCAATATCTGGTTCGGGGCATTGCACGCTCGACTGACGTCACAATCTGCGGGCGCAGGAGATCATGGCGGTAGTGTTTAGTGCCGCCGCAAAATGTCTGGTCAATTTCGCGAGCGGTGCAAACATTGCCGCGCCCAGGTGCGAGTTGCTTTGCGCTCCATTAGCGCCCTCTTAGGGCGCTAATGGGAGGCGCAAAGCAACCAAATTTTTCCCCCTTAGAGTCTAGGCAGATTACAATGCATTTTGTAAAAATTCCATTCCAAAACTGTTCTTGGGCCTTCTAAAGTCAAGCAAAATTCTCTGCAGAGCTACAAGGCAATATTGGGATATTTGCACAGAAATGCTGTAATTACTTTAATTATACAGCAACAATTTCTAATCTGCATTAGGCAAAAATGGATTTTCAGGGCAACCTTTTCAGTACTTTGGAGCCTCAATATAGTTTGGTTGAGTAAACTTACTTGCCTGTTAAAAATAAAACCATGGCTTCACTTTAGCATGTTATATTTCTATTCAAATTGATTTTATATCATCAAACCACGTGATGGGTGGCTGAAAAGGTCAGGTGACAGCAGACAGATTTGACAATTTATTTCTTCGGCATATAATGCAGAAACACTGGAAGATTTTGATGGAGGTGTCAACACACATGGAAAGCAATTGACCAACCTTTGCTTCACTCCTTGACTGAATCAGAACCTGAATGTCAAGACCAAATTATATGAGCTCACCACACCTAAATTCTTTTTCTAACTCTGCTTCATGATTTGTCCTGTATATATGGGTTACCTTTAGTTCCAATATGAGCTTTCAGGTCTCAAAACTTTCTTCTGAACACCCTGCTTTGTCGCACAATTTGGTGTCACAATTTGCACTCTACTTGGAGTACCTTTATCAAGGACTTTAAATTGAACATTTAATTGGTAGTAGATATGGAAGTCACTAAGTGGAAAGTGAAAGTCGGTTAGGGGCCTCCGTCTTCTTCACCAAAGCCCATACAATCCATTACATGGTTCTACAGCTAGTACTCGTGAATTGTACAGCATCTGGAAATATAGAAATAATGGCATCAAGAGACAGACTTGCAATGTGTGCAGAATGCATGACATGGGATATCCCAGATCTGGAAAGTATTTAGGAGGAGTACATATGCACAAAGTATCACAGAGTTGTGTTGCCCGAGTAGAGAATTGCTGAGCTGGAAGATCAGCTGCATGTAATGTGCAACATATGCAAGGAGGGGAATTTTCTGGAGTTATGTTCCAGTAGGTAGTCATCCCACAGATAGAGAGGAATACTAAAGCAGGAGAAAGGAAATGGGTGACCTCTCTTGAGGTTGGGTGTGGAGAGGGGGGGGTGTATTCAAGTAAAAAGATTTGCATTTATATAGCGCCTTTCACAACCGCCGGACGTCCCAAAACACTTCACAGCCAACAAAGTGCAGTCACTGTTGTAATGTAGGAAATGCGGCAGCCAATTTGCGCTCAGCAAGCTCCCACAAACAGCAATGTGATAATGACCAGATAATCTGTTTTTGTTATGCGGATTGAGGGATTAATATTGGCCAGGACACCGGGAATAACTCCCCTGCTCTTCTTTGAAATAGTGCCATGGGATCGGAGAGGGCAGACAGGGCCTCGGTTTAACGTCTCATTCAAAAGTCGGCACCTCCAACAGTGTAGCACTCCCTCAGTACTGCACTGGAGTGACAGCCTAGATTTTTTTTTTATGTGCTCAAGTCCCTGGAGTGGGACTTGAACCCATTACCTTCTGACTCAGAGGCAAGGGTGCTACCAACTGAGCCACTGGCCGTCACTGAGAATACAGGAAAACTTTGTGGATCTGGATTTGTCAAGTGGGTGTACAGTTCTTGATGCCCATGATGAAAACAAGGATTGGGCACCGAGCAGGGTAATCTTTTTTTTTTTACTCGTTCATGGGATGTGGGCGTTGCTGGCAAGGGCAGCATTTATTGCCCATCCCTAGATGCCCTTATATACTTCCAAGTCAGGATGGTGTGTAACTTGGAGGTGGTGGTGCTCCCATGCGCCTGCTGCCCTTGTCCTTCTAGGTGGAAGAGGCCGCGGGTTTGGGAGGTGCTGCCTAAGAAGCCTTGGCGAGTTGCTGCAGTGCATCTTGTGGATGGTACACACTGCAGCCACGGTACGCCGGTGGTGGAGGGAGTGAATGTTTAAGGTGGTCGATGGGGTGCCAATCAAGCAGGCTGCTTTGTCTTGGATGGTGTCGAGCTTCTTGAGTGTTATTGAAGCTGCACTCATCCAGGCAAGTGGAGAGTATTCCATCACACTCCTTACTTGTGCCTTGTAGATGGTGGAAAGGCTTTGGGGAGTCAGGAGGTGAGACACTCACTGCTGAATACCCAGCCTCTGACCTGCTCTTGTTGCCACAGTATTTATGTGGCTGGTCCAGTTTAGTTTCTGGTCAATGGTGATCCCCAGGATGTTGATGGTGGGGGATTCGGTGATGGTAATGCTGTTGAATGTCAAGGGGAGGTGGTTAGACTCTCGCTTGTTGGAGATAGTCAGTGCCTGGCACTTGTGTGGCGCGAATGTTACCTGCCACTTATCAGCCCAAGCCTGAATGTCGTCCAGGTCTTGCTGCATGCAGGCATGGACTGCTTCATTATCTGAGGAGTTGCGAATGGCACTGAACACTGCAATCATCAGCGAACATCCCCATTTCTGACCTTATGTTGGCGGGAAGGTCATTGATGAAGCAGCTGAAGATGGTTGGGCTGAGGACACTGCCCTGAGCAAAATCATGACAACGTAAAGCAAGCGATTACCCATTGGGGAGTGTGACAGTTCCACGAGAACATGCGTGTGTTAAATAGTGGGAAATTCCATATTTGTCACTGTGGCATTGCACATAGGTGACTTGATGACACATATTAACATAATCTTCACTACACATGTGTTTATAAACAAACAAAAAAGTGTTTGGTAAACTCAATGAAGCAGTACCCTATCAAATATTCTCAGAGTACTCGGTCCTGTTGCCTTATGGACACAGAACTATTCCAGTTCTTTTAAAATGACCATTTACACATTCATGCCTTCTCCTTAAAGTTAATAAGGAAACCGAGTAAAATAACTGCTTTCTTTAGAACTAAAATTTTGTCAAAAGAAAATCATTTAATTGCATTTTTCCAGATGCAAAGTCTAGGCAGAGATGTGGAACTTTTCAGCAAAAGCATAAACCGGTAAATGTAGACAGCAGGTTAACTAATTTGATGATAGATGGCATACCTGTATTTTTAGGACTTTTTTTTTGTTTCTGTGACTTTGTGGTTCCTACTGTTAATGCTAAATTTAACTAATGTTCACAAATCTTTGTCTTTGAAAGGTTTTGGACAATTTTTTTGAGAGTGAGTGAGTGTATTTTGTGAAGACACTGTCACACGGTACTTAGAAGAGAATACATTGGTACATTGGGTTGTCAGTGTGGTTGAGCACACATGGAGAACATCATGCTTTTTTGAGGTCATAATAATTTGCCGTGGTTCCTGGAGTTTAGTTGCATCTGGGGGTCTCGCAGAGCTGGTTGTTAACTTTTCAGTGGGATTTAGGAACCCAATCAAATCAACCTTGAACAGTTTCTGGGATTGTACCAAAATGCCCCACTCTTGCCTTCTTCGTCATGGAAACAATTCAGAAAGGAATGTTACGAGAAGGGTGTACAACAACAACAACTTTCATTTAATAGAGCTTTAATGTCAAAAATAAGTCCAAAATTGATTCACCGAGGCATAATCAAAAAAATGAACATTGAGCCGAATGATTAAATATTAGGAGGAGCAATCAAAAGGAGGAAATGAGGTAGACCGGTGGAGAGGCAAAGGGGTTTTAGGAAGGGAATTCCAAAGAATGGAACCTAAACGGCTGAAGGCACAGCCATTAACGATGGGACAAAGGGAACGGGAGATTCGCAAGAGGCTAGAGGATCAGTGAGTTTGAGGCGGGTGGAGTTGTAGGCCTGGAGGTTACAGAGATAGACAGTGACAATGCCATGAAGGTGTTTAAATGGGCAAGTAAATAAGAAAGAGATCAATATTTTGCCACATTTTTTGTTTTGTTTCTCTTCACAGTTTCACAGCGAAGACCCCAGTTTCTACCAACCCAGTCTGTAACCAGCCAATTTGAGTTCCATGCCAAGGGTCCAGATTGACTGGGCTTTCCCACCCTCCTTTTAAAAGGAAGCTTTTTGCTTTCACTCTGCAAGGTTTTTTTCTTTATTCATTCCTGGGATGTGGGTGTTGCTGGCAAGGTGGTGGTGAGCCGCCTTCTTGAACCGCTGCAGTCCATGTGGTGAAGTTGACTGCTGGGCTGCCTTTTTTTTTAATTCATTTTATGGGACATGGGCGTCACTGGCAAGGCCAGCATTTATTGCCCATCCCTAATGCCCTTGAGAAGGTGGTGGTGAGCCGCTGCAGTCCGTGTGGTGAAGGTACTCCCACAGTGATGTTAGGGAGGGAATCCAGGATTTTGACCCAGCGACGATGAAGGATCGGCGATATACTTCCAAGTCAGGATGGTGTGTGACTTGGAGGGGAACTTGCAGGTGGTGGTGTTCCCATGCGCCTGCTGCCCTTGTCCTTCTAGGTGGAAGAGGTCGCGGGTTTGGGAGGTGCTGCCGAAGAAGCCTTGGCGAGTTGCTGCAGTGCATCTTGTAGATGGTATACACTGCAGCCATGGTATGCTGGTGGTGGAGGGAGTGAATGTTTAAGGTGGTGGCTGGGCTGCTTTGTTCTGGATGGTGTCGAGCTTCTTGAGTGTTAGCCTGAGATTAGGAACCGAGCATCAAAGTAAACGTGGGTCCCTTACAGGCAGAGACAGGAGAAATTATAATGTGGAATGAGGAAATGGCAGAGACATTAAACAAATACTTTGTATCTGTCTTCACAGAAGGAGACGCAAAAAGCATCACGGAAATAGTGGGAAACCAACGGCCTAGTGAGAATGAGAAACTTAAAGAAATTAGTATTTGTAAAGAAATAGTACTGGTGAAATTAATGGAACTAAAAGCAGACATATCCCCTGGACCTGATGGCTTCCATCCCAGAGTTTTAAAAGAAGTGGCTACAGAGATAGTGGATGCATTGGCTTGATCTTCCAGGATTCCCTAGATTCTATAACGGTCCCCGCGGATTGGAAGGTAGCAAACATAACCCTGCTATTCAAGAAAGGAGGGAGAGAGAAAACAGGAAACTATAAACTGACATCAGTAGTGGGGAAAATGCTAGAATCTATTATTAGGGACATGGTAACAGGACACTTAGAAAAATCACGATATGATTGGGCAGAGTCAACACGGATTTACAAAAGAGAAATCGTGTTTGACAAATCTGTTAAAGTTTTTTGAGGTTGTAACTAGCAGGGTAGATAAGGGGGAACCAGTGGATGTAGTGTATTTGGATTTTCAAAAAGCATTCAATAAGGTGCCACACAAGAGGTTATAGCACAAAATTAGGGCTCAAGAGATTGGGAGTTATATATTAGCATGGATTGAGGATTGGTTAATGAACAGAAAACAGAGAGTAGGAATAAACAAGTCATTTTCAGGTTGGCAGGCTGTAACTGGTGGGGTACCGCAACGATCAGTGTTTGGGCCTCAGCTATTTACAATCTACATTAATGACTTAGACGAGGGGACCAAGTGTAATGTATCCAAATTTGCTAATAATACAAAGCTAGATGAGAAAATAAGTTGTGAGGAGGACGCAAAGAGGCTGCAAAGGGATATAGACAGGTTAAGTGAGTGGGCAAGAACATGGCAGATGGAATATAATGTGGAAAAATGTGAAGTTATCCACTTTGGTAGGAAAAATAGAAAAGCAGAGTATCTTTTAAATGGAGAGAGATTGGGAAATGTTGTTTTTCAGTGGGACCTGGGTGCCCTTCTGCACGAATCACAGAAAGTTTTCATGCAGGTACAGCAAGCAATTCGGAAAGCAAATGGCATGTTAGCCTTTATTGCAGAAGGAGTGGAGTAAAGAAGTCTTAATGCAATTATATCGGGCCTTGGTGAGACCACACCTGGTGTATTGTGTACAGTTTTGGTCTCCTTACCTAAGGAAGGATATACTTGCCTTAGAGGGAGTGCAACGAAGGTTCACTCGATTGATTCCTGGGGGGGCGGGGGGGGGGGGGGGCGCGCGGGGAGATTGTCCTATGAGGAGAGATTGAGTAGACTAGGCCTATATTCCCTAAAGTTTAGAAGAATGAGAGGCGATCTCATTGAAACGTATAAAATTCTTAAAGGGCTTGATGGGGAGGATGTTTCCCCTGGCTGGGAAGTCTAGGACTGGACGTCATAGTCTCAGAATAAGGCGTCGGCCATTTAGGACTGAGATAAAGAGAAATTTCTTCACTCAAAGGGTTGTGAATCTTTGGAATTCCCTACCCCAGAGGGCTGTGGATGCTCAGTTGTTGAGTATATTCAAGACAGAGATCGATAGATTTTTGGATACTAAGGGAACCAAGAGATATGGGGATAGTGCGGAAAGGTGGCGTTGAATAGAAGATCAGCCATGATCTTATTGAATGGCGGAGCAGCCTCGAAGGGCCAAATGGCCTACTCCTACTCCTGCTCCTATTTATTATGTTCTTATCTTATCACAGGTAGAAACATGCAACCAACCACTCTCCAGTAGTGTCACCAGACCTCTTCTGAGGCTTCTAATTTGGAAAAAATCTTAAACGACCATGAATGTGATTTAGAACAAAATATGTTAGCAGTTTATCAGATTATGCTTTGCAGTAGTGACAAATATTTGGACTTTGTTAGTACAACTCAAACCTAATGTCACATTTAGCACATTTAAGTGATCGAGTAATACTTCTTCTAGATGTGTGAATATGCACAGCTCTGAGCTCTTTAAAAGAACTGAGTGATGAAAGAGAAGATAATGTGACATTCAATTAAATTCTGGTGAAGCATTTTCAGTATCTCATTTACACTGCAGAACTGCTTCCAGAAGCAGTTCAACAATACTGTGCACTCATTTCAACATGGTGAGCCTGGCTGTGGTCATTTACGGTTTGCATCAACAGGACTTTTCCTTTGGAGACAAGGGGCAATATCATCATACAAGGTGTCATTGGTGACTCTGGAGACAGGAATGCTGTCTTGTTTATGTTACCGCCTGAGGAAACAACGTAATACAAACAGGAAACAAGTAACAGGATCAGATCAAATATGATCTCATTGAATGGCGGAACAAGCTCGAGGGGCTGAATGGCCTACTCCCGTTCCTATGTACGTAACTGCTTAAAGACATGCACCCAGGTTTCCCCAATTGCACAGCAGCAAATTTATCCAGTGAGTGGCTGAGCAACCAAGAGGTCCGAGGCAGGATCCATGGTATGCACTGAATTAGTCAACATGGCGCCTGTGTGAACTGCAAGGAGTCAACAGCTTCAGAGGACGGGAGCGTCGAAGGACCATCAGAAAAGAGAGACAGGCGGCAGCACAATATTTTCCTCTCTTGCCTAATGCTAGCTGATCTGAAGAAACTGAAGAATGATAGAATGAAAAGAGAAAAGGAAAGAAAAGAGGAAAAAAAATAAAAATGAATTGCATTTATAGAGTGTCTTTCATGGCATCAGAATGTCCCAAAGGGCTTTACAGCCAATCAAGTAATTTTGATGTGTAGCCATTGCTGTAATGAATGGAAATGCGGCAGCCAATTTGTACACAGCAAGGTCCCACAAACAGCAATGTGATAATGACCAGATAATCTATTTTAGTGATATTGGTTGAGGGATAAATATTGGCCAGTACACCAGGTAGATCTCCCCTGCTCTTCTTTGAAATAATGCCGTGGGATCTTTTACATCTGAGGGGGCAAACGGGGCCTCGATTTAACGTCTCATCCAAAAGAAATTAACAGCATGCATTTATATAGTGTCTTATCACATCCCTCAGAAATATCTCAAAGGGTTTCACACAACAAATTGCTTTGTTAGGAAAGCAGCAGCCATTTAGAGTACAGTCATGTCCCACAAACAGCACGGAGGTGAAAAACCACAGTTAATCTTATTTTAAGTGGTGTTGGCCAGGACACGAGAAAAACTCCCTGCTCTTCTTAGAAAAGAACCATGGGATCTTTGGCACCTACTTGAAGCACTGGAACAAGCAGAGTGTACTTCAATTCAGCATCTCATCTGAAGAATGGCAACTCCAGCAATTCAGTGTTCAGTACTGCGCTAATGTTTTGGCCTGGACTATGCGTTCAAGTTCTGGAGTTGAAAGCACAACCTTTGGACTCAGAAGCAATACAATGTGGAACACTTGTGAAAAGAGGCAGATTAGACCTTCTCAATCTTAAATTTATAAAACATTTTTTTTTTTTACTGTAAGCAGTTTTTAAAATAATATTAATGCCCTGTCACACATCTATTTCAGGAGGAACAGCAGCAATATTTTTAAATTGAAACCCTACAGACATCATGTTCACAGATAAAATCTATCACCAATTCATCCTTTTGTAATCTGTATCTATAACCTTGAGCTACAGTATGCAAGTCATATTTGAGAATAAATGTAATGAAGCACACTCGTCTCTCAGGCAATCAAGTTGTTGAGGCTCATTGTAAACAAACTACAGTAGTTTTTCATTTTGTGTTGCAGAAGCATCCTCTGGAAACCAACTATGAAAAGTGAAGTGTTTTCAGCCATACAATTGTCTGCTGGCTGCTCATTTTTATACAAACAAGTCTAACAAAAAAAACTGTACATTTAGCTTTCCTTTGTGAAAAGTTGCATTAAAAAAATTGTAATCCAGTGATTTTTGAAATGTATTTTATGGATTTTCAGATCATTAAAAAGCAGTCCAACTGCTTTAATTTATTTAGGAATGGAGCAGCTGCCACCGTCTTCAAAAATAATAAGATAGCCATTCAAATAAAAGTTCCCTTTAGGAACAGAAGTAGGTCATTCAGCCCCTCGAGCCTGTACCGCCATTCAATTAGATCATGCTGATCTGTATCCTAACTGCATTTACCCACCTTTTATCCGCATCCCTCAGAACCCCTACCTGATAAAAATCTGTTGATCACAGTCTTGAAAATTTCAATTGTCTCAGCACCCACAGCCTTTTGGGGAGAGAGTTAGAGATTTCTGCTGTCCTTTGCGTGAAGAAGTGCTTCCTGATTTCACCCCTGAATGGCCAAGTTCCAATTTTAAAGATTGTGCCCCCTTGTTGTGGATTCCCCCACCAAAGGAAATGTTCCTCTGTATCTGCCCTATCAAATCCTTTTATCATTTTAAACACCTCAATTAGATCACCCATAAACCTTCTAAACTCAAGGAAATAGCCTTGCAGTTTATGCAACCTGTCCTCATAATTTGATCCTTTTAGTATCATTCTGGTGAGTCTGCGCTGTACCCACTCCAAGGTCAATATAGCCTTACTAAGGTGCAGTGCCTAAAACTGAATGCAGTACTCCCTATGGATCTGACCAAGGCTCTGTACAACTGAAGTATAACTTCCTTACTTTTGAATTACAACCCCTTGAGATAAGGGTCAACATTCCATTAGCATTTTTGATTAATTTTTGTACCTGTGTACTAGCTTTTAGTGATGTGTGTACCTGGCCCCCCAAATGCCTTTGCTCCACCACAGTTTCTAGTCTCTCGCCATTAAGAAAATATTCCGATTTGTCTTTCTTGGACCCAAAGTGGATGACCTCACAGTTTCCCATGTCGAACTCCATCTGTCACAGTTTTGCCTACTGTCTGTGTCCCTTGGCAACTTCCCGCTCTTATCTACACAACTTACTGTGCCTCTAATTTAGTTTCATCTGCAAACTTAGACATACAACTCTCTATTCCTTCATCCAGTCATGGTGAAAACCTGAGGCCCCCAGTACAGATTTTAATTTTGTATACTTTAGTAGATCACTTTAGTAATGGGCCGATAAGTGGCAGTTAACATTCGTGCCACAGAAGTGCCAGGCAATGACTATCTTCAACAAGCGAGAGTCTAACCACCGCCCCTTGACAGTCAATGGCATTACCAGCACTGAATCCCCCACCATCAACATACTGAGGATCACCATTGACCGGAAACTAAACTGGACCAGCCACATAAATACTGTGGCAACAAGATCAGGTCAGAGGCTAGGTATTCTGCAGCGAGTGTCTCACCTCCTGACCCCCCAAAGCCTTTCTACCATCTACAAGGCACAAGTAAGGAGTGTGATGGAATACTCTCCACTTGCCTGGATGAGTGCAGCTTCAACGACACTCAAGAAGCTCGATACCATACACGACAAAGCAGCCCGCTTGATTGGCACCCCATCCACCACCTTAAACATTCACTCCCTCCACCACCGGCGCACTGTGGCTGCAGTGTGTATCATTCTTCAAGATGCACTGCAGCAATTCGCCAAGGCTTCTTCGGCAGCACCTCCCAACCCCGCGACCTCTACCACCTAGAAGGACATGGGCAGCAGGCGCATGGGAACACCACCACCTCCAAATTCCCCTCCAAGTCACACACCATCGTGACTTAGAAGTATATCTCCGATCCTTCATCGTCGCTGGGTCAAAATCCTGGAACTCCCTACTTAACAGCACTGTGGGAGTATCTTCACCGCACGGACTGCAGCGGTTCAAGGCGGCGGCTCACCACCACCACCTTCTGAAGGGCAATTAGGGATGGGCAATAAATGCTGGCCTTGCCAGCGACGCCCACATCCCACAAATGAATAAAAAAAAAATCTGCATTGTAACACAAGTACATTTACAAGTCCCAAGAGAAAAGAAACTGTTCACTTCCCACAAAACAGTGGAAATATGTAACCGCGCAAAAGCTGTCCATTAACTATGAAGGGGAAAAAGTAACTGGCTGGATAGATATTGTAAGGAATGGTATTGAAGACTGTGTGGGTAAATTCAGACAAAGATGATTAAATACATTATGGGGCACGTTAGTTACAGTACTGCTGGAGCCAAGGAATTGTCATCTGAATTTTTGATGAACTTTCTTACGGAAATTACATGGGTGCAATAAAGTCCATGATCATGTAAATTGTACATGATCTGTGCAGACGCAATGAGATGAAAAATCCTCCCTCATTCCAGGTTTTTTACATTCTTATTAATGTGTATATATCTAAGATAATGCATATTAGAACAGGTACCGCCAACAGAAAATGCCCAGAAAACCTTGTTTCTTGTCCTGAAGACGCTGATTCAAGCTGGGGTTTTATTCCATGGATGCCAGTGGCCCTCCATACCTCATATCCAAGTTGCATGTGAGAGCCAAGGCAGTGAATAGAGGCCAGCTATTCTACCATCGATCAAGGTCTGGGGCACAGAAGCCAATTATAGTGCCCCTACTGCCAGCCCAGTTAAGATCAGTCAACTCACCAAAGACCTGGGATCCACTCAGAGTTTCCTGGTTTATGTGCCATATTGTTCAAAAAAAGGGGGAGAAAGATAAACCTGGCAATTACAGGCCAGTCAGTTTAACTATGGTGGTGGGGAAGCTTTTAGAAACAATAATCTGGGAGAAAGCAGTTCGTTTGATTGGCACCCCATCCACCACCTTAAACATTCACTCCCTCCACCACCGGCGTACCGTGGCTGCAGTGTGTACCATCTACAAGATGCACTGCAGCAACATCTCCCAAACCCGCGACCTCTTCCACCAAGAAGGACATGGGCAGCAGGCGCATGGGAACATCACCACCTCCAAGTTCCCCTCCAAGTCACACACCATCCTGACTTAGAAGTATATCTCCGATCCTTCATCGTCGTTGGGTCAAAATCCTGGAACTCCCTACCTAACAGCACTGTGGGAGTACCTTCATCACACGGACAGCAGCGGTTCAAGAAGGCGGCTCACCACCACCTTCTCAAGGGCAACTAGGGATGGGCAATAAAAGCTGGCCTTGCCAGCGATGCCCAGATCCCATAAGCGAATAAAAAGAGAGAAAATTAACAGCCACTTGGACAAGCACGGAGCAATAAAGGAGTACAGATTTGTTAAGGGCAAATCATGTTTGACGAACTTGATTGAGTTTTTTGATGAGGTAACAGAGAGGGTGGATGAGGGCAGTGCAGTTAATGGTCTGTTTTGGAACTTTCAATAGGCTTTGATAAAGTACCATATATTAGGGTTGTTAGTAAAATTGAAGCCCATGGGATAAAAAGGGCAGTAGCAGCATGAATACAAAATTGGCCAAGGGATAGAAAAGAGAGAGTTGTGGTGAATGGATGCTTTTCAGACTGGAGGGAGATATACAGTGGTGTTCCCCAAGGTTCAGTACTGGGACCACTGCTGTTTTTGATATGTATTAATGACTTGGACTTGGGAATACAGATCACAATTTCGAAATTTGCGGATGAAACAAAACTTGGAAGTGTAGCCAACAGTGAAGATAGTACTATACTTCAAGGAGGACATAGACAGGCTGGTGGAATGGGTAGACACATGGCAGATGTAATTCACTGCAGAAAAGTGTGAGGTGATACATTTTGGTAGGAAGAATAAGGAGAGACAATACAAACTAAATGGTACAATTTTAAAGGGAGTGCAAGAAGAGAGGGACCGGGGGGTGTTTCTGCACAAATCTTTGAAGATGGCAGGACAGGTTAACAAAGCAGTTCATGAAGCATATGGGATCCTGGGCTTTATAAATAGAGGCATAGAGTACAAAAACCAAGAAGTTATGCTAAACCTATATAAAACACTAGTTTGGCCCCAGCTGGAGTATGGTGTCCAATTCTGTGCACCACACTTTAGGAAGGACGTGAAGACTTTGGAGAGGGTACAAAAGAGATTTACTAGAATGGTTCCAGGATGAGGGATGAGGGATGAGGGATTACAGTTACATGGATAGACTTGGGAAGCTGGGATTGTTCTCCTGAGAGCAGAGAAGGCTAAGAGGAGATTTGATAGAAGTGTTCAAAATCATGAAGTGTTTAGATAAAGTAAATAAAGAGAAACTGTTTCCAATGGCTGAATGATCGATAGCCAGAGGACACAAATTTGAGGTGATTGGCAAAAGAACCAGAGGCGACATGAGGAAAAACTTTTTATGCAACTAATGGTTAGGATTTGGAATTCACTGCCTGATAGGATGGTGGATGCAGATTCAATAGTAGCCTTCAAAAGGGAATTGGATAAATACTTGGAGAAATAAATTGCAGGGATACACGGAAAGAGTGCGGGAGTGAGACTAACTGGATTGCTCTTCGAAAGAGACGGCGCAGACTCGATGGACCGAATGGCCGCCTTCTTTGCTTAACTATTGTAAGATTCGATGTTGGATTAAACATGAACCAGTATTCAGTACAAAATTCTTAAGAAAAAGGAAGATTTGCTGCATCCCCCGTCATCAAAACTGATATTCTTTTAAATTACCTTCAAACTTAACTTGGAAATTCTGGAAGCTCTTTTCACACTATTAAGTGAAGAAATTGACAGTGCAATTGTTAAGTGACTCAAGAATGAACAAAATGTTGGAGTGCAGATTGCACAAGAGAATCTAAATAAAGCCCACTTGGAAAATCCCAAACAAATTAACCACAACCAAAATGGATCCACTAGTCATTCATGTCACTGCTGTTTGTGGGACCTTGCTATGTGCAAACTGGCTGCCTCATTTGCCTGTATAACAGTGATCTCACTTCAAGTATAATTCATTGGCAATGAAGTGCTTTGGGACATCATGAGGACATGAAAGGCACTGAATAAATTCCTCTAATTCACTTGAGAGATAAATTATGCTTCTGATGGAAATAATGAGCACAAAGCACAAGGAAACTTTAAGCTTCAAAATCTTGGAAGGAAAAGAGAGGAGGAGGAGCAGAGGAGAAGGAAGAAGAAAGAAAGACGAGTTCCCCAAGCCCAAAACACAAAGAAAACTTGCGTACCGAGAGCAAAACCAAAACAACAACAACAACAACTTGTAGTTATATAGCGCCTTTAACGTAGTAAAACGTCCAAGGCGCTGCACAGGAGTATTTTAAGACAAAAAACTGTCAATTTATTTTCCTTCTCCCCCCCAAAAAAACACAGGTTGACATATTCAGATTAATATTCTATGCTCAGATGGAAACAGTGTGTGATAGTTAAGCATTCAGATAAACACTCTCTCAAATAAAGTGGCATTACATTTTTTTTAAACTTTGTTGAAATTCCTGTGGGATGAAGAAAATGTAGGCAACCCTGAAAAGTTGCTACCTGTATTAGAGGTTGGAACATTTCAAGGGTGGCTGAAGTAACACAGAATCTCCAGATCTTTACCATTTCATGTTTGGAACAAGAAGGCACAAAGATTCGTCATGCAAACCTATCATTCCTTGCTCTCTTCTCAACTACTTATTCTCCCAAAAGAGATGTTTTTGTCCCTTCCTTCCCCTTCCAATGCCAAAAGGCAACATGCTCTAGGCGCTCCATTGCCAAGCATTAGCAGACACCACAGAACCATCTAAACTAAGCTTTCTTCTGATTTTCACCACTCTCCTATTTCTGAAGCAGCTCGCCTTCCATTTGCCTCCTTCTCATATCAGCACAACTGAGATTGGTAACTCACCATTTAAGGAATTAATGATCCAAAGCCGTAGTTCATCATTCAGGGGCACAGCACAGTGGCGTGCCCCCACATTGTGCACATGCCACCACTGTTGATGCAGAATGACAATGACACCACAAAAGCCTTTGTCTGTAAGCCAAAAGAGACACTTCCGGAATTTTCATGTGTTCTCCTACTCTTAACAACCAGCCCCCACTCCTCTCCCCTCCCCACCTAAAGATTAATTCACTCCACTTCCCCAGCAAAGCAGTCCAGAGGGTCACTTGTACCCCATCTCGAGCAATTCCATCCACCAGCTGCTTAGACATGAACACGAAGAGGGTGAAGTTGGTCTTGGGCGAATCGGCAGCCTGTTTGACACCCCGCCCGATTTTCTTCAATTGAGGCAAGCGGGCGGGGTGTAAAACAGGCCGCTGATTCGCTATCGCCCATTTGCACTACCCCCAAAGACCAATTTCACCCCCCAGTAGAGAATCTCGCAGCCTCCTCCACCACAAATACTCAGCTGGGAACCATTTGATTTGAAAATCATTTCTTATTCGTGAAGGCTATGTGGACAATGGTAAAAATAAAAACAGCATGGAAGATTTCCTTCAACTCTGAACAGTATATTCAAATCAATCTGAAATTGAACAGCTAATACTGTTACACTGCAGGAGCTATTTAAACGTGGATCGACAGTGTCGCATCTTCATAAAAGTGTATACAACTAGCCTGTGGCGCTATTTAACACTCCACTTAATCAATGTCTCAGATCCTGGAACAAATGCACTGTTTTTATCTTTTCCAAATACTCTAAGCATCTCTTGAGAGCTTCCAAAGGTGCTAAAGAACAGTGGGCTAATATTTTAAACTATTAGTTAAATGCCAGCTAATCACGATCATGAACCTTCACTCGTCTCCTATCAAGATTAGACTCTTCAAAATTTGACAGATTGAGAAGACACTCGAAGAAGAAGAATAAATTGGAGCTTTATTGGTTTATGTACATTTTTTTTGTTTGACGCACTTTAGTTGCATATCTTTAGAATGCAAATAGGTGTCCCTTTAGACTGGCTAGAAGAAAAACCCAGTGGTCTTTTTGTTTTATTAAATAAAAGACACACCGATATTCAAACTACATCATTCCATTCACCAATGTTCTCAAAGCTCAGCTCCCTTCTGAGCATGATGCTCAGAACTGTCAGTCACCACGATGAAAAAAGTTCCATCCCCGATGGGCACAGCCCAAACTGACAAAACCATTTCACAAAGGGACTGTCTTCTTCAGAAAAACCTGTCAATTTTAAAAGGTAGTCCACAACACAGGAATTGTATGAACTAGTGTCACTTGAATGTTTCCTGACAAGTGTACTTCAACACACGCTGATAGGGAATTAAAAGCAGGGCCACAGGAAAAACATTTGAAACGGCGTCTACTGCAAATTAACCCAATCTCTCGACTTCTCTTTTGGCTCCACTGAGCACGGATTATTTTACAAAAAAGATCACAGGTACCTGAGGGGGGCGGGTGGGGAACAGAATTGATGCCTTGTCGTGCTGACCATTCCAATGTCGTGTTAACACCATTTGCATTGTGATGCTACTGGGAGCTACTCAGTTATACTGACTGCTTGAGGATAAGAGACTGCCAAATAAGCAAGGAGTGCAATTTACTAGCCTGCAGTATCACTTCTGTATTTCCTGATGGAAAACAGCTCAAAAAATGTAGATTTTTTACAAAAACATATGTTCACACAACAGGTAGGCTCTTTTATTTTGCTCAGATTCTATTTTAAACCAAGGTTAAACATTTAAGCATTTTTGCCACAGTGAAAGTTTAGCATTTTGCACAAAAGGAAAAGCCCTATGGTTTCAATTTTTTTTTTACAACCACATTTTCTACAGAGGCTGTATTCTCTGCTGGATTGCCGCTATTCTAACACCTGGCCTGCTCCTGCGTCCTCAGTTTTTTGCTCCTCTGCCGGGAAATTTTAACTCGACGCTGAGCTAGCTCTGATCAGCTGCAGCTGGTTCTCATCCTGCTCTGTATTCCGCTCTGAATGACAGTTCTTCTACTTTCGACTAGTTTCCCGTGGCTGTTGACTCCACTCACCCTTCAGAATCCCTCTATCACCCTTCGCTGGACAGGGTTGGATGACTTCTTGAAGCTCCTGATCTTGCGTAGTCCTCACCTCCTGACACAGCTGTTCCTGGGAGCAGCTCCCTCATCTGCACTGATCCTGTGGATTTAGCTTCCACCATCCCCTGCCTCCCTCAGTCTTGCTGCTCTTAGTCCTTGGGTTTCACTCACACTGCTCCTCATTCCTCTGCTGGTAGACTGGATCCGCTGGTGTGCGCAACTAATTACCATGGGCACAATCACCTTTGCTGGACCCCTTGATCAACACTGCTGGCTCATGGTGGATTATCCATGCCTCCTCGGTGCTCCATTTTGCACTGGGCAACCTCCAGCAGTGTGCCCACTGATACTCTGCACCTCAAATAGTTCCTGGACTCACATGCCCTCCACACAGTCTTTAAACTGGGACACTGGTTCGGTGATGTTCCAAGCTGACCCCACTCTATCTACAAGTCAATTCCATTCCACCACAGGACCTCTGACTTCAATTTCGGATTCTCTCACATCATCTCCTCCCTCTCCTCTGTTTACAACTAGGACATACTAATCCTAATCATTGCCATGCCTATGTCACCAGAATTGCCAGTGTCCATTCGCGTCGCATTTTGGCTACCGCTCAAGACCCAAGCCCCTAACTTCTATCGCCCTTTTTCTCTTTCTCCTCTTGACCCCTCTTAGATCGGTTTCTCCCATATCCTCCCCTTCCTGTAGTCCAGTCATTCCAGGTTTCATTACTCCCTTCTCCTACATCGACACCCCAATCCCTACTCCAACCCTTCAAATATTTCTCTTCCTTCCTGCTCTGATACCACCGTCCCAGACTTGAATCCCCCTTTGATATACTCAAAGCTACCCTCTGTGCCTCTCCGCATTCTCCAAAGGGCCCATCGAGGCACTCATCACTTCCAAGCAGCAACCCCAACTACCCTATCCTCCTCTCTCGCCGACATTCCTGACCAGCACATCCACTGGGAACTAATCTCGCCAACCTCCTTCCCATTAAACTCATCCCACCCACCGCTGTGCCCTTCAAACTCTGCCAAAACTCATTGTCTTCTTTCAGAATTCCCCCCCCCCACCACCCCCCCACCGAGTATCTGTTTACTCATAATCAAGGCCCTTGCCATCCACAACCTTATTGTGGATGATTGCATTAACATCTTGGCTTTGACGGAAACTTGGCTCACAGGTGACGATATTTTGCCCTTTCCGAAACCTTCCTAACTGGCTATGCTTTCCACCACCTGCCCTGCCCAAACCATCACGTAGCGGTGTTGCCCTGATCACCAAATCACAACTTGGTCTCTTCCCCCTTCTCCAAGGGGTCCAGACCTGAGCGTATCGGGCAGACAACTGGTTGAGCTAGCCATCGCCAGATCTGTCTGGACCACATCAAGCCTTGCGCTCCTCAGCCAAAACTGCTCACAACTCCAAGATCAGCCTGGAATGCAAAGAGAACCTCCAGCTTCTTTTTGAACTGTCCTCTTAAACCTCTTTCCTCTGCTCCATGCACACTCACCTCCAAGAAGTGCGAGGAGTTCAAAGGACTTATTTGTCGCTTAAGATTGAGACCATCCATTCAGACGCCTCTGCCACATTCCCCACCCAACCCCTTGCCTACCAAACAAAACGTACCCCAAGGTTCCCCCCCTGCTCCAGGCCTGAACCCACATCTTTCTCTAGCTTCTCTCCCATTGCTCCTCAACCAACATCCGACACATCCTAGCCACAAGACCCACCTCCTGCTCTCTCCACTGCATTCCAATTAAACTGATCACCCAATTTCCCTTCTGGCTCCCATGCTAACTGACATTGCAACCGATTCCTTCTCCTCAGATACTGTGCCCCTTCCTTTCAAAATCAACATCAGCACCCATTCCTCAAAAATACCCACCCGCAACCCCATGGTCCTCAGAAACTACCGCTCTATCTCCAACCGCTCAAATCTTGCCCATCTTTCCTACAACTCCATGTTTGAGTCCTATCAAGGTTTCTGCCCGTCACTATACTGAAACGGCCTGAATCAAAGTCACATGATGTCCTCCCCGACTGTGACCCTGGTACAGTATCCAGTCTTCAATTTTCTCGACCTGTCTGCAACCTGTGACATGATCGACCACACCATCCCCCTCCAAGGCCTTTCTCCATTGTCCAGCTCAAAGAGACTGCCCTTGCTTTGGTTAAATACTACCGATCCAATTGTAGCCAGAGAATCTCCTGCAATGGCTTCATTTTCCGCCCCCGCGCCGTTACCTCTGGAGACCCCCAAGGATCTATCCTGTGTCCGCTCCTCTTCCACATTTGCACGCTGCCCTTTGGCAACATCATCCGAAGACATGGGGGTCAGGTTCCACATGTACCCAGTACAGCTCTCATCAACTCTTGTGACGCCTCCGGTGTCGTTGCCTCATCAGACTGGATGCGCTGCAATTTCCTCCAGTTAGGAAGACTAAAATCATGGTCTTTGGCCCCTGCCACAAACTCTGTACCCTCTCCGGCAAATTCTATCCCTCTCCCTGGCCACTGTATCAATTTAAAAACTAGGATGATTGGCACCACCTCCCAGCAGTTCATTTAAAATTTATTAATAGCAGTACAGTCCACTCTCAGAGGAGTTGTTCTGGTGTCCTAGCCAACATCCATCCTTCTGCCAACATCACTAAAAACAGATTGTCTGCCAATTAATTTCATTTCTGTTTGCGAGACCTTGCTGTGTGCAAATTGGCTGCTGTGTTTCCCTACATTACAAGTGAATACATTTCAAAAAGTACTTCATTAACTGTGAAGCACTTCGAGATATCCTGAGGTCATGAAAAGCACCTTCTTTCTGTGCATATTATTATAATGAGCCAAATGTGCACTGTGACTGAAATGAATTACTTTGTTGTGATCAACTTGCTGAAACTTCTGCTGTGCATATTTTCAAAATAATGGCATTATACAAGAAGAACAAACAGACATAAAAACAGAAAATGCTGGCAATACTCAGCAAGTCAGGCAGCATCTGTGGAGAGAGACACAAAGTTAGCGTTTCAGGTTGATGACATTTCATCAGAACTTGAAAATGTTAGAGATTTAACAGGTTTTAAGCAAGTAAAGAGGTAGGGAAAGGGGGGGGGGGGGAGGAAAGGACAAAGGGAAGGTCTATAATAGGGTGGATAGCAGAAGTGAATAAATGACAAAAGGAATGATAGTGCAAGGCAAAAGGGGGGTGGTAATGGGACAAGAAAAGAAACAGAAGATTAATCTAGAGGAGCTGTAAATGGCAATAGCAGAATCATTACCAGCAGCAGCTGTCCGAAAAAAATGGGAGCATTGGTTATGGTCTGAAATTGTTGAACTCGATGTTGAGTCCAGAAGGCTGTAAAGTGCCTGATTGAAAGATGAGGTGCTGTTCCTCGAGCTTACGTTGAGCTTCATTAGAACAGTGTAGGAGGCCGAGGACAGAGAGGTCAGAGTGGGAGTGGGGCGGAGAATTAAAATGACAAGCAACTGGAAGTTGAGGGTCACGCTTGCGGACTGAACGGAGGTGTTCCACTAAGCGGTCACCCAATCTGCGTTTGGTCTCCCCAATGTAAAGGAGACCGCATCGTGAGCAGCGAATACAGTATACTAAATTGAAAGAAGTACAAGTAAATCGCTGATTCACCTGGGAGGAGTGTTTGTGGCCCTGGACAATGGGAAGGGAGGAGGTAAAAGGGCAGGTGTTGCATCTCCTGCTGAGTATTGCCAGCATTTTCTGTTTTTAATTCAGATTTCCAGCATCTCCAGTATTTTGCTTAAGTAGGAATGGACCATGTACTCAAAATAACCAAATGGAGAAAGTTATATTAAAAGGTGCTGGCAAACAAGTTAAACACAAAATAGTTATTTAATAAAATTGTACAAAAAATAAACCAAGCATGCTGCAACCCATGAGTGTGATGCAATAAATCATGTCCCTTGTGAGAGTGTGCATAATCCATCCATTTGAATTGCACAAAATTTTCCTCAAGTTGTTCTCAATGCCAGTGGAATCTCTTGATGCGGCAGAAACTGCCTATTCTATATTCCAGACTCGGGTTTCTGCATCGCCGGACCCACATGTAAACAACGACGAATGTGGTTCGGAGGCTCCTGCCATGCTCAATGACTTGAGAAGGTGATTTATAGGTCAGAGTAAAATCACTCTGTTGACCATTGCTGCTCAGCCCAGCGTAGCCAAATTCTTGGCAGCTTAGGTCGCTGCTGGCAAACATTTGTTTCTTTCAGAAGCAGTGGTGCTGTCAGAGACGCAGCTAACACCATCTCATCTGATGATATTCACTGCTTCTTTACTGAGCTGGCAAAGTAAATGGTGCATCAGCTTCTGTCATGCTTGCACATGCGCGAGGTCTCGTGTACCTCTTTTGTGGAGATATTTATGACTCGTCACTGCTTATGACATTCTCCATATGCTTAAAGAATTTGAAAAAGATTAGATAATGTTTGTGCTGTGTGTAAAAACAGTAAGTCTTTGACTAAATTCAGACAGAAATATATCAGCAGCTGTAAACAGTTCAATCTCTAATGAGTAATTTAATTGAAAAGAGTAATTTAAAAGCACTTATGCTAAGCGTTTGAGATACAATGCTCAGATTATTCTGGGACAAAAATACCTCAAGGGCACATCTTCCCAATTCCTGCTACATGCGCCAATTGAAAAAGAACCTGATCTGAGAGAAAAAAACGATATCTCGTTAAAAAAATGTCAAGAAAGCTCCAGATTCAATTTGCCCTCCATTTTTATCTCCGACATTTCCTTTCCAAGCTGTAAAGCCCAGGTTTCGCCAGTCTTTCCTCATAACTCAGACCCGACACTAGGGATCAGCCTCTTGGCTCTTCTCTGCACCGTCGCCAGCGCTCAACTGTCTCCCTTGTGTCTTGATGACCAGAACTGGACGCAATACACGAGGTGTAGTCTGACCAGGGCACAGTTTGATTACTTATAGTCCACTGTTTCTACATTGACGTTCCATTGGATTTGTTGATTGCTGCTCTACATTGGCTGGATGTTGAATGTCAAGTCTACTAAGGCTCCTACATCTCTTTCAACTCGGATATTTTAACAGGAGTATGTATGTTGCTTATTTTTGCATCTAATGTCCAGTACTTTACATGCGTCTGCATTAAATTTCATCTGAAGGTTGGTCAGGCATGATCTTTCCCTTCTGTATCCATGTTGACAACTGTTAACTAAGTTTTCATTACACAAGTACTCAAGTTTACTCCTGATAACTGATTCGGTTATTTTATGTGGAATTGAGTTGAGATTAATGGGTCTGTTGTTGGTGGTATCTATTTTATTCTCTTTTTTGAATATGGGGACCACATTGGCCTGTTTCTAATGATCATCAGCGTCTCACAAATGTCCTCCCCAGAGTCTCTTCGTACTCTGGGGTAGATAACACCTCCCCTTGGTGATTTGTTCATGTGGAGGCGATTTCTGGGACTTCCATCTCATTTATATCAAAGTCACTGATTTTACTTTAATTATCACTGTTTAACTACCAGCACATGTTACTCATGTCTTTCCTTGGGAATGCTTACAGGAAGCAATAATTCCAAATATTGCATTATTAGTTTTTTCACCTCTTTTCTGACTAACCTCTTACTATTGTAGGACTGAAAGAATTTTTAACTGTTCTGTTTAGCCTATTATTTCTCCTTGCTATTATGATCACACTTTTAATGTATTTCTTCATTTTTTTTTAATTTATTCGTTCACGGGATGTGGGCGTTGCCGGCAAGGCAAGCATTTATTGCCCATCCCGAATTGCCCTCGAGAAGAACCGCTGTTCTTTTTGTAGCAGTTTGGTACAACGGAGGGCAGTGAAGAGTCAACCACATTGCTGTGGGTCTGGAGTCACATACAGGCCAGACCAGGTAAGGACGGCAGATTTCCGTCCCTAAAGGACATTTACGACAATCCAGTCGTTTCATGGTCACCATTACTGATATGAGCTTTTTTAGTCAGATTTATTTAATTAACTGAATTTAAATTCCCCAGCTGCCGTGGTGGGATTCGAACTCACGTCTCTGGATCATTAGTCCAGGCCTCTGGATTACTAGTCCAGTAACATAACCGCTATGCTACCGTTCTTATATTCATCCCAGTGAATCCTTTCTACTTTCTCTCTGCAAAATTTGTAGAGGCCAATTTTTTCTCTTTCTATCACTTGTAATTTGTTTGTTAATCCATTTTTGGGTCATGTTTGTTTAGTCTGAGCTTATTGGTTATTATATGTATTTATCCAGCATGTTCAGTATTATAACTCTTTAAACTATTTAATTTGTCCACTAACTCAAGTGTTGTTCAACAAATTCTGCCAATCTACTGGTTTTAGTCGTTCCCTGCTAGCCCTTTTAAAGTTACATATCTGGTATTTGTAATTCCCAGATCATGTTTAATTTTATCACTCTGTGGTCGCTGTGCCCCAAGACTTCCATTTCCTTCACATTAACTGGATCATTTACAAATCGGAGGTCAAGATGAGCGCGGCCGCTTCTTGCTTTCTTGACACGCTGGGTCACAAAAACAATCAACTGGAGGCGGCCTCAAGTCATAGTGACGTTGACAATTTACAGAATACAAGCAACACATACAATAGATTGACGTAATCAAATGTGCTAATTCCACAAAAGTATGGGAGCTGTGAGTTATAGAACTAAACAAAGTTGATAGCAGCACTGCTCTCTTCAAAGTCCTGCACGATCTTGCTTAGATATTCAGAAGTGAGGGAGATCAAGCGCTTTGAGGATGATAAGAATGATACATAAGCAGCCCATGCCACTTCATCTAGACATTGTAATTAATGCTGTATTTGAATTCCAGAGCAGCAGTGTAATGTAAATATGTCATGGAATAACATCTTAAAAGATGGTCTTACTTCTCCCCCCCGAGGCACAAGGCTACTGGTGGCGAATAAAAAAGGGGCTGGAACGCTAACTAACTGGCTGCCATTTTTCTAGCATGGATGAGCTAAGCACTTAGCCCAACCATACAGGCCAACAACAATGTAACTCTTGCATTGGCAGCCTGTACAGCCATTGAGGAAAGTCTGCGGTTAACGGTTCCCACTCCTCAGGTCAGGAAACGGCCCTCATCAAAGTCACAAATGACATCCTATGTGACTGTGACCGTGGTAACCTATCCCTCCTCATCCTTTTCGACCTCCCTGCAGCCTTTGACACGGTTGGCCACACCATCCTCCTCCAATGCCTCTCCTCCGTCGTCCAGCAGGGTGGGACTGCCCATGCCTGGTTCGATTATTATCTATCCCTTCAAGCCAGAGAATCACCTGCAATGGCTTCCCTTCCCGCTCCGTTACCTCTGGAGTCCCTCAGGGATCTATTCTTGGGCCCCTGCTATTTCTCATCTACATGCTACCCCTCGGCGATATCATCCGAAAACACGATGTCTGGTTCCACGTGTACACTGACGACACTCAGCTCAACCTCACCACCACCTCTCTCGACCCCTCCACTGTCTTTGGTTTGTCACACTGCTTGTCCGACATCCAGTACTGGATGAGCAAAAATTTCCTCCAACTAAATATTGGGAAGACAGAAGCCATTGCCTTCGGTCCCCACCACAAACTCCATTCTCTAGCTTCCGACTCCATCCCTCTCCCTGGCAGCTGTCTGAGGCTGAACCAGACTGTTCGCAACCTTGGTGTTGTATTGGACCCCGAGATTTGCTACCGACCACATATCCGTTCCATCACTAAGACCGCCTACTTCCACCTCCGTAACATCGCCTAACTCCACCCCTGCCTCAGCGCATCTGCTGCTGAAAACCTCATCCATACCTTTGTTACCTCGAGACTTGAGTAATCCAATGCACTCCTGACCGGCCTCCCATCTTCCACGGGCCATGAACTTGGCGCATCCAAAACTCTGCTGCCAGCATCCTAACACGCACCAAATCCTGTTCACCCATCACTCCTGTGCTACGATGACCTAAATTGGCACTGCCTCAAATTTAAAATTCTCAACCTTGTTTTCAGATCCCTCCCTGGCCTCATCCCTCCCTATCTCTGTAACCTCCTGCAGCCCTACAATCCATCGAGATCTCCGCACTCCTCCAATTCTGGCTTCTTGCACATCCCTTATTTTAATCCCTCCATCATTGGTGGCCGTGCCTTCAGCGGCTAAGCTCTGGAATACCCTCCCTAAACTGCTTTACCTCTCCACCTCTCTCTCCCCCTTTAAGATACTCCTTAAAACCTACTATTTTGACCAAGCTATTGGTCATCTGTCCCAACATCTCCTTATGGGGCTCAGTGTCAAATTTTGTTTGAGAACGCTCCTGTGAAGCGCCTTGGGACTATATAAATACAAGTTGCTGTTGCGGTTAAAAATGAAAGTCAAAGTGATTATTCCCAGTGCATTGTGAGGGGTAGAAAATATCCACGGCTGAGCAATGGGATTGGAACTGTGTGATCTGTCTTCTATCAGAGCGCCTGCATTTTTTCTTGATATCCAAAACAGGACCATATTAATATTTGAGCTTTTCAGAATAAAAAGGAATTGGAATTCTTTCAGCACTTCAGAGGTCTGTTACGGCAATTGGGCTTCGAGAGCTGCAGCGTCCCACAATAGAAAAAAGTGAAAATAATGAGGTGCAAATGCACAGTACTGTACTCAGCAAGTTTCAGCAATACACTGAAAATCATTACATTCTCTCTCTAACCACCAAACAATCCTCAATTAATTCTTGAGTTAAAAAACTGTTCCTGTTGCTTTCTGTCGGGGATCCATGAAGTTAATCTCGTTCCAATATTTGCATTCCCCTCTCCCAGTTTCTTCCACAACTTTCTTCTTCTAAGGGAAATGGCTGGGAACAATTCGCCGGGCAGCATCGAAGTAGCTGAGCTGTAAGTGTTTGTGGTCTATAGCCGGAGAGTGGCAACAGTGGGAAGCACGTTTCCCCTCTCTGGTGAGAAAAAGCGGAGGCCAACCATCGATCCTATTGTCGCCCCAGCAGAGTTTGGAATTCGGTGTAATCAAGAGGCTGAACCTGGAATATTTCTGGTCCGAATGACCCCGTGAACTTACCTACTGAATCTCAACAGCACTTAGCATTTGCTGTTCTCACATACTCCGTAAAGTACATTTATAAAATTTTAGGCTATTTCTGCCCCTTACCTTTGGAATGTTCGTGTGGCTAAATGATGGAGAAAGGTTGGAAAGAAACTAATGCTGCCTTTGCAAAAAATGAATAGATCTAGGGCAGATTTACATTTAAAAATGACACTCACTGATGCACAAGTATATTGCATAACAATTGGTTATGAGATAGCAACACTGTAGATTTCTAATAAAATGTAACACACATTCTGGTACTTGCACAATAATTGCTACCATTGTTTGCAACCCTAAAGTTGGAAATTTTGAAAACATTCAATAAAACAAATTAGAGAGGGCAGGCGCGGTAGCAGCATCAATGGTTATCACCCAATATTGGACAAGTTAAAATGATTATTTTTAATTTATTGCACGGCACTGGAAGCCCTACTTCTTTGGTACAGTTCATATTTTGTGACCTTAAATGAGGACAAACGCAGAATTTGAAGGAGGAACTGCAGTTGAGAAGGCACCCGATGAAGGTGCTCAGAAAACAAGAAAGCAGGTCGGAGCCAGTGCAATACAGTACTTTCAGCCTCACATTCTCTTCCTTCAATACAGCAGGCAAAGCAGTCAGGAAGGGAGAGTTTAAAACCTGGACTGAACATCAGACATTTGAAGTTGGAGGAAGGAGTTTCAAAAGCACTCACATTCCATTTCCAATGACCCACAAAGCATTACTTCTGAATAGTTTTTTTTGCAATGGTACACTGTCGTCAGCTAAACTATACCAGTACCTTTAAATCACATTATGGAATCAGAAAAGCATTGACTAGTCACAAATATACTCTCCTTTGGTCGCAGAACTTATCCAAAACAACTGCATATGGTCATAACAAACATTACAGAGGGAGAGCCACTGCTCGTGATTTTTACACTTCAAAAGCTGTGTCTGGGAATTGATTATTTCCTGATATAGTTGAAATCTTTCATTTTCTTTGCCATGTTGGTAGCAGCCAAGAACAGCAGTAAGGTTCTGCAGCATATAACTGGAATATGCAATTTAAAGCACATGTGACCAATCTAATTCAGTTTCAAGTCACTATTTGCAACTATCTGGGGAGGAATCAGTCAGCGGTGGTTTTTAGTTTCTACAAGAACAATACAGTATTCATAATAAGTACATTGGTACCACTGCAATTAGCAATAAATTATATCAGTTGTAGCAATTTTGCATGTCTTAGTACAACTGATAGTCATTTGCCCTGGGCATCACATAATAATTATGGGTCATAATTACTGAATTACAGGTCATCGACAGCAAATGTGCCAGTTCAATAATAAAATTATGTTACATCACACAAAAAAGTGTTCAATCAATAGACTGTGCTTCAAAGTACAAATACCAAAGCAATAGTTTAAGATGGTACTGTTTAAAAAAAAAATCAAATTGAGGTAACTATTTCAAGGATGCCATATTACATAGAAATTACAGCACAGAAATGGGCCACTCAGTCCAACAGGTTTATGCTGGTGTTTATGCTTCACACTAGACTCCTTCCACCCTACTTCATTTAACCCTATCAGCATATCCTTCTATTCCTTTCTCCCTCATGTACTTGTCTAGCTTCCTATTAAATGCATCTATGCTGTTGGCCTCAACTACTCGCTGTGGGAGCGCGTTCCACATTCTAACCACTCTCTGGGTAAAGCATATCCTGAATTCCTTACTGGATTTAACAGTGACTATCTTATATTTATGACCCCTAGTTTTGAACTCCCCCACAAGTGGAAATATCAAGGGCATATGCAACTTTTGAGAGCATACATCACACTTCAGATGTCACGTTCCAAAATGCCAAAAGTATACAAGAAATCAAATTAAGTAATTTCAAGTCACTTATCGGTTAATTTCTGTCGGTGAGGCAAGTTTGCAGATTGTCCTGGAGCCTTAAATTTACAAGCATCTGGCAATCTACAAATTACCTTTACTGAAGCAATTAAACTCCAGGTTATTTTAAATATAGATCACATTAGCAGAAAATAATTGCTGCATTACAAGGCATAACATTAGTATAAAAGTGTAACATCCGTCTTACCATGACCAATGTCACAGGAAATCCGCTAGTAGCAATAAATAAATAAACAAAGAAAATTAAGCCATTTAGGCAAATCAGCCAATAGGCAAATTAAAAAGTTGACTGCAGTAACAGTCCTGTAACCAACCCTGAAGTTAGAATCTTGTTCCTCATCAGTAAGTTTCTTTTTCTATGAATTGTCATGTGCAGGACAAGCTAACGATCAGGGTTCCAGTTAGATTCTGGAGAGGTCCCAGCGGACTGGAAAACCGCGAATGTAACGCCCCTATTTAAGAAAGGAGGGAGACAGAAAGCAGGCAACTATCGACCAGTTAGCCTAACATCTGTCATTGGGAAAATGCTGGAGTCCATCATTAAGGAAGTGGTAGCAGGACATTTAGAAAATCATGATATAGTCAAGCAGAGTCAGCATGGTTTTATGACAGGGAAATCATGTTTGACAAATTTGCTACAGTTCTTTGAGGATATAACGAGCAGGGTGGATAAAGGGGAACCAGTAGATGTCGTGTATTTGGATTTCCAGAAGGCATTCGATAAGGTGCCACATAAAAGGTTACTACACAAGATAAGAGCTCACGGGGTTGGGGGTAATATATTAGCATGGATAGAGGATTGGCTAACGAACAGGAAACAGAGAGTCGGGATAAATGGGTCATTTTCAGGTTGGCAAACTGTAACTAGTGGGGTGCCACAGGGATCAGTGCTGGGGCCTCAACTATTTACAATCTATATTAATGACTTGGATGAAGGGACCGAATGTAATGTAGCCAAATTTGCTGATGATACAAAGATAGGTGGGAAAGCAAATTGTGTGGAGGAGGCAAAGAATCTCCAAAGGGATATAGATAGGCTAAGTGAGTGGGAAAAAATCATGCAGATGGAGTTTAATGTGGGAAAATGCGAGGTTATCCACTTTGGTAGAAAAAATAAAAAAGCAAATTATTTAAATGGGGAGAGATTACAAAATGCTGAGGTACAGAAGGATCTGGGGGTCCTTGTACATGAATCACAAAAAGTTAGCCTGCAGGTACAGCAAGTAATTTGGAAGGCAAATGGAGTGTTGGCCTTTATTGCAAAGGGAATGGAGTATAAAAGTAGGGAAGTCCTGTTACAACTGTATAGGGCGTTGGTGGGACCACACCTGGAGTACTGCGTACAGTTTTGGTCTCCTTATTTAAGGAAGGATATACTTGTATTGGAGGCAGTTCAGAGAAGGTTCACGAGGTTGATTCCGGAGATGAAGGGGTAGTCTTATGAAGAAAGGTTGAGCCTATACTCATTGGAGGTTAGAAGAATGAGAGGGGATCTTATTGAAACATATGAGATTCTGAAGGGGCTTGACAGGGTAGATGTTTCCCCTCGTGGGGGAATCTAGAACTCGGGGGCATAATTTCAGAATAAGGGGGCACCCATTTAAATCAGAAATGAGGAGGAATTTCTTCTCAGAGGGTCGTGAATCTTTGGAATTCTCTTCCCTAGAGAGCTGTGGAGGCTGGGTCATTGAATATATTTAAGGTGGAGATAGACAGATTTTTGAAAGGTAAGGGAGTCAAGGGTTATGGGGAACGGGCAGGAAGTGGAGTTGAGGCCAAGATCAGATCAGCCATGATCTTATTGAATGGCGGAGCAGGCTCGAGGGGCCAAATGACCTACTCCTGCTCCTATGTCTTATGTTCTTATGTAGATATTTATGGGATAAAGACTTCTGTGCTCCCAAGAATTCACCATAACTCAGATTGAGCAAAGTGTTGTGACTACATCCTTATATATTCGCAGGTTTGCTATTCACATTTGGATAATCATGCCTTAGGATACATTTAAAGAAAGGGGGGGGGGGGTGAGGGAAGAGAGGAAATACTTTGGTGCCAACATGTGATGCATTTACGTCACAGATCTGTTTTGAACTTTGTAATTCTCTGGTACTGCGAATAGTGCTCCTTTTATGCAGGGGGAAGATTTCACAGTACCATTAGCACCAAATGAAAAGTTGTACATGTTCAACCTTATAAAAATCACATCTCATGACTTTATTTCTAAATACCAGAACTTCTCAGATTGCCAGATAAAGTTGATAGAAGCCACAAGTGAACACTACATTGTTAAACCTGGGCAAGCGTTTCCATCACAAACAACATTATTCAGTTTTGTCTTTAAAAATGTTTTTTCCCCCACTTTACTTCTCACCAGCTTTTCTCCTGAAGCCTTCCACTCCTCGTTGGGATACAACTCCACAGGTTCCAGTCATCTGGCATCCATATACGTGCACCCCAGCAAAAATCATTGGGCAGAGATTAGGAGCAGAAACTTAGGCCAGAAACATTTCCGCCATGATCTAATGGAATGGTGGAACAGGTTCGAGGGGCTGAATGGCCTACTCCTGTTCCTTTAATCCTATGTCTTCTCTGCTTTCAGATATCAGAGAGACACATACACAGCAAAATGATTCAAATGACTGGCGTTCAAAAAGAGGAAATAAAGATGTGCAAGACACAATAAATCAAAAAACTTTAAGGACCAGTTAAACAACAGTTACCCTACAGGATGGCATTATTGTTGTGCAATAGCACAGGCCCATAAGTAATTCAAAATCTCCTCGCAGCACTGAATGTGTACATAAATGGACTTACTTGCTCGGAGGACAGATGGTGTGACCTCGATCTCACTTGATGCTTGATAAGGTTGGAACGCAGACAAGGAGTTGGGTGCAGACTCACTGCCGAACATCTCTGGGCTTTGAGTGCCAGTTGAACTAGCACTTGTGCCATCGCCACCATGGTGGGGATCTTGTTCTTCAAAGATGGCAACGAGCTGTCGAGGGGGAAAAAAAAGAGTTAAAAATAAAAGTACTGTGTTGCCTTTAATGCATTTGCATGCCCCAAGTCACCAACAGCTACCCCTCCAGTAGCTTTTCTTCCACGGTTGCCAAAACCGGACTACTGATTTATGATAGCATTTGCTTTTTTGCTTCATTGCATAACGTCGCAATTACAGCACAAATGTTGCATAATTAATATTGTAATTACAACTCATTCAGGAATACTGATTGAATTGTAATTTAAATATCAGTTATGGAACACTTGTGTTGTAACTTTTCTATTATTGCAATGAAGCACACCATCAAATCATTGAAGTGAACTTCTGCCAAGTGCATGAGCATGTTTTTGCTGCACTTCTCGCAGATCTATTTTAAACCACGTCAATAAAAAGAAATGATGATCAATCCTACTAATTCCATCATAAAAATGATCCAGGAGACAAGTCCAACTGTCCCTCTTCTACTGGCCACCATCATCAATAAACTGTGGGGAGGAAGGGGGGATGGAGTAACAAGAAACATAACTGAAATGCAAACAATTCACTCCAAAATCTCAATCATCTGTAAATTTCTAGCCTCTGCTCTGCACACAATAAAAGCCTGCTGAAAAAGATTTCAACAGAACTCCTGCAGTGTGTCAGAAACCTCATGGGCAGTTAGTCCCAACCACAATGTTTCCATCATTATTTCGTACAGCAGTAATTATCACTCAAGTTACGGAATGAACAGGTAGCAGCCTCTTATTGAAGATCAATTTTTCAATCTGATTTAATCAAGTCTGCTAAATTGGATGAATTACTGATGTGATTACTGCAGGGCTAGTCCTCATTTTCATAAATGCACTTCAAAAAGTTACCAGCAACTCGCAACATTGCCACTGAACGAACAGCAGCGCACGACGAACAGGGCAGTTGTCCTACACACTTCGCGTTGATGCAGAACTACTTTGAATTCACAGTGGTGCAAAAATGTGCAGTATAACTTAAGCCAAACAGATGTCAGCTTGGAATTGGGCATAAGCACGAGACAGCTCAAGGATGTAATCGCACACCACTTGACTAACAGAACAACTTCAACCACTGTGTCTGCAGTTAGATACCCATATAGTGCACTGGATCACCAGTAAAGTATTGATTGTGTGCCAACAGCACAGTAAGCTATTTATGAACATTAAACATTTCACTGGTATGCAGATGCTGGCAAGCTGATCTCGACACCTGTGTTTAAGGATGCGTGTACACGGCACTGTAAGTCTGTCACTCTGAGACCGACAGCTGCAGTTTGGGCAGAAGTCAGGCACAAAAATGTTTAAATTGCCCAGAACAGCCCTGCCCAAAAAAAAGCTCTGCATGTGCCTAGATACACATGTGCGCAAAGCTCTTACCCAGCAGTTAGGAATTAAATGCTTCGAGAGTGGGAAGGAGAAAGTTCCTGCTCTCGAAACAATTCAGCAGCATGAAGGTAAATTTGAAAAGTGGCGAGGACATCCCCGAGCACTTGGCCTGTCAGGTTGGATACCACACTGCATTTCCACCTCACGCAGTGTTGACCCAAAGCAGTGCAAGGCGACAGGCTCCAGAGTCTCATTCAGTTTCTTGTGTCAGGATTGAGCCCCAACTCCAGGTTTCCACTGCGTGTTCCGCATTCACCAGAAATCGCTTCGCACAACACTAAACTTAATGTAAATGTATCCCAAGATCAAATATGCAAATCTATTCCTCAACTTCAGAACAGTGCAATTGGGTCATTTGCTGCAAGCTCTCAATAAAAAAAACAAAGCCAGTAGAAAATCACCGTAAGAACATAAGAAATAGGAGCAGGAGTAGGCCATTTGGCCCTTCGAGCCTGCTCCGCCATTCAATAAGATCATGGATGATCTTCTACCTCATCTCCACTTTCCTGCACTATCCCCATATCCTTGATTCCCTTAATTTTCAAAAATCTATCAATCTCTGTCTTGAAGATACTCAATGACTGAGCCTCCACAGCCCTCTGGGGTAGAGAATACCAAAGATTCACCACCCTCTGAGTGAAGAAATTTCTCCTCATCTCAGTCCTAAATGGCCACCCCCTTATTCTGAGACTGTGACCCCTGGTTCTAAACTCCCCAGCCAGGGGAAACATCCTCCCTGCATCTACCATGTAAAGCCTTGTAAAAATCTTGTATGTTTCAATGAAATCACCTCTCATTCTTCTAAAGTCCAGAGAATATAGGCCTAGTCTACTCAATCTCTCCTCATAGGACAATACCCCCATCCCAGGAACCAGTCTGGTGAACCTGCGTTGCACTCCCTCTATGGCAAGTATATCCTTCCTTAGGTAAGGAGACAAAAACTGTACACAATACTCCAGGTGTGGTCTCACCAGGGCCCAATATAATTGCAGTAAGACGTCTTTACTCTTATACTCAAATCCTCTTGTAATAAAGGCCAACATACCATTTGCATTCCTAATTGCTTGCTGTACCTGCATGTTAACTTTCAGTGATTCGTGTACAAGGACACCCAGGTCCCTCTGAACACCAACATTTCCCAATCTCTCACCATTTAAAAAATACTCTGCTTTTCTATTTTTCCAACCAAAGTGGATAACTTCACATTTCTCCACATTATATTCCATTTGCCATGCTCTTGCCCACTCACTTTGCCTGTCTATATCCCCTTGAAGCCTCTTTGCATCCTCCTCACAACTTACATTCCCACCCAGCTTTGTATCGTCAGCAAATTTAGATATATTACATTTGGTCCCCTCATCCAAATCATTGATATAGATTGTGAATAGCAGAGGCCCAAGCACTGTCCTTGCAGTACCCCACTAGTTACAGCCTGCCAACCCGAAAATGACCCGTTTATTCCTACTCTCTGTTTTCTGTCCGTTAACCAATCCTCAATCCATGCTGGTATATTACCCCCAATTCCGTTTAATAACCTCTTGTGTGGCACCTTATCGAATGCCTTCTGAAAATCCAAATACACCACATCCACTGGTTCCCCTTATCTATTTTGCTATTAAAACCTCGAAAATCTCGAACAAATTCATCAAACACGATTTCCCTTTCATAAATCCGTGTTGACTCTGCCCAATCCTATTATTATTTTCTAAGTGCCCCGTTACATCATCCTTAATAATAGATTCTAGCATTTTCCCTACAACTGATGTCAGGCTAACTGGTCTGTAGTTCCCCGTTTTCTCTCTCCCTCCTTTCTTAAATAGTGGGGTTACATTTGCCACCTTCCAATCCACAGGAACTGTTCTGGAATTGATGAAATTTTGGAAAATGACAACCAATGCATCCACTATCTCTATAGCCACCTCTTTCAAAACCCTAGGTTGCAGGCCATTAGGTCCAGGAGATTTATCTGCTTTCAGTCCCATTAATTTCTCCAGTACAGGAAACTTTTGTTTATCCGGCACCCAAATATCCGGAATTCTCGCTTAACCGGCAAAAATCATCCTCCGAAAACTCCTCTCAAATAACCGGCAATGTTGCCGAGTCGCAGTCGAGTCTCCGCGAACGCCGAGTACTCCGAAAACTCCTCTCAAATAACCGGCAATGTTGCCGATCCCGAGTCCGAGAACGCCGATTTAGTCAGTAGGGGTAGTTTTCAAAAGTGCCACTACTCGGCCTCCTGGCGCTGTCGGAAGTATACTGCACATTTCTTGATTTATTTATTTTTCTTTGTTAAAAATAGCCTCGGTAGATATAACTCTCCGTTATCCGGTACTTTCGATAAACCGGCACCAGCAAAGAGTTTCCTGTACTACTTTTTTTTTACTAATACTAATTTCTTTCAGTTTCTCATTCTCGCTAGAGCCTTGGTTCTCCACTATTTCCGGGAAGTTTTTTGCGTCTTCTTCCGTGAAGACAGACTCAAAGCAGTTGTTTAATTTCTCTGCCATTTCCTTATTCCCCATTATGATTTCTCTTGTCTCATCAGCCTGTAAGGGACCCACATTTACTTTCGCTAATCTTTACCTTTTTACATACCTATGGAAGCTTTTACAGTCTGTTTATGTCTCTCGCTAGTTTATTCTCATATTCTATTTTCCCTTTCTTTATCAATTTCTTGGTCCTCCTTTGCTGAATTCTAAAATCCTCCCAATCCTCAGGCTTACTACTCTTTTTGGCAACAATATAAGTCTCTTCCTTTGATCTAATACTATCTTTAACTTCTCGTTAGCCACGGTTGGACCACTTTTTCTGTGGGGTTTTTGTGCCTTAGAGGAATGTATATTTGTTGTAAATTATGTATTAATTCTTTCAAGGCTAGCCATTGCTTCTCTACCGTCGTTATACATTTTAATGTAGTTTCCCCAATCTACCTTAGCCAACTCGCCCCTCCATACCTACATAGTTTGCTTCGTTTAGATTTAAGACCCTAGTTTTGGATTTAACTGAATCACTTTCAAACCCAATATAAAATTCTATCATATTATGGTCACTCTTCCCCAAAGGCCCCTTTACTACAAGGTTATTCATTAACCCTTTCTCATTGCACAATACTAGATCTAAAATAGCCTGTTCCCTAGTTGGTTCCTCAACATACTGATCAAGAAAACTTATTTGCATACATTCCATGAATTCGCCCTCCACACTATTACTGCAAATTTGGTTTGCCCAGTCTATATGTAGATTAAAGTCCCCCATGATTACTGTATTACCCTTGTTACATGCGCCTCTAATTTCCTGATTTATACTCTGCCCTACATTACAACTACTGTTTTGGGGCCTATAAACAACTCCGACCAATGTTTTCTGCCCCTTGCTGTTTCTTAGCTCCACCCAAAATGATTCTACTTCTTGATTTTCGGAGCTAAGATCCTTTCTCTCTCCTGTCTTTATCTCATCCTTTATTATCAGGGCTACCCCTCCTCCTTTTCCATTTTGCTTATCTCTTCTCAAAGTTAAGTGTCCTAGAATATTTAGATCCCAACCTTGGCCACATTGCAACCACGTCTCCATTATGGCTATTAAATGAAACCTGTTAATTTCTATCTGCGCTATTAATTCATTTATTTTGTTGCGAATGCTTCGTGCATTCGGATATAGTGCCTTTAGCTTAGACTTATTTGTATTTTTCCCTGATGTCAACTTAGTCACTGGTGCCTTATTATAGTTGTTACTCTCTCTGTCCCTTCCTGACCCACTCTGCTTATTTTTACCCAAAACTCTACTCTGCTCTAGAGCCTTGACATTTCTCTCGCAGCTTTTAAATTTACTCTTTCCTGAATCCTCCCACCACCCCCCATCATTAGTTTAAAGCCCTGTCTACTGCCCTAGTTATTTGATTCGCCAGGTCACTGGTCCCAGCCCAGTTAAAGTGGAGCCCATCCCAGCGGAACAGCTCCCTCTTTCCCCAGTACTGGTGCCAGTGCCCCATGAACCGAAACCCCTTCCTCCCACACTACTCTTTGAGCCACACATTTAAACCTCTAATCTGTTTGTCCCTATGCCAATTTGCGCGTGGCTCAGGTAACAATCCAGAGATTATTACCTTTGAGGTTCTGATTTTTAATTTGGATCCTAGCTTCTCAAACTCCCGCAGCAGAACCTCATTCCTAGTTCTACCTATGTCGTTGGGTCCTACGTGGACCACGACAACTGGATCCTCCCCGCTCCCACTCCAAGTTCTTCTCCAGCTGCGAGGAGATGCCTGCCCAGGGTTAAAGACAACACAACCTTCGAAACTCTCAGTCAAGGCTGCAGAGAACAGTATCTATCCCCCTGACTCTACTGTCGTCTACCACAACTACATTCCCTTTCATTCCCCCCACTTGAATGGCCTCCTGCACCATGGTGCCATGGTCAGCCTGCTCATCCATCCTGCAGGCTTTTCCCTCATCCACACGGGCAGCACTAACCTCATACCTGTTGGACAAGACCAAAGGCTGAGGCTCCTCCAGCACTGCACCTGGGGTCCCCTTACCTGCCTGAGTTGCAGTCACACCCTCCTGTCCCTGACCACTAACCAGACCTGTACCACTGCCTAACCTAAGGAGTGTGACTGCCTCCTGGATCAAAGTGTCCAGGTAACTCTCCCCATCCCTGATGCCCCGCAATGTCTGCACCTCAGACTCCAGCACAAAAACTCTGAGCTGAAGTTCCTCAAGATGCAGGCACTTACTGCAAACGTGGTTGTCCGGGATCAAAATGCTCTCCACAAACTCCCACATGCTGCAGTTGCAGCACACCACCTGCACTGCCATCCCTATACGAACCTTGTTTTATTTAATTACATTTTTAATTGGGAAACTTAGTTTACAGTGTAGTTGCTTGACTAATTACTTGATCTAGATTAAGTTAAGGGTAATGAAAATTAAATATCTACCTGTAACACAAAGCACTACAAGCAGTGTCAGCAAAAAGCAACAACTCCTTCCCACTCTTTCCAAATAAAACACTCTGTTCAAGTCCACTCCGTTTAATCCCGCTCTGTGCCGACCACTCACCTTCAACCAAAATAAGAAAACTAAGATTTCTTTAATGTTGTGTTTTCTTCCTATGTAGGAATTGAAATGCTTGCCCACTGCAGAGCTCGGTAACAATCGGAGTACTTTTTAATATTGCTCTTTAAATTCAGATTCCAAAGCCTAGCACCCTAGAGTTGGTTCCTGGCATTTATGCGGTTAAATACATTTTCCGTGGACTGGCAGTAAACTGGCAAACCCCGGTTCTACAAGTCTGCCGTCACTCTATGGAAAGCAAATGCTGGGTGCCGCCTCCAAAACCAAATTAAAGACCAATACAAAAGTTGCTCTGGTTTGCCAAATCTCGGGAGTCCCCCGACTGGATCTGAAGCTGCTTACGGTTAATTTGAGGCAATGAATTGGCCAATGCTGTCTGTGATCCCAACAGGTGCCTTCATCCAGCTTTTGGCCTTAATCAGTCAGACACGAGGTCCACAGAATTGTATACATTTCCCTTGTGATTTAAATTTAATGCTTAATTGCATTAAATTACTGGCTACTGCACCAATGCACAGTGCCCAAAGCCATTAATGGCACCACCGCTTCGAATTTTGACTCATTTTTCCTCCTCCCATTATTTGCACCAAGCACAGCTTCTTTAAGAGTTCCTAGAGTCCTTGAATGTAAACATCTCCTTTCATCCAAACATCTCCTTTCATGCATCCCTTTTGATCTTGTAAAAGTTGGCAAGCATCCAATAGCTTAACAGCATTAGCATTTCCCCATTAACGTTTAAGCGCCGTCCTTGATGAGAAACTATATGGGATTTAAAATGTACAAAGGCTGGCTAAAATATAGCAATTGCCAGGGCATTGTGAGTGTAACCAGCCATTGTGTCAGTGGCTCCAGACTATAGCTTTGTTCTGAACTTTCCGATTAGTCATAAGTTTCACAAAAATTAAATAAAAGCCTTCATATTCATTGACTTAACTATGACAGTGCCAGTTAACTTTTTATGCTGCCTCTCAAGACACTGGTGAAAAAATACTGACGTGCTTTCATTGTTTTGTACACAACAAAAGCTTGGATTGATATCGAGCCTCTAACGTACAATAACCAAGTCCAACACACTTCACGGAGGCATGATTAGATGCTGAGCCAAAAGGAGATTTTGGAGGGATGACCAAAAGATTGGTCAAAGAGGTGGGTTTTATAGAGGGTCTTAAAGGAGGAGAGGGAGGTGGAGAAGCAGAGTGGTTTAGGAAGGGAATTTCAGAGGCTGCATGTAGTGGCCCCACTATTCCACACCAGAATGGAGATGATTGGGCAATTCCCATCATTAACACCTGGAGACTGCACTGCTGTAAGTGACTAGAACTGATTTTACACACAATTTGTATGTAACTATCCTCCACTCACTGCATTTTGCTGGAGAAATCACCCTGCTTTTATCAGGAGAAGCTGCTGTAATTGCGGACACGAGTTCTGTTTCCTCTAGTTCGTGGAGACTCTTTTTAAATAGACTCTGCAGACTGTTTGCTGTAGTGCGCTGTTTAAACAGACTCTGTTTGCTGAGTCAATAGACTTTGTTTGCTGTAAAATAGACTAGTCCCGCCCCAACTCATTGGCTGACAGTGCAATTCATTGGGTGACACAGTGCTGTCAACAGACACTCGGAGTTCCAGAGCATGAGGCCAAAGCCCTTGAAGGAACAGCTGCCAATGGTGGGGTGAAGGGAGGTCAGGATGTACATGAGGACAGAGTCGGAGGAACAGAGCATTCTGGAGGGATTGTAGGGCTAGCAGAGTTACAGAGATAGGGAGGCACAAGGCCATGACGGGTTTAAAATATGAAGGTGGGAATTTTAAATTGGAAGCTGTGGGAGACCAGGAGCCAATGTAGCTTAGGACAGGAGTGACGGGAGAGCAAGACATGGTCAAGGGGCAACTTGATGAGAGGGGTTTAAAGAGACAGTAGTGGAGAAAAGGAGTTATGGATCATCTTTGCTCTCCAGCATGATCCTGAAGTAAAGTGCAGTTTTGTTAGAGCGCGAGACCTGATGCTTGATGTGGTCCAACCAGATCTGGTGCTGGCGGTGAGCCAGATACGCTCAAGTCTGTGCCCTTGGACAATACATTTCTCATGACTGGTCTGGAAATTGAGAAGTCGCACAACACCAGGTTATAGTCCAACAGATTTATTTAAAAATTACAAGCTTTCGGAGCTGTCGCCCCTTCGTCAGGCAAATCTGTTGGACTATAACCTGGTGTTGTGCGACTTCTCATTTTTGTCCACCCCAGTCCAACACCGGCATCTCCGCATCATGGTCTGCAAATTGGCAGCCCAGAAGCTGCGTCATTTGTAGATGAGCTCAGGTTTGGAGCTTGGAGGATGGGAGGCCGACCAGGAGAACATTGAAATTGTCGAGTCTGGAGATGACAAAGGCATGGATGAGAGTTTTAGCAGCAGATGGGCTGAGGCGGGGTGGTGGCAAGTGATGTTACAGAGGTAGAAGTCGGCCATCTTTGTGATGGAGAGAATAAAGGGGTCAAAGCTCAATTTCAGGTGGAGTCGGATACCAGAGATTGAGAACATTCTGATTCAACCTGAGACAACAACAACTTGTATTTATATAGCGCCTTTAACGTAGTAAAACATCCCAAGGTGCTTCACAGGAGTATTATAAGACAAAAATTTGACACCGAGTCACATAAGGATAAATTAGGGCAGGTGACCAAAAGCTTGGCCAAAGAGGTAGGTTTTAAGGAGCGTCTTAAAGGAGGAAAGAGAGGTAGAGAGGCAGAGAGGTTTAGGCAGGAAATTCCAGAGCTTAGGGCCTTGGCAACAGAAGGCACGGCCACCAATAGTTGAGCGATTTATAACCAGGGATACTCAAGAGGGAAAAATTAGGAGCGCCGATATCTCGTGTGGGGGGTGGGGGGGGGGTGGGGGTGGGGTTGTGGGGCTGGAGGAGATTACAGAGATAGGGAGGGGCGAGGCCATGGAGGGATTTGAAAACGAGGATGAGAATTTTGAAATCGAGGCGTTGCTTAACAGGGAGCCAATGTAGGTCAGTGAGCACAGAGGTGATGGGTGAACGGGACTTGGTGCGAGTTAGGCACGGGCAGCCGAGTTTTGGATCACCTCAAGTTTCCGTAGGGTGGAATGTGGGAGGCCAGCCAGGAGTGCGTTGGAACAGTCAAATCTAGAGGTAACAAAGGCATGGATGAGGATTTCAGCAGCAGATGAGCTGAGGTGGGGCAGAGACGGGCGATGTTACGGAGGTGGAAATAGGTGGTCTTAGTTATGCTGCGGATATGTGGTCGGAAGCTCATTTCAGGGTCAAATATGACACCAAGGTTGTGAACAGTGTGGTTCAGCCTCACACAAATGTTAGGGAGAGGGATAGAATCAGTGGCTAGGGAACGGAGTTTGTGGTGGGGACCGAAAACAATGGCTTTGGTCTTTCCAATATTTAATTGGAGAAAATTTCTGCTGGATGTCGGACAAGCAGTCTGACAATTTAGAGACCGTGGAGGGGTCGAGAGAAGTGGTAGTGAGGTAGAGCTGGGTGTCGTCAGCGTACATGTGGAAACTGATGCTGTGTTTTCGGATGATGTCACCAAGGGGCAACATGTAGATGAGAAATAGGAGGGGGCCAAGGATAGATCCTTGGGAGACACCAGAGGTAACGGTGCTGAAGCAGGAAGAGAAGCCGTTGCAGGTGATTCTCTGGCTACGCTTAGATAGGTAAGCATGGAACCAGGCGAGTGCAGCCCCACCCAGCTGGGAGATTAGAAGGGCTAAAAGGGACTATCATAATATAAAAAGGAAATAGTGAAGGCTTTTGTAAGTAAAGAAAAAGTAAAAGAATAGTTAAAAAGACGGTAAAAGTGATGATGGAGGGAGTCTAATTGTGGAGGATGAAGTATTGGCTGAAATATCATAAATATTTTGCATCAGTTTTTACAAATGACAGCGAAAGTGAGCACGCAGGCATACAGAGGAGGATAGGAAACCACTGATGCAGAAAAGGAATAGATTCTGTATAAATCAGTGAACCTCAAGGTGGCTGAGTCACTGGGCCCTGATGACATGCATCCTAAGCTGTTGCAAGTCAGAAAGCAGAGACTCTGGCCACAATTTTTCAATCCTCCTTAAATATGCAAATTTGTAGTGGGAGTGCAGAATAGGCAATTTAATTCTTCTTGTTCGAGATTGAAAAGGAGGAAAACTTGGGTAACCATAGGCCAGTTATTCTAATTGCAGTTGTAGGCAAGCTCTTAGAATCCATAATTCCAGATAAAATTAGTAAGCATTTAGAAATGCTGAGTTAATCAAGGACAGCCAGCAGGGATTTGTTAAAAGCAAGCCATGTTTGACAAAGTTATTTGAAGAAGTGACTAATTGGATAGATAAAAGGAATGCAGTAGATAAGAGAAAAAAAGAAAGAACTTGCATTTGTAGAACACCTCTCACGACCTCAGGACATCCCAAAGCACTGAAGTACTTTTGAGGTGCAGTTACAGTATATATAGATTTTCAGAAGCTGTTTGATAAGGTGCCTTACAAGATGCTTGATAGAAAAATTCACGCATAAGGTACAAGAAGAAATGTAGCATCACAGATAGAAAGTTGGTTGACAGACTAGAGGTAGGATTAAATGGGTGTTGCTCAAACTGGGAAAGGGTTGGTTATGGTGTATACGCCAGGGGTCAGTGCCGGGTCCACTGTTGGTGTGTGTGTGTGTGTGTGTATATGTGTGTGGGTGTGTGTGTGTCTGAACTGGATTTGTATACAAACAACGGAATCTTGAAGTTTGCTGACTACACAAAGGTAGGAGGTTTGGCTGTTAAAAATAACCAGGAAGACACAGGCAGGTTAGCAGACTGGGCAGACAGATGGCAGATGCAAGTCAATGTGGATAAGTGTAAGGGAATACACTTAGTGTAAGTTACACATCGAATTTTACAGCACAGCAACAGGCCATTCAGCCCAACAGGTCGATGACGGCGTTTAAGAAAGGATGTACTTGCCATATAGTGAGTGCAGCGAAGGTTCACCAGACTGATTCCTGGGATGGCAGGACTGTCGTGTGAGGAGAGATTGGGTCGACTAGGCCTGTATTCACTGGAGTTTAGAAGAATGAGAGGGGCTCTCATTGAAACGTATAAAATTCTGACAGGGCTAGACAGACTGGATGCAGGGAGGATGTTTCCTCTGGCTGGGGGGTTCTAGAACGAGGGGTCTCAGTCTCAGGATACGGGGTAGGACATTTAGGACTGAGATGAGGAGAAATTTCTTCACTCAGAGGGTGGTGAACCTGTGGAATTCTCTACCACAGAAGGCTGTGGAGGCCAAGTCACTGAATATATTTCAGAAGGAGATAGATAGATTTCTAGACACAAAAGGCATCAAGGGGCATGGGGAGAGAGCGGGAATATGGCATTGAGATAGAGGATCAGCCATGATCATATTGAATGGCGGGACAGGCTCGAAGGGCCGAATGGCCTACTCCTGCTCCTATTTTTCTACGTTTCTATGTTTCTAATGCTCCACTCGAGCCTCCTTCCACCTTACTGAATCTCACCCATTCAACATATACACGGGAGAAATTAAGTAAAAACAAGGAGAGAGAGCAAACAGTTTATGGAAAGACACTGAAGTGGGGTGGATCGACAGAGAGATCTTCAGGTTCAAATACACAATTCCCTCACAAGTGCAATTTCAGGTAGATAAAATCAATCCATTTTCATATCTACTGCTGTGTGTCCCGCACACAAGGTGAGGGAGAAGTAGCAGAATCTCTTATGGCCAGTTTCATTTGCCAACCTGGTACTTATGCCCTCTGATTCTAACTTTGTTGTTCAGAGTTAGAATGATTGATTCACAACCACTCTCTAGATTCTGAGTTTTCTCTATTAGGAGGGAGATGGCATCCTGCGCTGCTCGGGGAACATGAACAAGCAGCCAGAACTCAACACAGGAACTTCAGATGATCATCTGTGGGAGCAACACATTGATGCCAGAGCCATAAAAGACCAATTTTTAAAATTATTTTTCTTGCAGTTAATATTTATTTTGTAAATATAAATAGGAGTATGGCACAAAGGATGTACATCTCATAACAAACCATCTGTGGTAGATTAACAGTGCAAGATTACCTGCAACAATGACAATCTTGCCAAGGATCTTTACGTGCCAAGACAGAATACAGTGCAAAAATTTAAATGGTACAAAGGGAAATAATAATAAATCCTTAATAAACCAATATATTATAACTGATGCAACAATTAGAACTTTCATGGAACGAAAGATCTGATGTTCTAGTAAAGGGATCATAAGGAAATGGTATTTATTGTTTAAATCGGCCAAGAGGGCAGTCTTTTCAGTTCAAGCACGTCCCAGTTTGCCATCACTACAAAACTTGTTTATATTGACAACTGGAGGTCAGGTCAGACTCATATTTACCAAAATCGAAGCGCTGGTGCATTGTGCACTCCTAAGTAGTCCTAAATAAGTATTCTGGAGTACGCATCAACCAAGATCAATTCGGACAGAACAGTATAAACACTTCTTGGATTTGCATCCACATTCCCCAAACCACACTGCACTGCCCTTCCTTTCAGCAGAACAATTTTTACCTATACAAATGGTGTGGGATATACATATGTGCACACAGCAGCCAATGTGTGCACAGAAAAGTATGCAAACACAAATACAAATGCTTACATCTCTAGAGCTCTCGACTCAAAGCCAACACGATAAACTATGCTGCAACACTCAATTCTCCCTTATGGATTTACAGCGTGCTTGGATCAACTCAGTATAAACAAGGTACTAGACTGTAGAGCATACATATTCCATTAGGTTATCAGTGATGTTAATTGGAAGACGGTTGTCAGTAAATGAATCACTGCAATAATATCACTGCTTATTTTTGATCACCCTTCTAATTAGACCTCAGAGAGCTACCTGTTATATGCATGGTCACTGTTAGCCTAATTGTTTACTGAAATGCACTGCCTCCTTGGAATCTTTCCAGTTTCGGCACTCGTCATCAGATTTAAGCCCTGTACAATTTCAGTCTTTCTATTAATTTCGAAAATTTCTATAATGTTTCGTTCAAAAGAGCGGATTTGAGCAGCCTTCATTTTAAATGTATATTGGCTTTTGTTGTTATTGTCTGCACAAGGTCATGCTATATTTTTAATGAAACAACAGGAAATCCATCTATTCTGATGCAGCACGACAGATTCTGTAAGCATTTAGACTAATTCAAACTGCAGGTGTTTCCTATTGGCTGCTTCCAAAGAAACTGTGGGACTATCAGACCTTGAGAAGATCATAGTCAATAGCACCTGCATTTCTATTGTGCTTGCTGCAAGGAACTAAATATAATTTGGAAATTTCAAGCGCTTGACTTCTGCCAGACATTTGAACACAAAATGAGCTGAAATGCAACACTTTTCCCTATTACTGCAAATGCAACAATGACAGAGATCTATAAAATCAGTACGTCAGCAGTCATTGTGTACAGGATGAAACACTGCAATCAACAAAACTCAATTCAACCATGTTCACTTTTTTAAACTGCCTACAAACAGGATTTGTTAAATCGACTGGGCTGTTCCTTAAATAACTCAATATTAGTATTCTTTCTGCCAATTGCATCAAGGAAGTTGGAGTGAACGAGAAGCTGTTGCAAGACTCCAATCACAACAACCTGCTCTCCAATTACCAAGTTGGCCTCAGAGCAAATTGATGAACTTGTGATGCTCTCAATTCCATAATTCAGTCATTCGCTGCTTCAGTAAGAACATGTCATCCAAAATGGCATTGCTCTCTCTGCTCACACTACCTTCTACTGAGGAGTTAACTCCTCAGATAAAGAAAGACTTGCATTTATACAGCACCTTTCACAACCTCAGGACGTCCCAAAGCACTTTACAGCTAATTAAGTACTTTCGAAGTGTAGTCACTCTGTATTGTAGGAAATACGGCAGCCAATTGGTGCACAGCAAGGTCCCACAAACAGCAATGTGATCGTGACCAGATCATCTTTTTTTCAGCAATGTTGGTTGAGGGATTAATATTGGCCAGGACACTGGGGAGAACTCCCCTGCTCTTCTTCGAAACAGTGCCATGGAATCTTTTACCTCCACCTCAGGGAGCAGACAGGGGCCTTAGTTTAACGTCTCATCTGAAAGACGGCACCTCCAACGGTGCAGCACTCCCTCAGTATTGCACTAGAATGTCAGCGTAGATTTTGTGCTCAAGTGTCTGCAACTTGAACCCACAACCTTCTGACGCAGTGATAAGAGTGCTGCTACTGACAGCATATGAAAGAAAAGCAGCAACCAAATCACTGCAGGCGCAGACAGACCTGGACAATGGAAAGGTAAATGGTGGGTTACCTTCAGTGCTGAAGAGACCATGTTAATAATTCAGTCAAAATTGACTGACCATCACGTTGCTCACTCTCTTCCACATCAAGTGTCGTAAACTCTCTTTAATTACAAACATTTAATTTCTTGTCCCAGTGTATCTCCAGCAACCTTAATCCAAAATGGTTTAATTCATCCAAAATTATTCTTTTTTTTTTAATTGCTTCCCCACAAACAACCAACTGAGTTTATCGTTGAGCAATTATAACCTTCCATTGCACAGTTTCTGTTTCCCACACTTGGAGAGTATCCCAGTTAGCGAGCTCCCCTCCATATAAAAGTTGAGTGAAGGCAGCAGCATCAGGTTACCGCTGTCCCTCCTGACATAAGTGATTAATTTAGTGGTCTGCAATTGTAAAGTACACATGCTTTGTTTTCTATCTATATATGCTTTGGCGATTCTGTATCTAATTTACTTCACCTGAGGAAGGAGCAATCGATAGCTCCGAAAGCTTGTGATTTCAAATAAAACTGTTGGACTATAACCTGGTGTTGTGCGACCTCTCAATTTTGTCCACCCCAGTCCAACACCGGCATCTCCGCATCATGACCTCCTGACATAAACATGGTTGAAACAAACAGTACATTGCTGCAGCATTTCTAATGTAGTGGCCATGTGTGCTTTATTCAGAGTCAAAGCACTGATTATGGCCATCCACAGTACTGCGAAAATCAAGAAATGAAGCCTACGATCTTGTTTGTGGAGGAAATCACTGATTTGGTTGATGAGTCTTCTCTTCTGTCCCAAAGGTTAAACAAAGAGGGAAACTTAATCCATAAATCAGTTTCAGTTTGATTTTGCTTTCATACCCTGATCAAGAAAGGAACATAAATGGTATCAGCACTTCGATGATGTATATATTTGTGCAAAACATTCTGCCAAGTTCACCCATGGGTTACAGGCACAGATGAATCAAAGAAATTCTTAGTCAACATTACCATCTCTGAAGCTAAACGGTTTCATTCATTCTCTTCTTTGATGATCTCTAACTTCCTGTAAGCTTGCACAAAAAACATGATACCAGTGAAGTTCTGATCAATCGACAGTGGGACTGGGTCCAAGAATAGTTCCGTATAGAACACATCAATTCTAAACTCAAAATTTACCAACTGATTTTGGCAGGGGAGGAGAGTAGGCTGTATCCTCATCAGTGCTCAAATCACACCTTCCTTAGCTCTTCGAAGAATTCTTCCCCCTTCTTAAATAAACCCTCTAGAAAGACTTGCACTTATATAGCGTCTTTCACGACCACCGGACGTCCCAAAGCGCTTTACAACCAACAAAGTACTTTTTAAAGTGTAGTCGCTGTTGTAATGTTGGAAACGCGGCAGTCAATTAGCGCTCAGCAAGCTCCCACACACAGCAATGTGATAGTGACCAGATAAACTGTTTTAGTGATGTTGATTGAGGGATAAATATTGGCCAGAACTCCGGGGATAACTCCCCTGCTCTTCTTTGAAATAGTGCCACGGGATCTTTTACGTCCACCTGAGAGAGCAGACGGGGCCTCGGTTTAACGTCTCATCCGAAAGACGGCACCTCCGACACTGCCTCAGCACTGCGCTGGAGTGTCAGCCTAGATTTTTGTGCTCAAGTCCTGGAGTGGGACTTGAACCCACAACTTTCTGACTGAGAGGTGAGAGTACTACCCACTGAGCCACAGCTGACACTCTAGTTAACAGCAGAGGTGTGCACTTTTTTAAAAAACTCACGATCACTGTGCAACTCACCAAATGGTCAAAGTTAGATTGGTAATCAGAATTCTAAGACTTCTTTGCAATTGGCAACTAGTTAGTCTAATTGGCTCTTCACTTTTAAGTAGAGCAGCAGTTGAGAAGCCTGCAGCTCAAACAGTCTAACTCTGCCAGCTAGTGGAGGTTGTGCGACAATAAATAGCATCTGAATAGATTTTTTTAAAAACAGGCCAAGTAGCTGCATATTAATGAGCAGTGTTAACTCTTATTCTGGTAATGTAGGATTTTAAAACAGAATCAGCGAGCTTATCCAGTAAGTGGCTGAATCATAGAGACGGAAGTACTTCCAGGATTGGTCTGTGCTGAACCTTTGAAGAATTCTTCAAATATTATTGCAAGCGGTGAACCTTCATTTCTGTCTCCAAAAATAATTATATGGCAAATGATTTATAATAGCCTTAAATTGATCAAAATGATTTCCGTCAGAGTATTCTGGGAACTTAAGAGTGATGTTGTGTAAATAGAGCCTATTATCCTGTAGTTTCATGGTAGTTGTCCAGCTGCCATTTACTCCACAGACTGGCTAAAATAACATGCCAATTTTTCACTACAGACAACCTTGCCTTGCATCTCTTTGAAGAAAGATAGGTTCAATAAGTTTCTCATCCACCCTTGCATGGATCTTGGAGCCGAGTACACATTCCAGGTGAAGTCCATGTGATGATGAGCGTTTGTCCATCTTTGTCGATGATGACAGCCCTATGAGTCATTTCCAATTAAATATAGGTTATCAGTATTCGTCTGACTTTAAAGCCCGATTTTCACCAGGAGTGTTTTCCCGCACATCGGACATCGGATGTCAGATTGATCCAAGGGCTGATCGTTCCTCAATTTCCTTTGGGCTCTTTTCTTTGGCTAGCTGGATACGACGTGCATCAAGCTTTGTCGTGCTTTGTTCACCCATCACCCGTGTTCATTGACCAACATTGCCTCCTGGTCCGGCAACACCTCCTTGTTTTCAAATCCCTCCATGGCCTCGCTCCTTCCTATCTCTGTAACCTCCTCCAGCCCTACAACCTCCCCACCTCACCGCCCAAGATCTCTGCGCTCTTCCAATTCTGGCCTCTTGCGCATCCCCGATTTTAATCGCTCCACCAATGGTGGCCGTGCCTTCAGCTGCCTAGGCCTTAAGCTCTGGAATTCCCTTCCTAAACCTCTCCGCCTCTCTCTCCTCCTTTAAGACGCTCCTTAAAACCTACCTATTACTCTGCAGCAACTTCCACCAGCCTTTCCAACCTCCATGTAGCTGGATCCTTAATACTGTCAGTTGGGTCAAATACTGACACAGTATACTGCTTTTTCATGAACTTGGGCACACCCTCACAAGGTTTTTTTTTAAAAAGAGAGTAATGGATTTGTAAGACATTGGCACAAGCCCAGAGGAACCCTTTGACTATGGTTGACAACACACTCTAGCCAACAGAAAAATTTACAATAATTTTTTGAGTAATTGCTAAAACTTTAGCAAATAGTAATAATGAAAAATATATGGCCTGAGGGAAACAGCACACAGATAGAGGCTTGCAGCACCATTCTCTCTCATTTACATTGTTAGTTTGGCTCATTTGTTCGCAGTCCATTCTGCGTCAAAAGGTCGTACGTTCAAGCCGCATGCCAGGACTTGAGCACAATCTAGGCCTGCACACCAGTGCAGTGCTGAGTGAATGCAACATTACTGAAAGTGCTGTAATTTTTTGGATCGACCATGGCCCTGCTCGCTCATTTCAGTAGTTCAGGAAGATATAAAAGATTTCATGGCACTATTTTAGAGTTCTCCTGTGCTCTGGCAAACATTTATTCCTCAACTAACACCAATGGAGACAGATTAAGTGGTCATTCATTTTATCTGTTGTATGTCGGCAAATTGGTGCTGTGTCTGCCGACATAATGTTAACTGCACTTCTAAACTAATTCACTGGTTGTGAGGTGCTTTGGGATGTAATAATGTGCGACATAATGCAACATTTATTTTCTTGGTAATGCTTTGCCAGAAAAAAATCTCACCATTAAAAATGTAAGTAAAAACGAGCAGCAGCTTGTGGGAGCCACATAAATGTGAATTTCCAGTGCGGTAGGGTGTCTGAATGTTGCCAAGCTTTTGTATTTCTCAATGCCGTCAAAGGTCAGAGAACCACATGTCTACCACTCCTTTAATGTAAAACCACCTATAAACTAAGTCTCTTTTTTTTTAAACTAGGCCATCAAAATAAACGGGTAAAGTGGCTGATGTGTGTCTGGAGAGTGTTGCGTCAGATGAAGTGATATTTGTGAGTGTTGTTACCTGGTAACCATTCACAGCTTTTATTCGTGGTAGTAAAATTTTCACAGCAGTCTCTATCGAACTTTATAGGAACCGGGATTTAAAAATTCACTCAATTCATCTGTGCCTCAACAATTTGGCCAGTTTCTAGTTCAAATTTGCACATGTAAAATAACTTATAAATAATTAAAATTTGTAACGCCGCATACAATTATAAATTGCTGTACATCCGTAGATCACTGTTTAAAGTTACATGAATTTTTAAAAAAATATTAAATCTCCAAGTGTATTTGCATCTTTACAACCATCATATTTTGATAAACTGTTTAAACTTAGGAGATAGATTGAAAGGCAGTTAGTTTCTGCAATCTGTGGATGCCCTTCACTCTTAATTGTATGCACAAAGCTAGAAGATAATGATTAAAAAAAAATAGCATCTTGGGACAGAGATGAAAAACTTCAAACATTTTTCTACTCCCTGGTGTGTCGCTCATTACTCCAGCACTTGTACCTCAATGCACCAGAAGGACAGATAATACATGTCCTTGAGATTCTGTTAGACTATTCCATTCACGATGCCCAACAACTTCTTTATTAGAAGCTAGAAATTGCACATATATGTTGTGACAATTTAACTATTATTGGTGTATCCATATGCTTCGTTCTTTCTTTTGCATTCTATTTTTCTACCGCCTCTACATTTCTGTGTTGTCATAGAATCATGCAGCTCCAATGGACGGGTCACATCGTCCGCATGCCCGATACGAGACTCCCAAAACAAGCGCTCTACTCGGAGTTCCGACACAGCAAGAGAGCCCCAGGTGGGCAGAGGAAACGCTTCAAGGACACCCTCAAAGCCTCCTTGAAAAAGTGCAACATCCCCACCGACACCTGGGAATCCCTGGCCCAAGACCGCACAAAGTGGAGAAGAAGCATCCGGGAAGGCGCCGAACACCTCGAGTCTCTTCGCCGGGAGCAAGCGGAAGCCAAGCGCAGGCAGCGCAAGGAGCGCACGTCAACCCAAGCACCCCACCCACCCGTTCAACTACCGTCTGCCCCACCTGTGACAGAGACTGTAGGTCCCGCATTGGACTCATCAGTCACCTGAGAACTCATTTTGAATGTGGAAGCAAGTCATCCTCGGTTCCGAGGGACTGCCTAAGAAGAAGATGCAGCACAGAAGGAGGCCATTCGGCCCATTGTGCCTGTGCCGGCTCTTTGAAATTTTGTTTGATGACGCTCCTGTGAAGCACCTTGGGATGTTTTACTATGTTAAAGAAAAAGAAAGACTTGCATTTATATAGCGCCTTTCACGACCACCAGATATCTCAAAGCGCTTTACAGCCAATGAAGTACCTTTGGAGTGTTGGCACTGCTGTAATGTGGGAAACAGCGCTACATAAATGCAAGTTGTTGTTGATGTTGTTGTTGATTAAAGAGCTATCCAATTAGTCCCATTCCCCTGCTCTTTCCCCATAGCCCTGCAAATTTTATTCACTTCCTTCGGATGTGTCTTATACAAGCACTGACCGGCTTTAGGAAATTACACAAATAACCAAGCGACAACAAATCTGTGGTCTTGCATATAGAGCTCAGAGAAACAAAGCACAGCATCTTGCAATAGTGACACTGCTGGTTCAAATTCATAACAGCAAGGAGCAGATAACAAAGGAAACCCCACAGTCAAAAGGAAGCAAATTATATTAAAAAACAGATCGAGTCTGGTAAATGTTTCAGCCCAGTTGCCAAGCATCATTCGAGTGGACTGGATTTAACCGTTCAGCAGACGCTGACAGGTATCATTTATTCCCATCGCTTCCTTAGACGGGGGAGTTTCCTGTGTTACCTGTGCCATGTTGCTTGTGTGCGCATCATTTAAACTAATCTTCTTTGACAAGGGATTTTCTGTTATTGCACCTTGCTTATGATGATGACTCATCAAAATAAAGTTCAAATTGTGAAAACAAACAAGATTTATAAACTAAAATCTGTTGCATTTTTAAAAAAAAATAACTTTTTCGATTATTGACGTGCCCGCATGCAGTACATGATTTTGCACCTGAGGAATAACACTAAATCCAGCTGAACAGACTATATTTTTTTTGTTAAAAAGCTGCAAGTGCTGTAAATCTGAAATAAAAAAATACAGGAAATGCTGGAAGTGCACAGCAAATCTATTAGCATCTGAAAAATTGAAGACAGGTTAATGAATGTACACCTGAATTATGCTTTCTCTTTGCAGATTCGAATGGACTCGCTGTATATTTCCAGAATCTTGTTTGTTTTTAAAATATATACAGGAAACCAAATTCAAGCATTCAACCTCACTGAACTAAACCTTCCCAGTCACTTCTGCAATACAAAATCCCTGACCTGATACATTAGCACTTATAAGCATCATCCTTATTCCAGCATACAATTCTCCTCAATTAATCATGTTCCAATGCTCAGCACACTGAATATCATCAAGCCACAGCCTAATCTCCCTTTAAGACAGCAGCACATTATTTCTCACATGAACACCTTCCAGTAAAAGCTCATTTTTACATTTTCCTTTGAGTAATCGTATCACTGTTGTCTTAAGTTAAACTATATTGAATACCAAATGATTAAATAAGCTGAGGTACAAATTTTGCAAATTGACTGTTTTTGTATGGAGCCTTCAGGAACCTTTATGTCAGTGTACAATTTTGCTGCAAATTAGTCTCGTGTCCAACGGGTCAGAAGAGTGGAGGCAACTCAATTCGGTGAGACTGGAAGACTTGTATAGCAAGTAGGAGCATTCTTCATTTAATAAGCAAAATGCTTATTTGCCAGCGAGAGACAGCAGGCTAATGACTAAGCTGTGACAGCCAGGCTTTTAACTGTTCACTGCATTAGCGACACATCTGGCCCCAGTGTTTACAGCTTAGATTAAAACAAATGATTTAATGCTGCAGTGAACATTTTTCTTGGCTACCTACCTAAACAGTTAAATCCTAACCGTGTAAAAATACTTTGCCTCGCTAGAATATCCGAAAGTGACCCGACATCAAGAAGTGCATAATTGGAGAAGAGCTGGCACAGCTTTAAACTTTAGTTAACAGAAAGCCAAAGTGTCACTATGTCAATGATCCCCATGGAACTTAAAGCTTAAAGGCCATACCTACCCTAATTATAACGAACAGCGAAGCTGAAAGGTCGCTTGCCATGATACTTGGTTTATCTGTGCCCAGCTGAGAAAAACCTGCTGTCATACACGGCAGGTATTTCCCTCATATGCACTTTAAAACTACCCAATCTGAATGTTCACTAATGCTTTTTACATCCAAGTTTCCCCTTCCTGTTTACTTCCCTGAAGGTGCGAGTTCACGCTGGGGTGCAGTTCCTTGCATACCAACAGTCTTCCAATACCTCAACCAAGTGGTCATTCCTCATGTGTCTGCCCAAGGAGCTGGTGTGATATATGACCATGGGGACATTTTAGGGAAACCATATCTGTCCTCACCTGACTGCCACATAAATCTCCAACAGGGGTCATTGGTTAATCTGAACCAGGTATCGCAGCTGACTGTTCCCGTCCTTAGCCTGGGGATTTTGAGGCCAGTTATAAAGCCTCCAGTGTCACTCCAGCTAGCTCAGCAGTGACCAAGAAACAAACATTGGGGGGGGGGGGGGGGGTTCCTGGTTTGCTTGGCTGAGGACCACAACACACAGCGCATTTATAGTAAAGTTAATTTAAAATGGCACTAGAACTTAATCTCCACCACAGGAAACGATGCAAAGGAACATGTGAACAACAGCTCTGAAGACAGCAATTCTCCAGTATTCCAAAACTTCTGACATCCCCTTGAATAAATTTGGACAAAACAACTGCAGTATAACGGTAACTGACCTTTCAGTAGGTCCAATTAAAAGTAACTTTAAGTTGTCATTTTGACTCTTCGATACTGAACACCAGTGTTCTCTAAAAGTTATCTGAACCATTATAAATAATGAGATGCTTGCAGACTATTGGGTTTGGGCCTTTTCTTTTTAAAGGCCTATGCAAATACACCAAACCAACTGCATGTGATAAGGAGGTATTGGTACAAGAAAAAAATTGCAAAATCTACTTGCATGTATTAAAGAAAGACATGCATTTATCACATCTCAAACGTCTCAAAGCACTTTGCATACAGTAAGCTGCTTTGAATGTGCTAACTTATGTAGGCAAATGCAAAGGCCATTTTGTGTACAGCAAGATCCCATAAAGATCAATGCTTGGTGTTGGTTAAGGCCAGGATGCAGGGAGAACTTGCTCTTCTTTGAATAGTGCCGTGGGATCTTCAACCTGATCAGGTTTGGTTTAAAGTCAGCACCTCTAACAATGCAATAATCTACAATATCGTACTGAAATGTCACTTCTGATTCTGAATTCAAATTCCTGAGCTTGGGCCTCAAATCACAAATTTATAACCCAAGAGTATATTAATGTCTCGAGCTGATAAACAATTTTTCTATTAACTTCTTCAATAGTTAGTTAATCTTGCATGTTGCATACTGTGCCAGCAATCTCCTCACTGGTAGCAAATTAAACTCAACACACACTTTACTGCAGTTGAACATCTGTTGGAACACTTTCATGCTGTTGTACATATCTTTCATGCAAGAGCTTACTTATGAAGATACATTAAAGCCTCAAAACTTCACCACACTTGTTTTTACAGAGTACCTTAATTGCTCAAGCTCTCCTTTTACAACAGTCCACACCAATACTGGTTTTCTTTTAAAGGCTTTTAGTGTAAATGGAACGTCAATTCTGCAGTCATACTTAAGGTTTGAACAGAATACACATTGGGGAACAGCAGGACATGGCGCTTTTTCAGCTGTGGGTCAGGAGGTTCTCCTCATGTATTATATTCTTAATTATGTGTCCCTCTATACTCCACCCCCACCAGTGGTCTGCTTACTGTGTCTGCATTGAAAATCTATTGCTAGCTGCGGCAAGTTGAATGGAACACTGGAAGGGAAATTGAGGACAAATGTTGAGAACAGAGATTCACGTCAGGTCTTAATGGCTGCAAGCTGCAATAATTAACTGTGGATTGATTTTATGGGACTCAAATGCGTTATTCGGGGAGAGGGCATACACTCATACCTCATCCAAACTAAACACCATGGATGTAAATAGGGTCTGAGCTTATGTTTCTACTCACTCAAATGAAATATTCACCCCATTGGCTTAAATTTCAATGATCTGTACTCCAAAAATGAACTTAAATACACCACACTTCGTTTTGGAAGTGCTTCAGAAATTAAAAGATCATGCAGGATTTAAATAGAAGCAAGTTTACTTTATTGCTTCAATTGGGGGTGTGGGCAGTCGAGGCCGTTACTCAAAACTATTTTTATCTATTACCCTGCCTTCCACTTGCCTTCTCCTGCAGCCATCATTCCTCAGCTGGGAAGGAAAAAGAGGAAAGGGATTTCTCAATGATTGCCATCTTCAATGTTAAGAAGCAGCTAACCTACTGTAAGGTTCAATCGAAGTCATCAAGAGTTCCCACACTGGGTAATGGACCATGTGATGTGGTGCTAAGTCATACAGATCAGCATACGGTAGCATAGTGGTTGTTACTGGACTAATAATATGAAATTGTGAGTTCAAATCCCATCATGGCAGTTTGAGAATTTCAATTCAGTTTTTTATTTAAATATGGAAATTAAAAAGCTGGTATCAGTAAAAGTACGAGTTGTAAAAAGCCAACTGGTTCATCAATGTCCTTTAGAAAAGGAAATAGCCATCCTTACTCCAGCCTGGCCTATATGTGATTCCTTTCATTTGTTCCAAACATATTGAATGACTTGTTAGAATGATCTCCATCCAAGGACAAAGGCAGCATATATATCAAGGTCAGAAGGTTGTGAGTTCAGGTCCCACTCCAGAGACTTGAGCACAAAAATCTAGGCCGACACTCCAGTGCAGTACTCAGGGAGTGCTGCACTGTCGGAGGTGCCGTCTTTTAGATGAGATGTTAAACCAAGGCCCGTCTGCTCTCTCAGGTGGACGTAAAGGATCCTATGGCACTGTTTTGAAGAAGAGCAGGGAAGTTATCTCTGGTGTCCTAGCCAATATTTATCCCTCAATCAACATCACTAAAAAACCGATTATCTAGTCATTATCACGTTACTGTCTTTGGGAGCTTGCTGTGCTCAAATTGGCTGCCGTGATTCATTACAAAAGTGACTACACTTCAAAAGTACTTCATTGGCTGGAAAGTGCTTTGGGACATGCGGTGGTCATGAAAGGCACTATAGAAGTTCAAGCCTTTCATTCTTCCTGAACTATGCTATATCTCTACCTTGTCCTGAGGTGTGCACATCAGCCATTCTCAGAAGTATATGCTCTGCATCCTACAGAAATTGCTGGCAGTGACCAAATTTAGCCTTACTTGTGCACTGATCAGCAAACTAGAATCCAATTAACAATGTATCAAAATAATTTGTCACACTTTGTATTTTTTTCCCTTCGTACCAAACTGGTGGCAATACCACTAGTGCTCAATGTTGGCGAATGAGAATTGAATATGAAAGCCTCCAACAATCCCTCTTCTTTGACCATAGCTACAGTCCTTTCCCCCTCCCGCCCACATTTTTAAACACTGGATACAAAAGAGTTCCAAAGCACAAAACTGACCCCATTTACAGCATCATCTGCAATAATATAGCAATCTCTGGAGTACTGCGTACAGTTTTGGTCTCCTTATTTAAGGAGGGATATACTTGCATTGGAGGCAGTTCAGAGACGATTCACTAGGTTGATTCCTGAGATGAAAGGGTTGTCTTATGAGGGAAGGTTGAGCAGGTTGGGCCTATACTCATTGGAGTTTAGAAAAATGAGAGGTGATCGTATTGAAACATGCAAGATTCTGAGGCGGCTCGACAGGGTAGATGCCGAGAGGATGTTTCCCCTCATGGGGGAATCTAGAACTAGGGGGCAGAGTTTCAGGATTAAAACGGAGATGAGGAGGAATTTTTTCTCTGAGGGTCGTGAATCTTTGGAATTCTCTACCCCAGAGAGCTGTGGAGGCCGAGTCATTGAATATATTCAAGGCGGAGATGGACAGATATTTGAGCTACAGGGGAGTCAAGGGTTATGGGGAACAGGCAGGAAAGTGGATTGAGGCCAAGATCAGATCAGCCATGATTGTATTGAATGATGGGGCAGGCTCGAGGGGCCGAATGGCTTACTCCTGCTCCTATTTCTTATGTTCTTATGTATGTTCTCATCTCATTCGTAGTAACCATCAGATTAAGCACTTTCAAACACAAAGTAACCTGAGGATGCAGCAAGTGGTACATTTCTGAAGGGTGGATTTCGATGCATCATTTGGGTTCACAGTGGCTCACATCATATCAGACTAGACTGCATCTAATGCTACCACTGGGAGCAAAACAGAAGCTGTGTGTTAGAAAACAGAAAATGTAAACAAATATGAAGAACTATGCTGTCCATTTCTAACCATGTATTAGTTTAACAGTAAACAAAAAGATGGCAGTTTTTTCTGCAACTTAAGTTCTAACAGACAGAAAGAAAGAAAAAGAAATTGAAAGAGAAAGAAAGAGGAAGAAAGAGAAAGATAGAAAGAAAGAGAAAGAGAAAGAAAAAAGAAAAAGGGAAAGAAATGAAAAGAAAGCAAGAAAGAAAGAAAGACTTGCATTTATATAGCGCCTTTCATGACCACTGGACGTCTCAAAGCGCTTTACAGCCAATGAAGCTATAACAGCTATAATTTAAAAACTCAGGGCCCTATTCGGCCATATTAGTTGAATATAGCATGTACATAATGCATTCATACCTGTAACAAAATTACAAAACTTCTTCCAATGTCCTGCTACATTAGGCAAGTACTGTAATTTGGAAACTAAGTATTTCTGTTTGTAATGCACAAATTCATCATTCCCTTCAGTGGGGATAATAGCTTACAGATTAACTGGTATGTCAATGAAAAACTGCTATGCAAAAGAGTTATCAAAACACTGCTGGAAAAAGAACTGTACGCTGTCTCACATCTCAAAGTGACGTTGCGATTATTTTTTTCAGAAATACTGACTTTAATGCTTTATTGTGACTGGTTTACTTCTTCCTTTTTTGTTGGTTCGGTGGGAGGGTATATTTTGTGATCAACATCGTGAGGGACATCAGTGCCATGTAATGGAACATGTTTCCACATTTGCTTTCCACATCAACATCAAGCACTCCCAGATCAAGTATAGCATGGGTTAGGTGAAGCGCAAAAGGCAGTCCTATTTTGATGGTGTGCCATTGCAGCAGCTGTGCATTATGCCCACCATGATGTCACACCATCAACATAAAGGAGGCAAGTTCCAACCCTCCAACACTGTAGGGGAGCCAATTTCTCTTGTGCCCTAAGAACCACCGTCAACGTCACAAAAAACAGTGGGCTCCTTTTTAATTGGTCTTCCAACTGGCATCAGCAGCAGGCTGGTTAGGTAAAGGGGGGGAGAATAGCAGTTGGAAGGTTATGGGTCTCCAGTCAGGCACCACTTTCCTGGCATCCCAGCATCCATGTAGAAGGGTCTTACAACTCCCTCGACTTGTGCTAGCAATATACCCCAAACTCCACCTCCCAAGAACATCCCAACTATACCATTTCCATTGATTCTTATGCCTTCTGTGAGCAAGGCTGCCAAATGACTCCAAATTATGGGTGGTTTTGTGCTGTTGAATTACTCCAACTGGAACCCGGACATGAATGCTCGATTGAGAATTGGTGCAATCAGAGAACGGAGACCTTCTCCCACCAAGTTTGAGCCGTATTCAAACGCAGGTCTCAAAGGTAAAAGGAGAATAACGAATAATTCTAAGCAGTTTATAGAACTGGGGCAAAAAAAAACCTAAAAATATATTACTCTAAATCTCAGGCTCTTTTTGTGCTTAAAACATCTCCAGGTCCTATTTCGCCAGCTTCACAAATGTCTTTATGTGCTGCCTAAAAGTAAAATGTAGCAGAGAACATGAACGGGGAAAAGAAAAAGTCATTTATGTGATGCACTCGTGTTGTCGAAAGCATTGCCTTATTATTTTAAATTGGCTGCTTGAGCTGCTCCACGGTGATAGCTTGATTGATGCGATACTAACGTGGAATCAGATGCACAAAATGCAATCCCCGAAACACCTCCTCTGAGAGCACGGTTACATACATCTCAAGAGGGAATACCTCTGGCAACATATCTGTGAAATTCTTTATTTAAAAAGAACCTCAGTCAATTTTGGAAAGGAAGAGGGGACAAAATCTTGCACCACAGAGGCCCGCATCATCATACTTATCGGGGCAAGTCAAAGCGAAAACCCTGTCAAATAAATTAGTCATATCCACGAACGTTGACCAAAAGCACACCGGTGTCTTTTATTTCATTCCATTTTCTAGTCCTTTGCCATCAATTTCCCTCCTGGTGCCTTCAATCTTACTTCTTTCACAGCTTGCATTGCACGGGGAAATACTCCATTTTCTATACAAAGTGTCCTCCTGTGTTAAGTCTACAGCAACCAAAACAATGATTTAGTATGGCTCTGAATGTATGTAGTCCCAAGAATGGGACGTCCTAGATGGAAGAACCCCAGCGATTGTGATAATTAGTCGTATTACATGATAAGCTATACTTTTACATCGGTCTGCTACAGCCATCTATAACCATAAGTTCTGGTCTTCATCATTTAAATTGACATGCATTATCCACAAACCACAATGTCAATTTGGGTAAGGAAACATTAATTTTATAAAAAAGGGACTGAACCTCCTCCAAGGCTTGCTTGCAGATTACGAGAGAGATTCTTACCCACAGCAGATACAATGGAGACTCCAGTTTGTCTACACGGGAAAGAATGACTCCATTGTCCCCTTTTCCAGTTGGCACTTAATAGCATAAGGAAAATGCATTCCAACGGTCATTCATATTTCAGTATCGACCCCAGCTAAAACCTTAAAACAGACATCATCTTCAGGAAAAAGTATTTATCAAACCTTTTTTGTGCTTGCAGGTGTCATGAAATGATGCAAATTGCATCACAATACATTCATGTTACTTGCACGTGCTGTTATTGTGATAAAAGGTACAGCTTTCCCCCCCCCCTCCAAAAAAGTTCATCAAATATTTTTCCTTGAAGACATTGCACCAAGTTACTTATAATCAATATGCACTCTTTGCGTTAATCTTCTCACTTTCCACAAGTTCTAGATTTCAGTGCAGATGCAATAATCACAGCCACCCATTTAATGAAAGTGATACTCATTACAGAGCCACTTCTGCAATGTGTGTTGGCTCCTAATCCTTTGAATTCACCCCATTTACAACACGCAGCAGAATTCAGCGCAGTTGGTAAAATTTGTGATTTAAGGTTTCTGACTGCAAACCTTCCCTGTTGTTGGAGTAAAGTTAATTCAAGACAACAATGGGAAAACTGCATCGCTGGCCTGCGAGGGTTCAATTGGAGGTGTCAGCTGTAGCTCAGTGGTTGCACTCCTGCCTCGGAGTCAGAAGTTGTAGGTTCAAGTTCCACTCCAGAGATTTGAGCGCATAATCAAGAATGACACTCCAGAGCAGTACTGAAGGTGTGCTGCACGGTCAAAGGTGCCGCCTTTCAGATTTTTTTAAATTTGTTCCTAGGATGTGGGCATCGCTGGCAAGGACAGCATTTATTGCCCATCCCTAATTGCCCTTGAGAAGGTGGTGGTGAGCTGCCTTCTTGAACCTCTGCAGTCCTTGTGGTGAAGGTACTCCCACAGTGCTGTTAGGGAGGGAGTTCCAGGAGTTTGACCCAGCGACGATGAAGGAACAGTGATAGATTTCCAAGTCAGGATGGTGTGTGACTTGGACGTGAACTTGGAGGTGGTGGCATTCCAATGCACCTGCTGCCCTTGTCCTTCTAGGTGGTAGAGGTCGCGGGTTTGGGAGGTGCTGTCGAAGAAGATGCCCGTTAAACCGAGGCGCACACATGTATTATAAAAAGGCAAGTTAATGTGAGGTGGCAAGATGTATAAAAATGCTGCAAAGGAGATGTGAATGCATGGCTGCCCACCTGCCAATCTCTGTATGGCAAATGACAGGTATCAAAAAAAATTAGGTGCTTTTCCATATTAAATATTCACACCAGGTTTTGACACAGCTGGGCTCCATTGATCTATGCCATATTTATAATAACTAATATAAAATTATATAAACTAATATAAAATAATATAATTTATAATAACTATCTACTTGCACTACTAGGTAAGACGGAAGCAGCAATGATGTCCTTAACTTATGCAAAGAGTGCAGTTTACCAGCCACTGAAACACAAGCTAACTTCATACTGATTGAAAAAGGGCTGATGAAACGGTTAGCTATTTTTAACTCGCAGAAAATAGAATACCGCCATAGAATCAACCCATTTTCCCCCCACACGTATACCTCTCTCTCTCTCTGGTTTTTAAAATGTAATGTTCATGTGCTGCAGTTACACTGTGACTGTCACAAAGGAAAAACAAGAAAGATTTACATTTATAAAGTGCCTTTCACTACCTGAGAACATCCCAAAGCACTTTACAGCCAAATTAAGTGTAGTCACTGTTATAATGTGGGAAACGCGGCAGCCAATTTGCACACAGCAAGCTCCCACAAACCGCAATGTGATAATGACCAGATAATCTGGTTTTTAGTGATGTTGATTGAGGGATAAATATTGGTCAGGACACTGGGGGTAAATGCCCCGATCTTCTTCGAAATAGTGCCATGGGATCTTTTACATCCACCTGAGAGAGCAGGCGGGGCTTCGGGTTAACCTCTCATCCGAAAGATGGCATCTCAGACAGTGCAGCGTGCTCTCAGTACTGCGCTGTAGTGTCAGCCTAGATTTTTGCGCTCAAGTCTCTGGAGTAGGACTTGAACCCACAACCTTCTGACTCAGAGGTGAGAGTGCTACCAACTGAGCCACAGTTGACAAAAATTGATACAAGACTACGTCTGAAGCAACTGTCAAAATTGCAGTATTTTTTGTCTGTCTAGTTATTGATTGCTAGCTGTCTATTAGAACTGTTACAATATCTTAATGAACCGTTAAATTAAAATTAAGCTGAGGCATTTAAACTGAACTTCCAGAGAAAGTATATTCAGAGTCGTTTACAAGATTAGAAGACTTTGCTAAGATACTCCGCCTTGAAAAGTGTTGCGTTTGGATATATGGTGTAAATGGAAGAACGGAATTATTACAATTTACTCACACTTACCAGCACATGAAACACTTTTCAAGACATATTTTTTTTTTAACAAGGTGAAGTGATGGAATTGTAATTCTCAAGGGGTTACTGCAAAAGCATAATTGATAAGAATATGAATATTATGATAAGCAAGCTCTTCTGATCGGGCCTGGAACAAAGCTTCAGCTACTTAAAAACTCCATTCTGCATCACTCACAGAAAAATTTAAAATTTAAATCATGTGCAGCGACGACCAGAAGCTGACAGAATTACTGTATTTTGATCCCAGCCCGACACGCACACACACTTGTGTTCTTTGACAGTGAAGAACTGACGAGAGAAAGGAGGAGAAACATTTTTTTTTTTTTAAAAAGGGGCAAAGATTTTATAAGGTTCAAAAATTACTTTTGACCCCCCCCCAACCTTAATTACCATTTTGCCTTGATTCTCTAAATAGGCAGAAGGAGAAGTTTAAAAACAAGTGTCACTACTAGGAGAATATATGTCGTAACAATTATTTATCTGAATTGTTTCAACTCAGAGACTAATGCTGCTCGGCTATTGTTAGAAAACACATCAAATGTTCTGACAGAGCTAGAGAGATGGCAGTGGAAGTGCCGTCATGAATTTAACATCAGTGGAGAACTGAGCATTTGGGATGGATAGGGGAGCATCGTAAACCAACCACGCTTTAATGCTGGGTGTGCTCAGTTTTTTTTTAATTGATATGTGTAACAATTAACATTTTTTTTTTAATGTAGCAGGTTATACAGGAAAATAAATGATATGAAGTATTGAAAGAGTTTTTTTTTAAAGCAACAAAACACTCTTCTGAACTGCAACTAAACACCGTAGTAAGCAAATTGTGATTGATTTTGTATTTGGAAAGTTAAAAGCAAGGCATCGGAAGTGGTCCCCCGCTATCTTAGGTATTTTATGAAAGCTTAATGGAACATATCAACAGATTTCTGCTAATTACTTTGACATGTATGCAGTTAGCTCGAATTCATTATTAACATGTACAGAGTTAATGTGGTTTCAGAAAACACGATTTCACTTTACTGCATCATTCCTTCCTATTAACAGTCCCAGACACCAATTAACACCTTATCAGTACTTTAGGCTTGTGTCCAAGATTGTGCTAATGATTACAAGTCTAGGAAAAGCCCCATAAAAAATGAGGAAGGGAACTTTCAACTATAAGGAGATGAAAATTAGGTTTTAAAAGTAATATAAACCAAACAAAAAAAACTTCAATTTACTTTTTTTTTTAAATAATGTTTTAATCAGGCTTGTCGACCTTTTCCTCCAGTGGAAGAATCCAGAACAAGGGACCATCATCTTAAAATTAGAGCTAGGCTAGTTAGAATTGACATCAGGAAGCATTTTTCTCACAAAGGGTAGCGGAAATCTGGAACTCGCTCCCCCAAAAGGCTCTATATGCTGTGTCATTTGAAGTTTTCAAGGCGGAGATCGATAGATTTTTGTTAGGCATGGGTTCCAAGAGAAATGAAATAAAGGCATATAAATGGAGTGGAGATATGGTCTAACTGAATGGTGCAGTAGGCTCGAGGAGCTGAATGATCTACTCCTGCTATGTTCCTTTTAAGGAACTGAAGAAAAAATGGACATTAAGTATTGTATCTGCTGGTTTACTTATATTGCACAGCCACTCCCACTGGAAATGGTTCTGCATCTTTAGTCTACTAGTACTCTGAATTTGCCCCTTTTTTGTTGCTGAACACTGAAGCAGTTGCACAGATGTTCAAAAGCATGGCATTAAACCAACTGCGCATCACAATGCTAAGCATGAACGATTGCTTGATGTTGCATTCGCCACTCGATACTTCAGGCTGCGGAGATGACTTGATGCAAGTTAGCAATGTCAAAAGTGCACTACAATGTAAAAGTTGGCCTGTGCCGGTAGTCTAAGAACACAGCCCATCCGTAGCCAGAACAAAATGGTAGTACGTGCAGGATCGGATTCCCTGAGCAACACATATTTATATTTGTCTGCACCAGCAATAGCGCAATATAAATGCAGCATGAAAAAGCTCTGCACTGAAGGGATGTAGAGAAAGAACAGACAATTGTGATTAAAGAGCTGCCATTAACAAAAGAGTGGAGCAGGATCAATGAGCCAAATGGCCTACTCTTGTTCCCATGTAACCCATATATTCAATTTGTTTTGGTTTATGTAGCCTTTTAACTACCTTTAGTCTTAAGAACTTCCGTTTAGTCTTGCTCGCCTTACCACTGTTCATGCCAGACCAGTAGATATTAGCATTTATTGGAATCTTTCAACAATAAACTCACTGCATCGCAATATTAGAAGATATGTCGCACATTTGATTGGTACTTAGAATACAGCACAGGTGACATGTCACGAACTATGCCCAAAACAGGAGAACAAGATGCCATGAATCTAAACACAACTTTAAACTGTTAATCCTTTGTCCTCACAAAGCAAGAGACTTTCCATTTGAGTTCATGGTCTTTCGGTGAGTTTGCCTGTGAGGACAAAGGGTTAGAAAACAGTTTGTTTAAACCTACAATAGATACTGACTTGCTTCATCATAACATTAAAGGTAAAATTATTTGATTTTGTTTCCTTCTTCTCCCTCCTCCTGTCCCTTTATCCTCCTTGTTGGGATAATGTTCTGTCCAGACAGGCCAAGAAGACACTGGGAGAATCAGAAAGGACGGGGGGGAAAAATAGGGAAAATTCTCTCAAATGTAAGATAGTCACTAATAAATCCAATAAGGATATCAGGAGAAATTTATTTACCCAGAGAGTGGCTAGAATGTGGAGCTCGCTACCACGTGGAGTAGTTGAGACGACCAACAGATGCATTTAAGGGGAAGCTAGATAAACTGATGAGGGAGAAAAGAAAAAAAAGGAAGACTTGTATTTATGTAGCGCCTTTCATGACCAAAGGACATCCCAAAGCGCTTTACAGCCAATGAAGTACTTTTTGAAGTGCAGTCACTGTTGTGATGTAGGAAACGCGGCAGCCAATTTGTTTTAGTGATGTTGATTGAGGGATAAATATTGGCTCAGACACTGGGGATAACTCCCCTACTCTTCTTCGAAATAGTGCCATAGGATCTTTTATGTCCACCTGAGAGGGCAGATAGTGCCTCGGTTTAACGTCTCATCTGAAAGGATTAGAAGGATATGCTGATATGGTTAGAGGAAGTAAGGTGGGAAGTGGCGCATATGGAGCATAAACACTGGCACAGACCAGTTGGGCCGAATGGCCTGTTTCTGTGCTGTAAATTCTATGTAGGTAATTCTTCATGTGTTTGGATGGCACTGGAACTGCCTTTTCCCTACCCAGCAGCTTTCCCACAAATATCCCAGCCAGGTGAAAATTGCACTCTGGGGAAGCGCGAGCACAATCCGACCTCAAATCCCCGAGGTCAGAGTCGCTGTCCACTGCGGGGCTGGTTTCAGAGCTCATGGCAGTGGGAGGTGAAGGGGACGCAGCTGACAATCAGTGGCTTGTGCCGAGATGGCTGCTGGCGGTCATGGAGTTACCAGAAATATGCCAGTTAGTCAGCAGAGTGGGGTCAGTGGAGGCAAGGAAATAAAGTAAGGCTCTACCAGGGAGACAGCTTCACACAGGGGCCAGGGGACCAGAACAAAGCAGGATATCAAGAACTGACAGTTAACTCTTTGCGACAGTTATACTCAGGATGTCCCGCTCAGATTAACGTCAATTCAAAGGGAACCGCTTGTGTTGACAAACCCCTTACGTCAACAAAATTGGAATGGTCCCCGAAATGTCGACGTAAGTGGGTAGGACTGTAGATGTAATACATAGTTACACACCCAGCTCCTTTGCTTACTAACCTAACCGAACAGGTCATCTTCACGTGTTGACGTGGATAGATGTACATTTTAAAAAGATTGGTCAATGGGAATCCAAACCTGAAGGAGACCAAAGATTAACACAAGTCAACGAGCCCAGTCGCTTATTCAGCAGTAAGCATTCTTCCAAAGATAACAATCTGCGTACAGTACATTTGGCTGCAGGGTCGGGGTATAAGCCAGCCAGAATATATATGTGGCACATCAGCAGCCTTAGAGGACTTTCCTTGGAGAAATAAAGAATCCACTTGTATGCTTAAAACAGCACATTACCCTAGAACATGAGCTTCAAACCGGCTGTAACTATCACATGCTTTGGCAGAATGCTGTAAATTAAAAAGCCAGGTCGAACCAGCACCCAGAGAAAAACAGATGAATCACAATTGTTTTCAACTTATCTTCAGGCAATCGATGAGGATTGTTCTACGAACCGAGTCCACTGCCCCGGCTTCAGGTTAATAGCAAATTTATCATTTTATTAGCTTTCCAATTAATGTGATGGCTATTAAGCAGTCAATTGTACAACTGTCACCACCTCAATTTGATTCAAATATATCTTTGGTGCTCTAAGATGGCTGGGACATCTGCACACAAAAATGCAGTGATTTAAATAATGGTTTGATTATTTAAAGCTCAAAGCAGATGAAGTAAATGCTTCCTAAAGATCTTTATTCTTTTTGAAAAGAAAATGTAAACCTGTCCAATGTACTTGAGCCAGTGAAGTAATGCACAGCACAAAAGTTGTTTCGGTTCTTAACATAATACTCCGGCAGTGAGTGACAGAGTTCAAATACAGCATGGCGCTTTCTCCATTAACGCATCTTTGAAGGGCTGTGGGCTGGCAATGACAATTCCTATTTCAGAAGCAAACAGGCCCAGTGAAAGGTTTTCAGCAAAAGCAGTTAGCTCGATGCCTCCTCCTACGCAAGACTGTCAATAGCTTAGCTTAACGAGGTCCATCTATTCCCTAAAATCACAAAGGTAGCCAGAGTAGGCAATTTTGGTAAGCCAGTAAACTACATCTTTGACAGTCAAATAGGACTTGATGAATACCAAATGTAGAGCTGGAGCAATAAAATCGCTATAGTGAACACATGCGATGGAAGAATTCACTATAAAAGGTGACTTGAGATGAAGACTCATCCCCCATCCAATGCTGGCCACTTTCGAGCCATAAGAAGGGATCCAATTAGTTCCACGCTGACATTTCAATATGTAGCACAATTTAGTAAGTGCAGAAAAAAAAAAATTGTGGAAGGAAAATAAAGTAGCATCAGAAAGAAAAAACACTGCAGACCTTCCTTTGTATTGTCTTATTGGTCAGATTTATTTATTTTTTAAATATAGGGCAACATACATCCAAGCAATTATGAGCAACAGACTGGGTATAATACAGTGCTAAGTGCTAAAGACATCTGCTATGATCTGTGCATTTATATTCAGTTCTGTGAAGAAAATGCTGTATACCATTAATGCTCATGACTAATAATTTAGACACACACTTTAACAGAGCTTCTTTTGTACCTTAATGATCCTTTCAACTAGAATCTTCAACATAATTGGGTGCGAGACAGACATGTGACAAGATCAAACTTTGCCTACTGGCTGACTTAATTGAGAAGGCTCGGAATGCTCATAAAGCAAGTTATTGCTCTCTGTGCATCAGAACTATTCAGTAACTTCTGCCAAATGGTTCAACTTAAACCAAAATGTGCTGCACTGGTCTGCGTTTAGTATTCAAATTCCATATCTAGCAGGGATATACCCTGTGTGGTTAGGAAAGTTATCAACAGTTCCACTAAAGATCAAGCAGGGGAGAGGGGGAGCAAAGGGAAGGGGGAGGGGAGGGGGGGGGAAAGGAGGAGGGGAGGGGGGGGGGAAAGGAGGAGGGGAGGGGGGGGGGAAAGGAGGAGGGGAGGGGGGGGGGAAAGGAGGAGGGGAGGGGGGGGGGGAAGGAGGAGGGGAGGGGGGGGGGAAAGGAGGAGGGGAGGGGGGGGGGAAAGGAGATGGGGAGGGGGGGGGGAAGGAGGAGGGGAGGGGAGGGGAGGGGGGGAAGGAGGAGGGGGGGGGGGAAGGAGGAGGGGAGGGGGGTGGGGGGGGAGGGGGTGGGGGGAAGGAGGAGGGGAGAGGAGGGGAGGGGGGGAAGGAGATGGGGGGAAAGGAGGAGAGGAGGGGGGGGAAAGGAGGAGAGGAGGGGGGAAAGGAGGAGAGGAGGGGGGGAAGGAGGAGAGGAGGGGGGGAAGGAGGAGAGGAGGGGGGGGAAGGAGGAGAGGAGGGGGGGGAAGGAGGAGAGGAGGGGGGGGAAGGAGGAGAGGAGGGGGGGGAAGGAGGAGAGGAGGGGGGAAGGAGGAGAGGAGGGGGGGAAAGGAGGAGAGGAGGGGGGGAAAGGAGAGGGGGGAAGGAGGAGGGGAGAGGAGGGGAGGGGGGAAGGAGATGGGGGGAAAGGAGGAGAGGAGGGGGAGGAAAGGAGGAGAGGAGGGAAAGGAGGAGAGGAGGGGGGAAAGGAGGAGAGGAGGGGGGAAAGGAGGAGAGGAGGGGGGAAAGGAGGAGAGGAGGGGGGAAAGGAGGAGAGGAGGGGGGAAAGGAGGAGAGGAGGGGGGGAAGGAGGAGAGGAGGGGGGGAAGGAGGAGAGGAGGGGGGGAAGGAGGAGAGGAGGGGGGGAAAGGAGGAGAGGAGGGGGGAAAGGAGGAGAGGAGGGGGGAAAGGAGGAGAGGAGGGGGGGAAGGAGGAGAGGAGGGGGGGAAGGAGGAGAGGAGGGGGGAAGGAGGAGAGGAGGGGGGGAAGGAGGAGAGGAGGGGGGAAAGGAGGAGAGGAGGGGGGGAAAGGAGGAGAGGAGGGGGGAAAGGAGGAGAGGAGGGGGGGAAAGGAGGAGGGGAGGGGGGGAAAGGAGGAGGGGAGGGGGGGAAAGGAGGAGGGGAGGGGGGGAAAGGAGGAGGGGAGGGGGGGAAAGGAGGAGGGGAGGGGGGGAAAGGAGGAGGGGAGGGGGAGGGAAAGGAGGAGGGGAGAGGAGGGGAGGGGGGGAAAGGAGGAGGGGAGAGGAGGAGGGGGGGGGAAGGAGGAGGGAGAGAGGAGGAGGGGGGGAAGGAGGAGGGGGGGAAAGGAGGAGGGGGGGAAAGGAGGAGGGGGGAAGGAGGAGGGGGGAAGGAGGAGGGGGGGAGGAGGAGGGGGGAAAGGAGGAGGGGGGAAAGGAGGAGGGGGGGAAAGGAGGAGGGGGGGAAAGGAGGAGGGGGGGAAAGGAGGAGGGGGGGAAGGGAGGAGGGGGGGAAAGGAGGAGGGGGGGGAAAGGAGGAGGGGGGGGAAAGGAGGAGGGGGGGAAAGGAGGAGGGGGGGGAAAGGAGGAGGGGGGGGAAAGGAGGAGGGGGGGGAAAGGAGGAGGGGGGGAAAGGAGGAGGGGGGGGAAAGGAGGAGGGGGGGAAAGGAGGAGGGGGGGGAAAGGAGGAGGGGGGAAGGAGGGGGGGGAGGGGAAGGAGGGGGGGGAGGGGGAAGGAGGGGGGGAGGGGAAAGGAGGAGGGGGGAAGGGGAAGGAGGAGGGGGGGAAGGGGGAGGAGGGCGGGGGAGAGGGAGGGCGGGGGAGAGGGAGGGCGGGGGGACGAGAGGGAGGGCGGGGGGACGAGGGGGGGAGCGGGGAGGAGGGGGGGGGAGCGGGGACACGAGACGAGGGGGGGAGGGGGGGACCAGAGGCTGAGGGGGGATGATGGAGGGGGAGGATGGAGGGGGGAGGGGGGAGGGGGGAGGGGGGACGAGGGGGGACGATGGAGGGGGGACGATGGAGGGGGGAGGGGGAGGGGGAGGGGGGAGGGGGAGGGGGGAGGAGAGGAGGGAGGAGAGGAGCAGGGGGAAAGGGGTGGGGTAGAAGAAACCAGGTTGGGCCTGTGCTCCGCCCTTGCATCTGCATTTTAAAAAAATTTGGATGTAAATTGTAAAATGGTGAGGAAATCGCCGCATTCATCTCAATTTTAGAATGTGCAAACACTGAAACGGAAGAATATAAAATTATCTATGTAATGTAAGTTTTCATCAAAAGTTGCCTCAGTCAGCCAGAGACGGGGTGCTGCAACTGGTTTAAATATCCCCAGACTAGAAAAGGAAAAACAAACTGTTGAAGATTTTTGCTCCAGCTCACTCTTTACTGACCTCTGCTGGAAGAAAATAAAAGGACTTGCATTTATATGGAGCCTGTCATAACCTCAGGATGTCCCAAAGCGCTTTACAGCCAATTAAGTGTACTCACTGTTGTAATGTAGGAAACACGGCAGCCAATTTACACACAGCAAGGTCTCACAAACGGCAATGAAACAAATGACCAGATCATCTGTTTTAGGTGTTCAAAAATGAGAAGTCGCACAACACCAGGTTATAGTCCAACAGATTTATTTAAAATTACAAGCTTTTGGAGCTGTCGCCCCTTCCTCAGGTAAAGTTTTAGGTATTGGTTGAGGGATAAATATTGGCCAGGACACCAGGAGGACTCCCCTGATCTTGTTCGAATAGTGCCATGAGATCCTTTACGTCCACCTGAGGGGGAGGGGCCTTGGTTTAACGTCTCATCCGAAAGATGGAACCTCCGACAGTGCAGCACTCCCTCAGCACTGCACTGACATGCCAACCTAGATTATGTGCTCAAGTCTTTGGAGTGGGGCTTGAACCCACAACCTTCAGACTCAGAGGCGAGAGTGCTACCACTGAGTCAAGGCGAAGAGTTTTAGACTCAATGCTCCAAATTTTAGTCACTGCACAACAGCAATCAAACAAGCAACGAGAATGAAGAATTCATTAAAATACTAAAGTACAAGCTGCAGGAATTAATGCTGAAACTGTATAGTGCTCTATTCAGACTGCACCATAAGAGTCTCTTTAATAAAGGAAGCAGTTTCTCTTGCCAAAAGACATAGACCATCAACCTAGTCAACCAGCAGTTCAATGTTTTCTACACTACATAAATGTCAGCTTAGCTCAGTTGGTTGCATTCTCAGAAGGTTGAGAGTTCAAGTCCCACCCCAGGACTTCAGCACATTATCTAATAAGCTGACATTTCAGTGGCGTACTGAGGGAGTGCTACATTGTCAGAGGTGCCGCTCTTTGGATCAGAAATTAAACTGAGGCCCGACCTGTCTGTTCTGCAGATCTTGAAGATCCCATGGTACTATTCAAAGAGCAGCCAGCACTGTCCCTGGTTCAAATTCATCCCTCAACCAATACATCAAAACAGATCAACTGGTCATTCATCCCATTGCTGTTAGTGGGATCTTCATATATGTAAACTTAGCTGCTACATTCACCTACACAACAATTGCACTTCAAAAGTCATTTGTATGAAACAATATTGGACATTTCTCAGAGATGCAAAAAGCTGCTAAATAATTGCAAGTCCTTCTTTCAGACATGGTACAATGAAGTACAGATTTAAGATCTGCACACTAGAACATGGTCTCCAGCAATTCAGAGAAGACTTAAGTGAGGAATTATCAGGTGTAAAAGAAAACAATAACTAAACTGACCATCAGCAAATCCTTGAATCCAAATAAAATTGCATTGTCAATTATTTTATAAATACAGGACTCAGTCGGAAAGAAATTGTCAAATACAACAATCGGATCTATAATTCTTTGGCTACACACCGATTTCCTGGTGTTGGGAAAGTCGTGGGATCGCAGCTAACAATGGTGTTTGCTTTGTTATTCTCAGCCACTGACTGCTAAGCAAACATCAGGCGGTGATGTCACACAGGAAGCTGGCCCTAACGAGACCAATAGCAGGAAGAGGAGATCCCACAAGGCATTTCACAGATGTGTCTCAAAAGCTTTCTTTGGCTGGGAACAAAATATTAATATACACAATTCGGATATATTTTTCAGGTAGGTATTGCATAACAACAACAACTTGCATTTCTATAGCGCCTTTAACGTAGTAAACTGTCCCAAGGCGCTTCTCAGGAGCGTTCGCAAACAAAATTCGTCACCGAGCCACAGAAAGAGATTTTAGGGTCAGATGACCAAAAGCTTGGTCAAAGAGGCAAGTCTTAAGGAGCGTCTTGAAGGAGGAGAGAGAGGTAGTGAGGGGGAAGGAATTCCAGAGCTTAGGGCCTAGGCAGCTGAAGGCACGGCCACCAATGGTGGAGTGATTAAAATCGTGGAGGAGCGCAGAGATCTCAGAGGGTACTATGGCTGGAGGAGGTTACAGAGATAGGGTGGGGCGAGGCAAGTAAAAAGGGCACACGATTCTGAACAGCGAAGGATGACTGGCCCCTCCAGGTGAGGTCTCAGCATTCAGGTCCAAAGATCTGAATCTGTCAGACCAAAGAAGCAACAGGAGCTGAATTGGAGAGATGAGTAATTAAGCACACCTGCAAGAGTGTGCTCAGTGGTAAAATTGACCTTTATCATTTTGTGTAATTATTCCATTACCAGCATCTGATGCACTGTATTCCAGACTTCACACACAGGACAAATCTACAATCCAATTATATTATGCATTTTGTGTTAATGCAACGCCATTGTGGCTTCACGCCAATACAAAGTGTAAAACATGGGAATGAAATCTTGGAATTGAATTCTGACATGCGGCGAGAAATCACCAATGGCTCACAGAGTTTATCCCGCGAGTAACTGAGCCTTGCCGAGAAAGTCGCAGCTGTGCTCTCCAGTCTGTGACAAGTTGAATGATCCTAGCTGCACCACAGTTAATAAGGGTACCACAATTGGCTTTGGTGCCTCAAGTTACAGGGAGGAACATTGGTCCAAGTTCCCGCTCCCGATTGCTATCCAGTATGGACAGGATCGGGCTGGGGGTGATAAACCCCTTCCCCCACCCCACCACTCTCAGAGTGTTGCCAACCTTCACCAGCAAGGCTCATGCACAAATAATAGCCACCCAACAAGGTACTGGAGGCCAACCCGCACCTGCAGAACCATTACCCAGTGAAGAATAAATGCCATCAGGAGAGAAGAGAGAAAACTGGTGAGGAAAAGAGAAACCTGGTTTAAAAAAAGAGACTACCTCGCGGAAGTGATCTCACAGCAGCTTCAACAGACTGGAGAGTCATTTTTAAGCTTCATTTTAATATTTTTTTTTAATATTGGCAAAGAGCCAGATGTCCTGTTGGCTGCTCACCAACACTAAACATTTGAATAGGCTCTGGATTCCAACGGGTTTGCACACACGTGCACGGTTCCTGCTTTGCTTGGCCACGGAGCAAATGTGGAACCAGCAGCGTAACTCAGCACAGCCGATTCTGTGTCACTCCGAGGAGTGCCCCTCTCGAAACAAATACCTGAGGTGCAACAGTGTCATTATAATCACCACCGAGCAAAATGCAGTTCACATATTATTGGTGACCAGCAACCAATAAATAGAATTACACACAGCAGTGGGAGCCGAGCTCAGATTCCTGCAGTAGGAAAATCTCCCATCCAATTTCAAGCAGTTAAAAATCCAGTAACAGTCTTCATGTTAATAAAAAGCCTCAATTCTGATTCACTTAATAAAAAGCCTGACGGCTACATTATGAATTTCAGGCACCACCCGAAAAATCCCAGCACTCAACCCCAGAAGCACTTTTAGGTGTCATTTAGAATGTAACAGGTTTATCACAGACCAATATGTAAAGCAGAGATAGCTGCACGTGTACAGATCCAGAAGTAGCAAGCTGGTGAAGAAATCAGAGCAGAATGTTTGGGCTTGTGGAAGCTGATGGGAGGTAACCACAGTGACAATCTGATGCAAATCGACTCTGCTCTGTAACTTGGAATGAAGCATTGTATACCTGGCTTTATCATGATACTTAACTTCTCTTCCTCGGTCATAAATGAGGTCCTAATCTATTCAAAAGAAGCTATTACCATATTATAAGTGAAGAGTCAATTTTAAAAACAGTCCCCTTTTAATGCAACTAACCAGGCCACATAGTCTCCATTAAAATGTCTTTTCAATGCAAAGGAAATTGGATACTATCTGCAGCCAGGCATTTCAAATAGTCTAAATCATTTGTTCCTAACCTTTTAAATCTATTTTGCAGAAATTTAAAGAGGGGGGAAAAACCAAGTAGCAAAATACCAAAACCGTACCATTAAGGCTATTTATTGCTCGTCTTAATCAGATCTGAATTGTTTTATTACAAGGCACAGATGCAGACTCAGGTTCCCTGTACAATGATTCCATTAGATCATGCTATTTTGAAAAGCTTTTTACCAACCTCATTTCTAGTACATTTCAACTAAAAATGTAATATTCAGATGATATTGTTCAGCACAGAATATAATCAATTTAACTAGTGCGACGTTTCAGACTGCGCTGCCTTAATCTGTTGATTAGTTCCACTTTTTTTTTTAAAAAGGGGGTAAGGGGGGGGGGGGATGTTTGAACGATGAACATGGGACTTCAGCCTAATGTACCATATGTTTAAGTAATACATGCTCCACTTGTTTTATTATGGGCTGCATTTATTCCTATTTTTAAATTTTCAGATAAAGGTTCTGCAGATGTCCATGTTATATACTTCCCATATTTTTCCAACACATCCTCGGCAAACAATAAATCAGCAAGAGTGACAACATCTTTGGGACGGCTATGTTCCCTACAGATTCCTACACATATGGTGTATGCATATGCACCCGCACACAAGCGGAGATGGACAAGACAATGAATATTATAATACACATCAGTAGAAGTGCTGCATTTTAGTTCACACAAAAAAAAATTACATTTTTTTTTAAAAACAGTCTTCAACTCTAATTCTTATTCTGGGAATATAAATCTATTATTGAGAGACATTTTAGCATTAACACAATGCTATTAAAAATTTCATTACAGAATCATGTAGCTTTTAATTGACAGTCATATTAACAAATGGCCAACAACCATCAACCGCTGACAGTGGCAGACTGATGTGTCCTACAGCCACGACTCTATGTCCTACAGGGTCATTGAAAAGCATCAGCAAATCAAGTTTTGGGCTACTAAAAATTCCCTCAACACAGTGCGAGCAGACACTTCTCCACGCTTTCTTTTCTCAAATAGAACAAAAAAGACAACCAACCGCATTTTTTAACCAATAATAATTATAATGTGCAGATAGTCCTTTGTGAAGCGACAGTTGTTAAAGTTTAACATTTCTGTTTTCTCCCCACCCACCCCACCAAAATAAACAATTTCATTGAACATGGCAGCAAACAATCTATCCTAGCTGGAAAACCCCAGTGGGCAATTGTCCAGAGGATGCAGTGTCTAATTAAACTTTACATTCTGTAGGTTAAGATGACAAATGCCTGAACTTTGCCATGAGTTCAGTTTTGAGATCAGTGAGGACATCACTTTACTGAGCACTACTAATTCAGACATCGCTTTCTCAATTTTCAACCTTGGTGGCCTCCTGCACTTTCCTAGGTTTCACAATCTTAAAAAACATTTAATGTGCCATCTCTTGCACAAATTAGGTGTAGGTTGGAAAAGAAATGTAAATGTACCAACTAGAGCAGGCAGGGCAGGGTTGCTGTTTACCTGCCAACAATTTTCCCATCAGGCATTTGGTCTGTTGATCACTGACCAAATTAAAAACGCGAGATTACTTAGCTTAGGTCTTACTCAATCCTTCAGAGATCAACATAAGAAGTAGGAGGTCGTCATTTGGCCCCTCGAGCCTGCTCCGCCATTCAATAAGATCATGGCTGATCTGATCTTGGCCTCAACTCCACTTCCCTGCCCACTCCCCATAACCCTGGACTCCCTTACCTTTCAAAAATCTGTCTATCTCCACCTTAAATATATTCAATGACCCAGCCTCCACAGCTCTCTGGGGAAGAGAATTCCAAAGATTCACGACCCTCAGAGAAGAAATTCCTCCTCATTTCCAATTTAAAAGGGTGTCCCTTTATTCTGAAATGATGCCCCCTAGTTCTAGATTCCCCCACGAGAGGAAACATCGTCTCTGCATCTACCCTGTCAAGCCCCTTCAGAATCTTATATGTTTCAATAAGATCCCCTCTCATTCTTCTAAACTCAACTTCCACCTCCTATCCCCATGCCAAAGGAATCTTGAACCATCAGGTGACCGGAAAAGCTCCACTGCCTCCATTGCATCCCCACTCCACACTGCCCAAACCTTTTGCATTCCCAGTGCTCAGCAAGCCACGCAGCACACCCACTCCACTGATCAAAGCCCTCACTTACCAAGGAAAGATCCTGAACAACACTCAAAACATCAGGCTAGCAAAGCGTTCGCACTTTTAAAAACACCGAATATCCTTCTTCTTCTTTTCCAACTTGTATCTAATTTCTACAACTGTAATTCTGCTAATTTACAAGAATGGTTACAATTTTTTTCCACCCAGCTCTCATGGACTTACAGAACACCCCTATTTAAGAAAGGAGGGAGACAGAAAGCAGGAAACTATAGACCAGTTAGCCTAACATCTGTCATTGGGAAAATGCTGGAGTCCTTCATTAAGGAAGCAGTAGCAGGGCATTTGGAAAATCATACTGCAGTCAGGCAGAGTCAGCATGGTTTTATGAAAGGGAAATCATGTTTAACAAATTTGCTGGAGTTCTTTGAAGATGTAACGAGCAGGGTGAACAAAGGTGAATTTCCAGAAGGCATTCGATAAGGTGCCACATAAAAGGTTACTGCATAAGATAAGAGCTCACGGAATTGGGGGTAATACATTAGCATGGATAGAGAATTGGCTAACTAACAGAAAGCAGAGAGTCGGGATAAATGGGTCATTTTCCGGTTGGCAAACGGTAACTAGTGGGGTGCCACAAGGATCGGTGCTGGGGCCTCAACTATTTACAATCTACATTAATAACTTGGATGAAGGGACCGAGTGTAATGTAGCCACGTTTGCGGATGATACAAAAATGGGTGGGAAAGCAAGTTGTGCAGAGGACTCAAAGAATCTGCAAAGGGATATAGACAGGCTAAGTGAGTGGGCAAACATTTGGCAGATGGAGTAGAATGTGGGAAAGTGCGAGGTTATACACTTTGGCAGGAAAAATAAAAAAGCAAATTATTATTTAAATGGAGAGATTACAAAATGCTACAGTTCAGAGGGACCTGGGGGTCCTTGTGCATGAAACACAAAAAGTTAGCATGCAGGTGCAGCAAGTAATCAAAAAGGCAAATGGAATGTTGGCCTTTATTTCAAGGGGGTTGGAGTATAAAAGCAGGGAAGTCCTGCTACAACTGTACAGGGTATTGGTGAGACCACACCTTGAGTACTGCGTACAGTTTTGGTCTCCTTATTTAAGGAAGTATATACTTGAATTGGAGGCAGTTCAGAGATGATTCACTAGGTTAATTCCAGAGATGAGGGGGTTGACTTATGAAGAAAGGTTGAGCAGCTGGGCCTATACTCATTGGAATTTAGAAGAATGAGAGGTGATCTTATTGAAACATATAAGATACTGAGGGGGCACGACAAAGGTAGATGCAGAGAGGATGTTTCCCCGCGTGGGGAAATCTAGAACTCGGGGGCACAGTTTTAGAATAAAGGGTTGCCCTTTTGGAACTGAGATGAGGAGGAATTTCTTCTCTCAGAGGGTCGTAAATCTGTGGAATTCTCTGTCCCAGAGAGCTGTGGAGGCTGGGTCATTAAATACATTTAAAGTTGGAGACAGACAGATTTTTGCAAGATAAGGGGAGTGAAGGGTTATGGGGAGCGGGCGGGGAAGTGGCTTTGAGCCCAAGATCAGCCATGATCTTACTGAATGGCGGAGCAGGCTCGAGGGGCCAAGTGGCCTAATCCTGCTCCTATTTCTTCTGTTCGATGTTATGTAACCCTTCTTGTCCAGGTCCACATCTTGACATTTGCAGCAGAATTCCACCTGCTTCTTATGGAACATGGACTGGGCCTATTCACGAACAATGCTGAAGGTGGTTATGCGAGAGCAAAAGGGTCCAGACACGGCCTTCCCAGCTGGCTAAGTAAAAATGGAACTTGCTTCTCTTTTCCAGAATCGTCTCCACCCCACTCCCACCCCCCATCACCAAAACTCCTTGTGAAGTGGGAATAATAATGCAGGACATTCAGCTTTGTAATCTCCTTACTGTTCTTTATCTGGTCCTCTTCATCCATATTACAAATCGTTTTATCTGAAATGGATTGCTGGCTGGCTTCAGGACAGAAAGCAAAGAGTAGGAGTAAAGGGTAGCTATTCACAGTGGCTAGTGGGTAATGGTGTTCCACAAGGATCAGTGCTGGGACCACTGCTGTTCACAATTTACATTAACAATTTAGACTCTGGAATCAAAAACACAATTTCTAAATTTGCGGATGACACCAAATTTTTTTTTGGGGGGGGGGGCGGGGGGAAGATCGTCAATACTGAGGAGGACTGCAACAAGTTACAGGAGAACATTAATAAACTTGCAGAATGGGCATATAATTGGCAAATGAAGTTCAACACAGATAAATGTCAGGTATTACATTTTGGTCGGAAGAATAGTGAGGTCACTTATCACTTGGAGGGTGCGAGTCGAGGTGGGGTAGAGGAACAAAGGGATCGAGGAGTACAAATACACAAATCGCTAAAAGTTGCGACACAGGTTAGCAAGGCCATAAAAAAGCAACCCAAGCACTCGGGTTTATTTCTAGAGGTATAGAATTGAAAGTAGGGAAGTTATGCTGAACCTGTATCGAACCTTGGTTAGACTACACTTGGAGTTCTGGTCGCCATATTATAAAAAGGATATAGAGGCACGAGAGAGGGTGCAGAGAAGATTTACAAGGATGATACCAGAAATGCGAGGGTATACACATCAGGAAAGAATGAACAGGCTGGGTCTCTTTTCTCTTGAAAAAAGGCTGAGGGGTGACCTAATAGGTCTTTAAAATTATGAAAGGTTTTGATAGAGTAGACACAGAGAAAGTGTTTCCACTTGTGGGGAAGAGCAAAACTAGAGGCCATCAATATAAGATAGTCACCAAGAAATCCAATAGGGAATTCAGAAGAAACTTCTTTACCCAAAGAGTGGTGAGAATGTGGAACTCGCTACCACAGGGAGTGGTTGAAGCAAAAAGTATAGATGCATTTACGGGGAGGCTAGACAAGCATATGAGGGAAAAGGGAAGAGAGGGTTATGCCGAGAGATTTAGATGAGGAAAGACGGGAGGAGGCTCGTGTGGAGCATAAACGTCGGCATGGACTGGTTGGGCCGAATGGCCTGTTTCTGTGCCGTACATCCTATGTACTTCTGTCTTTGCTTCTTATATTCTGACATGGGAACTGCTACAGTTCATTAGGTCCTGATGCTACTGACACCTTTTGCAGTCTGTCCAAAGTTGCCTTTGTAGTGTACATTTGAGGAGGGAGCTGGAAGCCAGAAAGGCACATTAAGTTGGTAACTCGACGAGATCCACTATGGAGCTCAATTCAGCCAATGGATTGTTCAATTGCAAAGCAATGCAGGGACTGTATTCCTCTGAGAATACAAATTATGGCCCCAGGTGACCAGCAATAGTGCTAGTTCAATCCTTGTTCAATCCAAAGCTCAAGGGAACTATTCCATCTTCTCCAAGGATGAAAGTGATAATACAGCTCCAGCACTTCACACTAGTCACCTGAGGCCATCATTTGTATTCTTGGAGGAATACAGTACCTGCACCGGCTTATACAGAGAAATAAGCCACTGGATCTCAGGGTTGCAGGAAGTCATTTGAACACATTCAGCCATTTTGTGCAAAAGATGTTGATAATTATTGTCATAGGTGCAAGGGACTCATTCCAGAACTTGCTTGACAAGGCACTCCTCTGTTTGAAGCAAGATAATCAACATGTGCAAAGCATCACACCTCCCTTCTAAAGAGCAATATCATCATTGGAGCGTCAAATCACTTCTGGAGTGGAAATTCATCTCAGAGCCAGGACTGAATTCTGCGCGTGTCAGAAGAACACTTTTAGAGTGTCAGTTGGTCAATGGCCAGACACTAAGTTACATCCCTGATTAGGGTCAGATGATGTCAGACCTCCTGACGAAGCCTTAAGTTACCAATTTTTTTTTTAACCAAAACTCAGTTTAGTGGCAACAAAGTAGACTTGCGGAAATTTACACAAAGTTACAGTAAAAAAAAATCTTCCTTAACTGCTGACTTAGTAGCTTTTACAGCGCAGAAGGCAGCCAGTCAGCCCATTGTGCTGGCTGTTTGCGAGAGCAATCCAAAACCAATCCCACTGCCATGCTCTCTTCCCATCAGTTAAATGTCTATTTACTCTAACCTTAAAAGATTAACATTACTGTACTTCAACCACTCCCTATGGCAAACATTCCATGCTTGAGCACCTCCCTCGCTCACTCGGACAATTTTAAACTACTGATCTCTCATCACTGACTCCACAACCAGAAGAAATAGTCTTTCTCTATTCACACGATCAAAACCTTTCATAAAAGGAAAATATAAAGAGAGAACTAAAGATTTTTTCACATGCGAATTACAATGGAGTCAGTTAATGGAGAAGAGAACCAAGTACGTTTGCCAGAGCGAGGCTAGATATAATTTTAAGAAAAAAAAAAGCCGCTGGCATACATAAAAAGATTCCAAACTCTCCCTTCCCCTGGTCATCATGGGTCTATTTTTACACGGAGCCCAACAACTAAACAAGAAACAGATTGTTTGTGTTTTGTTTCCTAACTAAAATGTCATGAACAAGAAAATGGTTCAACGTAGGTGAACTAAGTCCAGTTTCACACCAAGTATGACTGGTTATAAATCATCCCATTCAGCTCTACTATCATGTCCCAATGATAAGCATATACAGTACATTTATTTTGCCATTATTCTGGTCGCAGTCACATGATGCTGCTCATCTATATTATCTCACCATTTATATAATTCACAAGCTTCATTCACCTGCAGCCATAAAATAACTGTCAATTTTACCGTACCGTTAACATAGAAAAATATCCAAAGGTGTGAGGAAAATAGGCCAACCAAGTCAGGAAAAGTAACTCAAACATCAGTCATCAGTATGAACACAACTTGGTACACGTCATAAACCAAGACAAGGGCTGGTACAGACACAAAGTAGTAACTGAAGTTCGTGGCAATGGAAAACACTCAAACATCATTGGAACTCCTAATTTGAATTACTACTTTGTGCCAGTAATCCGTTTTTTTAAAATTCATTCATGGGATGTGGGCATCTCTGGCAAGGCCAGTATTTATTGCCCATCTCTAATTTCCCTTGAGAAGGTGGTGGTGAGCCGCCTTCTTGAACCGCTGCAGTCCGTGTGGTGAAGGTACTCCCACAGTGCTGTTCGGGAGGGAGTTCCAGGATTTTGACCCAGCGACGATGAAGGATTGGCGATATACTTCTAAGTCAGGATGGTGTGTGACATGGAGGGGAACTTGGAGATGGTGGTGTTCCCACGCGCTTGTTGCCCTTGTCCTTCTAGGTGGTAGAGGTCGCGGGTTTGGGAGGTGCTGTCGAAGAAGCCTTGGCGAGTTGCTGCAGTGCATCTTGTAGATGGTACACACTGCAGCCACGGTACGCCGGTGGTGGAGGGAGTGAATGTTTAGGGTGGTGGATGGGGTGCCAATCAAGCGGGTTGCTTTGTCCTGGATGGTGTCGAGCTTCTTGAGTGTTGTTGGAGCTGCACTCATCCAGGCAAGTGGAGAGTATTCCATCACACTCCTGACTTGTGCCTTGTGGATGGTGGAAAGGCTTTGGGGAGTCAGGAGGTGAGTCACTTGCCACAGAATACCGATATACTGATTTTCACACAAACCAAAACAAGCCAATAGTTAATTATGTATATTTATTCAGGTATACTTGTAGGGGAAATCGTGTTGAATAGAATCAGCTAAACTTGCCAAACTTTGTTTGGAGGTCAGGAGTAGAAGTTTAACATTTTCAAAATGGTCACCAATTACTCGAGTCACATTATCAAGTTAGTGTTACATGATCAGCTCCACATGTCCTAATCTCATAACCCTGGAGCAATGTAGCGTCAAAATGCTTTTCCAATAGCCACTAAAATCTAATAATCAATCCGTAAACAGCAAATACTGCATCTCATCTTCAAAAGTACAGCTAGTCCCATTTTGGGAGACCTCTGCAGATTCTCGCAGGGGTTCCATTAGCAGCACATTTGGACAGCAAAAAACATGCCAGCTCATTAACTCTCCAGTAATAAGATTACATTTTGTGATTGACTCTAACTCGATCCATCTGCATTCCTGACAGTTCCTTAGTCCAATCTAAAACAGACTGTACAGTGCGAGAAGCCCACTTAAGGGATTACAGCCTGCTGTGCAAATCCAGCCCCAAATGTTATTCCAGTCCAAGCACAAGTTTAGTCCTGTTGTTACGTAATGGAAGAGAAGTCAAGGACGAGCAAAGGCCATTCAGTTCATCAACGCTCATCTCAAACTCTCATTTTGCAGCATCCTGCCTTATTTTGAATTTCCCTTATGCGTTTGCCTCCATGACCCCACACAAGAGAATGCAATCCATTTGAATACAGCAGATGAAGCCAATACTATCCTGTAGCTTTTACTGCTCTAGCAGGCAGTTCAAACATCACTGTCTTGCTGCGAGTGTAAATTGGGTTGCTCAGAGAATCTCATCTCAGCAATGCAACTAGCAAATGATACCACAAAACTCCCAACACCAAGGCTGGGCTCATGCTGAAATATCAGCTAATCCAGCAAAGTGAATACACATGGGTGAAGGCTACAGAAATGTAATTACACAGATAGAGTGCTGTGTCCCCTTCCAATCTTCCCTCGCCTCTCAGTCAGAAGGCTGTGGGTTCAAGTCCCACTCCAGAGAGTTCTGCACATGATCTAGGCTGATACTGCAGTGCAGTACTGAGGGAGTGCTGCACTGTCGGAGGTGCGTCTTGCGGATGAGACGTTAAACCCCATCTGCCCTCTCTGGTCCCATGACACGCTTTTGAATAAGAGCAGGGGAGTTATCCCTCAACCAACATCACTAAAAACAAATTACCTGGTCATTGTCACATTGCTGTTTGTGGACCCTTGCTGTGCACAAATTGGCTGCCCTGTTTCCGACATTAAAGCACTGGAGAGGTCCCACCAACGCTGCCTCCGCAAGATCCTGCAAATCCATTGGCAGGATAGGCGCACCGACGTCAGTGTTCGCGCTCAGACCAACATCCCCAGCATCGAAGCTTTGACCACGCTCGATCAGCTCCGATGGACGGGTCACATCGTCCGCGTGCCCGATACGAGACTCCCAAAACAAGCGCTCTACTCGAGCTCCGACACAGCAAGAGAGCACCAGGTGGGCAGAGGAAACGCTTCAAGGACACCCTCAAAGCCTCCTTGAAAAAGTGCAACATCCCCACCGACACCTGGGAATCCCTGGCCCAAGACCGCACAAAGTGGAGGAGAAGCATCCGGGAAGGTGTCGAACACCTCAAGTCTCTTCGCCGGGAGCAAGCGGAAGCCAGGCGCAAACAGCGGAAGGCGCGCACGTCAACCACCGTCTGCCCCACCTGTGACAGAGACTGTAGGTCCCGCAATGGACTCATCAGTCACCTGAGAACTCATTTTTAATGTGGAAGCAAGTCATCTTCGGTCCCGAGGGACTGCCTCAGAAGAAGATTACAACAGTGACTACACTTCAAAAGTACTTCATTGACTGTAAAGCACTTTGGGACGTCCTGAGGTTGTGAAAGGTGCTTAAATAAAGGCAAGTTTTTTTTGCTTGCTTTCCCTCTGGATAAACCATCAACAAGACAGCAGCACCGGGACTCGACATGTCCTACACAGCTAGGCCTTCCAAACTGAAGCAGCGAAACTTAGAAGCTGAGATAGTAACAGCACCGACTGCTGCAGCTCTGTCTCACGCTGACCAGAAGCTGGAGAGAGAGCAGAGCAGCAGACCAGAACTGGAGAGCAATGTTGGGGGCTACCACAGAATTTGTCGTGAATTGGACAGTTTAAATGTAATGCAGGCACATGCAGCAGTCTGCAACAGGAAAAGAGTGGCTAAACGGTCCAGGACAGCAAGACGAGGGCGGGAGCATGAGGTGATCAACCAAAGTTTTGATGTATTCTTGTTTTTTTGCCATCCCCAATGATATGTCAAGAGGGGGATTAGTGTTTGAAACAATCTGATAGGTGAGGTAGTACAGTCAGTAAAATATGGGACACTGATTATGAATCTAGATGTGACAATGGGGGAGCTCGGTTACCAGAGACATGAATGGCTTTTTCCTGTCCTTGACTGTGAATTGGAGACCTTACCCATTTGCATGACAACACACTGCTATACAATTTGATCTACTGCACTGGAGTGTCAGCACAAAAATCTAGGCTGACACTCCAGTGCAGTACTGAGGGAGTGCTGCACTGTCGGAGGTGCCGTCTTTTGGCTGAGATGTCTGCCCCCTCAGGTGGATGTAAAAGATCCCATGGCACTATTTGAAGAAGAGGAGGGGAATTATCCCCCGGTGTCCTGGCCAATATTTATTCCTCAATCAACAGCACTAAAACAGATTACCTGGTCATTATCACATTGTTGTTTGTGGGAGCTTGCTGTGTGCAAATTGGCTGCCGCGTTTCCCACATTACAACAGTGACTACAGTTCAAAAAGTAAGACACTGGCTGTAAAGCGCTTTGGGGCGTCCGGTGGTCGTGAAAGGCGCTACATAAATGCAAGTCTTTCTTTCTACTATTTAACCTACTTTAATTTTTTTCTCCCTTCTTCAACCTTGGATATTAGGGTTAGATAACCTTAGGGGTTAGCTGAAAAGGAGGAGGCTCATGTGGAGCATGGTCTGGTTGGGCCGAATGGCCTGTTTCTGTGCTGTAAATACTTTGTAACTTCCCCCATGCCCTGGCTACAAGGCAACCTACTGCTAAGCCTCTGTTAATGCAATACAGCTCTGTAACTGATGTTATGAGGCGCATGGGTGACTTGCTAAACCCTTCCTTATGGGAAATACCTCACCTTACCCCCTGTGCCTACCAACAGGTTGTCCAAAATCAGTGACTTGTCATGTGGGAGGTGCTCTATCAATCAGCGGCACAGTGCTCCCAGAGCACCTAGAGTCAGTCATATGGCACAGAAGGCGGCCATTCGGCCCATTGAGTCCGTGTTGGACTTGATGAGCCTACTTGAATAAGAATCCATGTTGACGGTGCACCTACAATAATGAGATTTAACCATATTATCATTCTGCCCGCTCACACCCAGGAGCTGCCGTACCCCTGTGACACATAGTAAAGTAACACACAGCAGTGACTTTGTCTCAGCTATCCTTTTTCCAGTGGGAGGAAGGGGTGGGGACAAGGTGGTAAGCTTTCTGAACAGTACTTTTCAACACACGACTTGACTGGTAAACACCAAGATGCCCGCCAACCAAGGGGACTTTGCACCCACATCTTGCATCCCTGAAGCCTGGGAATCAATCAGCAAGTAAAAATCCTTCAGGGAGCACAAGTTGCAGGTGTGAGGCATCAGTGATTGACATCCATCCTGATGTTTACAGCACATGTCAGTAAACATTACTGACGAGCTTCTTCCTCTCCCCAAAAGTCACTGGAAAAATCAACAGGCCAGCACTTGTATGATTAGACTTCACAACAGGAGTCCTGTTGGCTGCAGTCTTCAGACAATGAGGCACTGCAGCTTTGACCCACTTCAGCAGGGTAGATTGGCAACTCTGAAACTGATACTTGATCAGCCACAAAAATGAGTTGAAAAGGAAAGATAACAACCTGCTTTATTTACAAGTTATTTAATAAAGCTGTTCAATTAACTGTAATGAGATTACTTGTACCGTGCGCCATTTCCGACAGAGTTGAATTTGCATAAGATTACTGCACTGGTCGTGCAGCCAGAGAGCAGGCATCCTGTAAAGTGATCTGTCCGTTTTAAAGCAAATGCTTTTTATGCCTCCAAATAACTCTCAGCTCATTCAGTCAGTAAACTGACTTTTAATGGATTCAAATTAAATTAATCCTAAATTAAATTGAATTAGTATGCAAGTATTAACACTCATTTCTTTTAATTATATTTCCAAAGCATAGTGCCAGTTTTATAACTATTAGTATTAGTAACAGATTGCAAAGACAGCATCTCACACCCCACAGTGCTTCATGTACAATGAATTAAATTGTGCAGTTGCTGTTATGTACAAGAAGAAGCCATTTGGCTCATCCCTCCAATACCAGAACTGCCCCATCAGTTATAACAGGGGTGTTCTCGCCCTGACATTCCAGCCCACAAAACCAAGACTGCATTTAGATTTGTACTTGCTGGTTTGTCCTGCTTGAATTTCATTGGCATGGAGGCTTGCAAAAGGATCGTTCTTCTCCTTGATGGAGAAATCCTAAATAAGCGCACCAAGATCTGTTAGTCTCCGCTGTTTGAGATGCATACAAATGAATGAGATTTAAACTCTAAGTGACCTATGAGGATGCATGGTAAGCACCAAAGTACCCATGAAAAAAAAACCTTGGGCGCCCCTGTGATTTGTTGCGTCAAGCCACATTTTGAATGCCCCAATGTTTTTGGCAATACTACCCCAACTGGCAGATTGCTCCAAACATTGAAACAAATCTTCCCGATACCGGTTTTAAATTTCCTTTCTCACTAATTTAAGTTTGTGTCCACAGTCTTATTATCGAGCTGTCCCCTCAGTCAGTCCATCAGTCATAATGTTTGTTCCAGAACGTGAAGTACACATTTTTTTTTAAACCTTCCAAATGCCAGGTCTGCCAAATCACATCGACATCCCAGCTGTTTTGGAGTGACTATAATGTAAACAGAACTTCCCACAGATTGTAAACTCACATGGAGAAGGGGGGTCTACATCCGAAACACAAACTTTTCTTTTCTATGATGCCGTGCACTTGAAGCATTTTCTGTTTTTACAATGGCGATGAGATGTCCATTTTTAACAATTATTTATTCAGACACAAGGCGGTTAAAACAACCGAGACCAATGAAGTTCTGATGGATTGTTTTCCACTTTCAGCAAATTGGACAATCCAGCTGCACAAAATACAGGTTCTGTTAAATCTCTGAGAACTGCACGAAACCTAAACAAACAGACCAAGCAATCTCATCTCAATTAACTGCTGCTATTGTGTTAAGAAACGCCATGATCGATAAAAGTCACCAGCAATCAAGTTCCATAGTGCAACTCAAATTTAGAGATCAGAAAACACAAAAGAGATTGATAGCAATACATTGCATTCATTGTGCAAGTTAAGGCAGGAAGGTGCAATGCTTCCAACAACTGTGCCCTGTCATCATCCATTGTGACAAGTGCGTAGAATAGTTCTGACTGCAGTCTGATTGAGTTGTGAATACAAATGAAGCCTATAGGGGAGGTGCCCTTTCTGAAAACTGGAAATTATTAAAAACACATTCTGAAATGATAAAGAATTGATTGAGTTTATGGTATTAAATCTCTCTGTTCTCTCTTCAGGCCAAACACTAATTAAGGTCAACATGGCGGGCAGGTTTCCTGCTCCCAAAGCCCGTCTGGACCATTGCTGGGAGGCACAGAAGTGCTTTGCCTCCCCACCGCTACACAGCTCAAATTGGGTCTTGAGCAGACTGTTGGGGTACTCCATGGTAATATGTGATGGTGTCCCATGTGCTGCACATATTGTTTAATTAAAAAAAAACTAGTCAAGCAATCAATATTGATGGCATCAGGAGAATTATATTTGACCAGTTATATTGAATTCTACGCATCCCTTCCAAATGGTCTTTTCACCCTTTCCTCTCTCCCCATAGGCATGTGCCTGTCTAGTGGTATCTCGAAGCTTGATTTAAAAAAAAACATTTTTGCATTAAAATTATACATTCTAGTTCATTTTAAACACTTTTTAACTTCACGATACATAATTAATCTGAAAACAATGTGGGAAAAATAACAGATCTGGGATTCTAATCAGACCATCACTTGCCCCAAACCGACTTGGACAGTCACTTTCTACTTCTCCTCACCCTCTCATGGAGATGCACGCTTCCCCAGTCCCCACCCCACAAACTCCCTTCACAAAGACATTCTCCCTCTCCAAACCCTCACTCAGATCAGAGGCATTCTCTCCCTCCCCACCTCACCAGAGTTCAAAGTAGTGCCATACCAACTCTATCACCCTTTCCAGATCAAGGAGACACTCTCCCCTCGACAATTCTGTTCCCCAATCCCACCACAATTCACAGAGAAACTATGTCTCATTGATGATCTTCTGTTGAAAATGATGAGGGGTTTCGATGGAGTAAATAGGGAGAAACTGATTCCAGTGGCAGGAGGGTCGGTAACCAGAGGATCTGATTTAAGATATTTACCAAAAAAGCCAGGTGGGAGATGAGGGGAATTTTTTTTTTTTTTTTTTAAACTCAGCGAGTTATGATGATCAGGAACGCACTGCCTGAAAGGGTGGTGGAAGCAGATTCAATCGGAACTTTCAAAAAGGGAAGTGGATATAAACTTAAAAAGGAAAAATATGCAGGGCTGCGGGGAAAGACCAGGAGAGTGGGACTAATTGGATAGCTCTTTCAAAGAGTCAGCACAGCCACAACGGGCCGAATGGCCTCCTTCTGTGGCTGTATCGTTCTATGAATCTCAGTGCCAGACCTAGCTGCAGCTTTGCTCTGGGAGCAGACTCCCGGACATATCACGAGACCTGGAATTCCCACTTGCAGCCTGCAGGGCAGACCCTGCTCCTGAAACTGCAGCATCAGATTGGAGCAGCAGCCATTTCCCAGCAGGACCTCTCAAGGAAGCAAATCAGTTACTGGCTCATGAGGTCCTCAATCTTTACGCTGCAGGGATAGAAAGTGTACACATTCGTGTAGAGTGGGTACATCTGGCCATGCCTGTTGCCATACCTGGTTACAATCGTGCTTTTCAACCTTTAAGTGAGATGTCTCCCACAATATTGTTCTAACTTCCAAAATAGAAGTATTAGATACCCAAAGGAAAAGTGTCATCAATGCAGAATTTTTTTTTAATATATTAGTATACAACAGACATGATCTGCTGGTTAAGTCAAATACAGGAAGACAGAAACATTACAGGAACCTAGGAACAGGTGTAGGCCAGAGGCTGTTCTGCCATTCAGTTCCATCATGTACTTTGACTCCATTTACCCGCCTTTTCACCATATCCCCCGATACCGTTACCCAACAAAAAATTATCAATTTGCCTTCAAAATTTAAGTTGACCCCGCATCCACAACCTTTTGGGTGAGTGAACTCCAGATTTCTACTACCCTTTGTATGAAAAAATGCTTCCTGATGTCACCTCCAGACTCGGTTATTCCAATGCTTTCCCGGCCAACCTCTCACCTTTCACGCTCTGTAAAGTTCAGCTCATCGAAAACTCTGCTGCCCATATCTAACACCGCACCAAGTCCTGCTCACCCAGCACTTGTACCCGATGATCTACATTGGCTCGTGGTCCTCCAATGCATCACATTTAAAATTCTCATCCTCATGTTTAAATCCCTTCAAGGCTGTGCCCCTCCCCATCTCTGCAACCTCCTCCAGTCCTACAATGCCAAGAACGCTTCATTCTTTAAACTATGGCGTCTTGTGCAACCCACCCACCCCCCCAGCATTGCCCCACCATTGACAATCATCCCTTCGGTCGTCTAGGCCGACAGTGTGGAATTCCCTCTGTAAACAGTGTAATCAAAACAAAGACAACTGATGAGATTTAAAGAAACAAAAGAAAGTGAATTATAAATCTTTCAATGGCAGGTAATAACTTCAAATAGAACTAATTGCTTATTTTACCAGCAATACACCATTTTACCAGGCGATTTGGGATTTCAATGCAAGTAGGTCTTTGTTCTTTCAGCACTAATGTCAACTGGCTTTGAACATGTGTTTTTCTTCAAATTATGAGTTCTGATACCATCTGGAGAAGTATGCTGAGAAAGGCTTCTGTAACTTTGTGGAATATAGGTGAAAGACAGTGAGGTTTGTTTTAAGTGCTAAACGTTTTTCAAGATACTATTAGACCTTTTAAAAAGAAAAATCTGGAGCATCTGCAACCAGCTGCTTTAAACCCAATCTGCATTAGCAACAACAACTTGTATTTATATAGCGCCCTTTAACGTAGTAAAACATCCCAAGGCGCTGCACAGTATTGCAAGACAAAAAATTTGACACCGATCCACAAGGATAAATTAGGGCAGGTGACCAAAAGCTTGGTCAAAGAGGTAGGTTTTAAGGAGCGTCTTAAAGGAGGAAAGAGAGGTAGCGAGGCGGAGAGGTTTAGGGAGGGAATTCCAGAACTTAGGGCCTAGGAACAGAAGGCACGGCCACCAAAGGTTGAGCGATTATAATCAGGGATGCTCAAGAGGGCAGAATTAGAGGAGCGCAGATATCTCGGGGGGTTGTGGGGCTGAAGGAGATTACAGAGATAGGAAGGGGCAAGGCCATGGAGGGATTTGAAAACAAGGATCAGAATTTTGAAATCGAGGTGTTGCTTAACCGGGAGCCAATGTAGGTCAGTGAGCACAGGGGTGATGGGCGAACGGGACTTGGTGCGAGTTAGGACACGGGCAGCTGAGTTTTGGATGACCTCAAGTTTACGTAGGGTGGAATGTGGGAGGCCAGCCAGGAGTGCATTGGAATAGTCAAGTCTAAAGGTAACAAAGGCATGGATGAGGGTTTCAGCAGCGGATGAGCTGAGGCAAGGGCAGAGACGGGCGATGTTACGGAGGTGGAAGTAGGCGGTCTTTGTTCTGCTGCGGATATGTGGTCAGAAGCTCATTTCAGGGTCAAGTATGACACCAAGATTGCGAACAGTGTGGTTCAGCCTCAGACAGATGTTAGGGAGAGGGATGGAGTCATGGCAGCAACTTGCATTTATATAGCACCTTTCAGAACAAAGCTATCTCACTATCCTGCCCACATTGTGAATATAAATTATTGTACCGTTTGTCCAAGGACATTGCCGTAGTACAATTATGAGAAATAGTCAATAAAGAGACACATCAGGGAGCTGCATTTAATCCAATTCCTGTCTAAATGCGTGACTAAAATGGATACCTCAGGCATTTTTCATGTTTTCTCATTTCTAATTTCTCATTAGTCTACCTGGGACATCTTTAGCTGATGATTCATCTTGAATGCACTGATTAGGACTAAGGGGCAGATTAGGTGTCCTTATGACCAATTCTTTCAACTTCATTTTCACAGTTAAGACTATGTAGCAGTGAAGTATAGCGCTGAAAGTTGTGCAGACTTCCTCTTCAATTTACATATGTACTCTCATTGCTTCTTTGGACAAAAAAAACGACGAAGGAATTACACAACTGGTTTTACTGCTACTGAGTAGAGTAGTATTAAAATGTCAAAAACCTCATCTACAAGACGTATTGTACCTTTTAACTTACTTCAACATTTGGAAAAAGGTCTCCATCGATTGTTCAGTAACATGTTCATGTAATTTTCCACTTAAATCAAAACTCTGGCTGATCCTTGCAGTAAATATCTCGTCTTGCCTGGTTAAAAGTATGCGGATCACTGACAAGACAGCACAGCCTTCAGGGCAAGTGAGTATACTTGATAACACAAGAACAGAATGGTGTACAATTTTAATAAAAGTTGCAGCACCTGTACAGTCTGCATTAGAACTTTTACTCCAGCGTCATTTGTGCTGTTAGGTTATGTACACTTATTGGCATTTTGTACAAACAATAGCATGTCCATTAAACCCAGCACTACTCTAACATCAGGATCAATAGTAACAGGATTAAATTCCCAACAATTGGCTGTTGCACACTTGGTGCTTTGTTTCAGCATTTGATTCAAGCGAAGAACTTAAGAGACCACAGAATAATGCAAACATCTTTCAATATTATTTACAGAAGCCAAACATACTTCATTTGCAAGGTATAAAGATTTGAATATAATAACTGAAACAGAAATACTAGATTTGCACGTGTGTGTATGTGTGAGGAGCCGGGTGTTACACTCGATAGCTACAAGCTATCGCTGTTGTTTTCTCTCTCTCCTTCTTGAACATGGACAGTGTGTGAAGCACAGATAAGAAATAAAAATGGCACATTTTTAACAGTATTTAAAACATTGCCCCAAATCAGGGAGGGAGTCAATCATGGGTTGCTGTCTTGTGCTGGGTGTACAGTGATATTGGTGGAGGCGGAGAGCAGGTCTCTCGTCCCTCTCCTTAGCTTGGGAAGGTACATGCTACAGGGAGAGGACAGGAGGAAGGAGGTGGCAAATTCCAGATAACATTCTGGGGTTATAACTGTGATAGATGTACCAATAACATCACTAAAGAATGGGAGGAATCACGTGCACCTTAATGGATGTTAATTATTTTATACCTTGTGCAACCTCTAGAGTAGTACAGGTTGAGTGTCCAAAATCCGGAGTTCCGGAATCCGGAATGTTCTGGGACGATTGGTGGCAGGGTCGTCCGGAATCTGTAAAATGTTCCGGAATCCGGACACCCTGTCAAACCTCAGCCTGGGCCCGGGCATTTCCGGACTCGGAACGTGTTTCTGATGTCCGAAGTCCGGAAACGCCTGAGCCCAGGTTGCGGTATTTCCGGACTTCGGACATCAGAAACACGTTCCAAAGTCCGGAAAAACACGAAAACCGGCTCGGCCTCGGTCCCGAGGTTGCCGGATTCGGGACGCTCAACCTGTACTTTCATCTTCACTACACTCACCTGTAACATTATCTAGTAATGTTGCCACATGGTAAACATCTAAAGCTTCTCTCCTTCCCCCAGCCCCGAGATGCAAGTTTGTTGCCACTTGGGATTACCTATAGTCTCATTTGACTTCAGCCTCCGCAGTAAAAAAAACAGGTCTGGGTCTACTTCAGTACCCCTGTAAGAAAGTTAATGATAAACTCGGGCATCATGAGTGTGAAATGTTTTTCTTACATATATTCCATGACACAACAGGGTGCTGCTGGAGGCAAACATATCAAAAAAAAAGTCTCTTAAAATTGACACTGGTTCTTGTTGACAGGACATAATCATAGCACAGAAGGCGGCTATTCGGCCCATCGAGCCTGTGTCAGCTCTTTGAAAGAACACAGGAACAGGAGTAGGCCATTCAACCCCTCGAGCCTGTTCCGCAATTCACCGAGATCGTGGCTGATCTGCGACCGAACTCCATATACCCGCCTTTGGCCCATATCCCTTAATACCTTTAGTTAATAAAAAGCTATCAATCTTCGATTTCAAATTAACAATTGATCTAGCATCAATTGCTGTTTGCGGAAGAGAGTTCCAAACTTCTACCACCCTTTGTGTGTAGAAGTGTTTCCTAATTTCACTCCTGAACGGTCTGGCTCTAATTTTTAGACTATGCCCCCTAGACTTCCTAACCAGCGGAAATAGTTTTTTCTCTATCTACCCTATCAGTTTCCCTTAATATCTTGAAAACTTCAATCAGATCACCCCCCTAACCTTCTAAATTCTAGGGAATACAACCCTAATTTGTTTAATCTCTCCTCGTAACTTAACCCTTGAAGTCCGGGTATCATTCTGGTAAACCTACGCTGCACTCCCTCCAAGGCCAATATATCCTTCCTCAGGTGTGGTGCCCAGAACTGCTCACAGTACTCCAGGTGTGGTCTAACCAGGGTTTTGTATAGCTGCAGCATGACTTCTACCCCCTTGTATTCTAATCCTCTGGATATAAAGGCCAGCATTCCATTAGCCTTTTTAATTATTTTCTGTATCTGTTCATGACATTTTAATGATTTATGTACCTGGACCCTCAAGTCTCTTTGGACCTCCACTGTTTTTAAGCTTTTCACCATTTAGAAAGTACCCTGTTCTATCCTTTTTAGGTCCAAAGTGGATAACCTCACATTTGCTTACATTGAAATCCATTTGCCAGTCTTGCTTATTCACTTAATCTGTCGATATCCCTTCGTAATTTTATGCTTTCATCTACATCTTTGTCTCATTGGCAAATTTGGATATATGACTTTCTATGCCATCATCTAAGTCATTAATAAATACAGTGAATAGTTCAGGCCCCAAAACAAATCCTTGTGGGACACCACTAGTCATATCCTGCCAATTTGAGTACCTACCCATTATTCCTACTGTCTGTCTCCTCCGCTCAGCCAATTTCCTAACCAGGTCAATAGTTTGGTCTCAATTCCATGGGCTTCCACTTTAGTTAACAGTCTCTTATGTGGGACTTTATCAAATGCCTTCTGGAAGTCCATATAAATAACATCCATAGACATTCCCCTGCCTACTACATTAGTCACCTCCTCAAAAAATTCCATCAGGTTTGTCAAGCATGACCTACCTTTCACAAATCCATGCTGGCTCTCGCTGATCAACTGAATTTTCAAGGTGTTGAGTCACCTATCCTTAATTATAGACTCTTGCAATTTCCTGACAACAGAGGTTAGGCTAACTGGTCTATAATTCCTTGGTTTCCTTCTCTCGCCATTCTTAAACAGCAAAGTGACACACACAATTTTCCAATCTAAAGGAACGGTTCCTGAAACGAGAACACTTTGGAAGGTTATAGTTAGGGCATCTGCAATGGGCTCACCTACTTCCTTTAAAACCCTGAGATGAAAACCATCTGGTCCTGGGGATTTGTCACTCTTTAGTGCCATTATTTTCTTCATTACTGTTATTTTATTTGTGTTAATTTTATTGAGTCCCTGTCCAATATTAGTTTCCTTGGGGTTTCTGGCATGCTATCCTCTTCCTCTATTCTAAATAATGACTCAACATGTCCGCCATTTCCTTATCATTGACACTATCACCGCATTCACTTTTTAATAGGCCAACATTGCTCCTGACTACCCTCTGTTTCCTAATATAATTGTAAAAATTCTGTGTTGATTTTGATATCCCTTGCAAGTTTCTTTTCATACTCCCTTTTTGTAGCTCTTACTATCTGTTTTGTGACCCTTTGCTGTTCTTTGTATCTTTCCCAATCGCCAGGATCGGTGCTATATTTTGCATTTTTGTATGCTTTTTCTTTTAATTTTATGCTGTCCCTTACCTCTTTGGTCAGCCATGACTTTTTTTTTTGGCAAGTAGAGATCTTGCCCCTCAGGGGTATAAACTGGTTCTGCATCACCTTAAATTCTTTTTAGAACCTCTCCCACTGATCTTCTGTCGTTTTACTCATTAACAGATTTGCCCAGCTCACTGAGGACAGTCTCCGTCTCATCCCATTGAAGTCGGCTTTACCCAAATCTAGAATCTTAGTACAGGCTGAGCTTCCCAAATCCGGAGTTCCGGAATCCGGGGCGATTGATGGCAGGGGTCCAGAATCCGTAAAATGTTCCGGAATCCGGACACCCTGAGGGAGGCTTACCAAAAATGCAACCTGGGCCCGGGCATTTCCGGACTCGGCACGTGTTTCTGATGTCCAAAGTCTGGAAATATCGCAACCTGGGCTCGGGCGTTTCCGGACTTCGGACATCAGAAACACATTCCGAAGTCCGGAAAAACCCGAAAACCGGCTCAGCCTCGGTCCCGAGGTTGCCGGATTCGGGACGCTCAACCTGTAGCTGTTCTGCGTTTCTCTCTTTCAAACGCTACATTGAACTCGATCATGTTATGAACGCTATTGGACAAATGTTCGCGCACAGTTAGGCTGTTAACTAAATCTGGCTCATTACTCATTACTAAATCTAATAAGACAAGGCCCCCCCTTGTTGCCTCTCGGACATATTATTGTAGAAAACTATCCCGGACACACTCAAGACATTTCTGACAGGTGCTAGTCTGCTTATTCCAATCTATATGAAAGTTAAAATCCCCCATTAAAACCACCCTGCCTTTACTACACGCTTGTCTAATCTCTGCATGTATACAATCTAGCACTTCACAGCTGCTACCAGGGAGCCTATGTACAACTCCCACTTCAGTCTTAAATCTTTTCCTATTTCTTAATTAAGTCTTCTTAATTAAGTCTTCACTGCCTGCTTACCTCTCTTATCATTAACGTGATTTCATTCTTAATCACGAAGACTACTCCTCCGCTTCTGCCATTTCCCCCATCTTTCCTGTAGACCTCATAACCTGGTATATTTCGTTCCCAGTCCTGACCATCTTACAGCCATGTCTCAGTAATGGCTACCACATCATACCCTCCAATTTGAATTTGCGCCTGCAGTTCATTCAATTTGTTCCTTATACTCCGTGTGTTTGTATAAAGAACGCTTATTTGGGCCACACACCCTAGCCTGTCCTTCAGCTCTGGATGTTTTACTCACATGGTTCTTATTTCTCTCTCCTGGTTTCATCACTTTACATCTTATAGTTTTCCCTTTACCTGTAGTGCCTGAAGCGCAATTTCTGAAAGAGCTATCCAATTAGTCCTACTCGCCTGCTTTTTCCCCCCCCATAGCCCTGCATTTTTTTCCTTTTCTAGTATAAATAAAAACTCTGGCTGAACCTTGCAGTAAATATCTAGTCTTGTCTGGTGTAAAATTTATGTAAAACACAGACATACTCCAGAGAATTTGTACTAGGTGCCAATGACCAAGCCCACAGCATCCTTCTAGCTTTATGTGTACTCCAAAAAACAAGTAATGATGCTTGCATTTGTACATCTGCATCGAAGGACAATGTTCAGGGCAACAGTTTGAGAGCGCTCTCCACACGCAGAGAGTTATTGAACACTTCACCACATTATATGTATATATGGAGGCTTTTTTGAACATACCAGCTTTTTACAGTGTGGCACAAGTATAACAACTTACAGTTAGATTGTTCATTTAATATAGCAGAATCTCCCAAGACGCCTCACAAACAATGACAGCAAACACGACTAGAAGAAGTGACCAAAAGCATGGTTGTAAAGATATGTTTTAAGAACATAAGAAACAGGAGCAGGAGTAGGCCAATCGGCCTCTCGAGCCTGCTCTGCCATTCAATAAGATCATGGCTGATTCAATCTTGACCTCAACACCACTTTCCCACTCTCTCCCCATACCCCCTGACTCCCTTTTGAGAAGATTTTTTTTAAAAGCTAGAGGGAGAAATGACAAGAGTTTAGGAAAAGAGATGAAGAAAATAGGGCCAGGTTTGCTGCAGGCTTTGCCACTGATCATGCAGCAAACAAATTAAAGGATATGTAGGAGCTCAGAGTTGGAGGACAAAGGATACAGAGGTAGAGGGGGCCAAGTGCATGGAGGGGATTTATAAACAAGGCAAGGACTTCAAATTTGGTGCTTTAGCATACAAGGAGCCAATGGGATTCAGCAAGGGCATGGGTGATTTGTTCAGTGGGCTGGATGCAGGTGGTAGAGTTTTGGATAAAGTGCGGTTTGAATGGGGTGGAGGTCAGGAGGCCACCGAGGAGAACTTCGGATAAGTCAAGTCTGGAGATAGCTAAAGCATGGATAATGGTCTTAGCTGCAGCGGTCAGGTGAGGAAAGGATGGAAGTGGGGGGATGTGGCAGAAGTTAATGTAGGCAGTCTTACTGAAGGATAGGATATAAAGTTGGAAGCTCAGCTCTGGGATAAAATAGGACACTCAGGCTTGAAATCTTCTGGACCGGCTTGTGCAAGCATCTAGTGAGTGAGGAGGATGTTATCAGGAATGAACGGTCCCGAGTTTCTTGATGGGAGCCAAATAGGATGGCGACAGTCTCACCAGTTATCAATTGGAGGAAATTGTGGCGAGCCGCTGCTTGATGTCGGCCAAGCAATCTGACAGTACAGAGTAGTTGTAGAATCGAGGGCGGTGGAGAGAGAGAGAGAGAGAGAGAGAGAGAGAGAGAGTTGGGTGTCGTCAGCATACAATTGAAAGCTGGCCCAAGCTTGCAGCTAAATATAATGCATTAAGTGCTATATACATAATCAACGGCTATTGGTTCTTCAGAGTACAGAGACAAGCAACAAAAGAAAATTCTGGTTATCAGGAATCTAAGTTATAAGGAAATGTTAAGCTTCTCAGTGTGGGGGGAGAGGGCAGGAAGAGCTTTGGATATAGCCTAATTGAAGTTGTCAAAATTCCGAAGGGACGTACCAAGGTTGATCCAGTCAAAGTTTTCAAAATACCAAAAGGATAAAAGTTTCCAAAGTCAGGAGTTAAAAGGGAAGTCAACTGGATATACTTTCTTTTTGCAGAAAGGGCAACAAATTTATGGACTATGTTACCAGAGAAGGCCAATAAAGCAAATAGTTTCACCGAGTTCAGGAACCAACTGGATGCATGTCTGAAAAGAGACAGCACTGAAGGATATCGTAGAGTCGGGTAGAAATCCAGGAGGGATGGACCTGCTGGTTGCAGGCCCAAACAATTCGCTGGGTGCATTTCCAAATCATTCGTTTTAACTTTCAGGGCTGTACAGTCCTTGTCACTACAGGAAACTCTTTATTAACCGGCACCCAAATATCCGGAAATCTCTCTTAACCGGCAAAATTCTTGAGTAGGTAACCGGGGTTTTCCTTCATCTCTCGTTTAAAATTAACTTAAAAAAAAAACCGAGGCGTTTGCCTTGTATCGGAGCGTGTAGATTGGGAGGGGAATGTGCAGCCCGGGTAGGCAGCGGACACGACAGATGGTCAGCGGGCGGTCCCCGGGGAGACGGAGCTCCGAATGCAGGCGCATGTCAATGTGTACGGGGCTCTCGTACGTTGGGAGATATAACTCTCCGTTATCCGGACTTTTTGATTAACCGGCACCACGCCGGTCCCGTCGGTGCCGGTTAATAAAGAGTTTCCTGTAAATACCCAAACATTTTGATGAGTTGCAGGCAAAATTGATTTTTTTCCAGGAGCATTTTCCAGTGTGTCACACGTTGGATTTTTAGCCCAGGGTTTAATCACCTGCCCGACGGCCCGGTTTGGATTAGGTGTGTGTATGTCCCCTTGCAGGCCCCTTGTACAAGATGACAGAAATTTTCATCTCTCTAACACAAGTTACACAATTCCCTGAGCACGGCCTTTCATAGTGGGCCCGTCCACATTCTCCTGTAACCTTTGGCACTGTGACCAGAATGATTTCCTCCAAACTTCAGGAACATGACTGATGAAAACTGTGAAACCCAACGCTGTGGTGGCAGCATCTTAATGCAAACTGCTGAGTGACTTTTAAGTCCTCGGCAGTCTGTTCGGAAACTTGTTTTCCCGGGTGAAATACAACACTGAAACGATACGTTATCCTCACATGTGGAGGGCAACAACATAAACAAGCAGACTCAAGAGAGGGACGAGCGGTAGGGTCTAGACTGAGATAGACTACAGCAATGTGTTCCATGGAGTGTTCTTTATGTAAGGACAGTAATATTACACCATTTGAATCAATACGGAATAACATCGACTTTTCATCAACTGAAACAGTTCGGAAGTTATGCAAGCTTGTACTGTTTCAGCTTCAAACCTGCTGCAGTCTAACTGCAGCTAATAAGAAGTGATGTTTCAACTTTTTTTTAAAAATGCTTCATGTTCCACTTGAGGAGAACATCAGTTTTCTCCAGACAGAGCTCTATATGGAGCCAATGGTATTATCAGGGACTGATGGCCCCATGTCGCTCGCAGTAGACTCTGGTCTCAAACTAGCAGCTGTGGTGAAATGTGCCCTTGCTTTTCAAAGCAATCTCTCGCTCTCTCTGCAGTTATCTATGAATTCTTGATGCAGGTTCCTGGCTGTATTTACTCAGGAACCACTCTAATTCATGGGGATTGATCTGGTTTGCACCGAGGTCCCATTTTCTATTCGGTACCATTTCAAAACAATTACATGCAATCCATCCAAAATGTCAACCCACAGGGATAAAACTTGCATTAAGTAATCAAAGCTCTTCACTAACATTAAGGAACTTCTGGCTGTGTTTAGCAAGGAAACCACAAAGCAATGAGATAAGAAACTTTCAAAACAACAAGAGCTGTTTGTGAACCACTGGAGCCATAAAGGATGAGATCTGATCAGACTGTTCCCAATCAAAACTTGAGAGTGTGATAATTTTTTTTTAATTTGATTTAAAGTAGAAGAAAGTTGAAGACTCCAAATGGTTTAAAAATTGCATTTCGCATTTGTAGTTTAGTACACAGAATACACGTATTTCTCCCCTCCTCTCCCCAAAGCACCGACTCCTCCTGGTATATTCCAGAGGTGCTGGCTTCTCTCTGGTGCCACACCCAGATCTTCATGCCTGAGCCGAGACAGTGAGTGTCACCAAACAAACAAGGCCATTATCCCAGCAAATTGTCCTCACCCGACATCCAACCAAAGCGCACTTTCAAGCAAAGGTCACTGGAATGGTATCAAGAATGGGAACCTTAGCTAATTTCATCCTCTCTTTCCCTTAGGTCCACTCCACAACCAGAGAGGTAACAAGGCCAACTACTATATCCGAACAGCATCCCGACACAAACACACAATAAACTGCTTTCTGAGCGCACAAGAGTTAATGCATTCCTATGTATATTACAATAACTCGATAAACAAATTATTTTCTTTCAGGACCTTCACACTCTGATCTTTCAGCTGTAGGTGAGGTTCCACAAACCTCCAGACAATGGACCCCAGGTTCAAGGTTGTGAAGTTGTTTCATTGGTCCAGAAGGCCATTGGGGAGGGATCGGCATATCCCTCCCTGGTGATTGGAGACACCCCGGTAGACATTTCCCCCCAAGTTTATAGGTGGGTATTCCGTCCACTTTTCTTGCCTTAGACTCAGAAGCAAGTCTGTGAGAGTATATTGAAGGAGAAGACTTTCTGAATCGAGACTCAAGTGTGTTAGGAAATAAACTGCCTGTGATCTTATTCTAAAAACAAAACTGGGTTTGTTGCGTCACTAAAATTCCACATCCAACTTCTGCTGTTGGCTGTGCGCCGTTTTGAAGCTGCACCTAACTGTGCCCCGAATAAATCAACTGCCTCTCCTTGGGTCTCCAGGAATGGCCTGGAGGCTCCAGGAATTGAAGATTAATTTTTCTCCAGGACACTACTACGAGCAATCCTGGAGAAAAATTATAGCAGCAATAAAAACTGTGTGTCGTAAGAATGAGCCTTACGCGTGGTGAACTTAAAGTAAGCTTTAATCAACTAAAAAGGTGCTACATACAAAAGAGGTCTTACTCTGTGCCTCTCCAGGATCCAACTGATCAGTCCAGTATTTATCCTGGACTAATCACAGGAAGTGATGCAATAAAGTTCGAGTCACAGGAAGCTGTATTGTGTTACCACACTGTGTTTTATTCATTTTCTTTAAACACTTCTGTTTATTAGTTATAAAAAATATCGGGGATGGGAAAATGGCTGTTTGACTGACAAGTCACGAATCATCCAATTGGTTAATGAAGAGTTTTATTTTAGCTTTCCAACTGGCGTCGGAAGGGCGGTGCGCACGAGGATGGATGTGTTGGGCGACCAATGGCCGGAGTGTGGGGGCGGGGCAGTTGGAGGCAGGCGGTCACGTACTGAACCCTCCAGGAAAATACATTCAACCAGAGTTGGCGACCCTTGTCTAAGGTGCCATTGGTTCCACAAAAATCAGGGCATTTATTCTATGGAGTGCAACCAATGAAGCAGCACTTACCAGTATAAAAACATGCATGTCAGTTAAGTAGAATAACTCTGCAATGTGCAGATCATCAATTATTTGATGCATGCACTTTTCCAAATGAAAATAAGATTTTGATGTGCTGCACCTTGATGTCATCAGGAGTCATTTACATGCAAGAATGATGCACAAGTAAGGACCGATTTTCAACTAACAATGTAAAATCAGGCTCCCTCACAAAATTGCATTTTCAGTAAACTAAACAATACCAAAGAAGCAGTGATGGACAGGAAAACAAACAGGGAGTTTTCTCATCTCATAACGACAACTGCAACATTCATCATTCCCACTAAATCTCACAAGGTTTGCTTTTTAAACACGCCTGTATTTTGTTGCTTTTAAAAATAATTACGCGTGCATTGGAAATGAATGCTGTCCTGACTGTTTCCTTGGCAACTATTACTGTCGGGTACACAGCTGCAGCCTGCTGGTAATGCCTGCCACCATAACCTTACACCTTTAGATGCTTCATTTCGCATTCATTCCGACTGGGAAACAGACTGGTTCCAAAAATGGTGAAGTAGAGTGAGTGGGGAAAATCCCAATGGTGTTTTTATGTAGTCGGCAACTTCTCCAGACAATATCGTGCATCCTACATTGTTGGAGGGGATGCATATTATCAACAGTATTCCCCAGTGTGAGAAATACATTCAATAAATGTGTTTTTCTTGTATCTTGTAAGCAAATGATACCAATTGTTTCTGCAAAGCAATGATTGAATGTAAAGGATCCAATTGCCACGTCTAAGTTATTATACTGGCCCAGATTTCAGTTATTTCGAGGCAATCAGTCACACAGTAATAGGCTTGCAGGGTATTGTATGGCCCAACTGTACAAATAATATGAATACGTGCACTACACAAAAAACACTTCAACTTAAAGGCTGAAAACGGGTAGTATTTCTGCAGGAGTGTAACGTATTTTGAAGAGTGAATAATAGAATCCATTTGCGGTAACCATGTGGGTATAATGCTGAAAATCTGTTTGCCAATGGCATATACTGTCACTCAGTGCGTTTTCCACCACTTATGCAGATCAGTGTAAGTCAGTCCTGATCAGTTTTGAATGATTGAATAAACTTGTATTTACACACTGGAATCCTACGGTTTGCCATCTCCCGATGGTGCCAAGGAGCAGCATTGTTGAAGACCCGCTCCGTGCTGACGAACACTTTAAACAGCTCATTTAATCAGCTGCTCACCCTCTCCTTCTAAACATTAGTGATTTAAATATAAATTCAGCCATTAATATCAGCTAATGTTTTTGATTGCATTGACTTAATCCCAAACTGGCATGTTAAGTGCGACGCCGATCAGTGCTAATCAGCACTTGAAACAGCTAAACCCACAGTAACATTGGAAATCTGCTGTAATGATCAGTCCATTATACTAATCATTTGGGCTACTGACCAAATTGATCACGAACCAGATTCTATTGGAATTATATCTATCTGCATTGCACCCAGATAATAATAGCCGTGGTCAAGCTAGCATTGTGACAACACTTAATCAGAAAATTTGCAGCACATTCAATACATGAATATTCTGCACTGAACTTCATGTTGCATTCAGCTTCGAAAGGACTCTTCAAATTGACTCCAACTATATATAAAATAAACTATTTGACATGATTGCATTTAAAAAGTACGGAAAACCTAAACTGTTCTCTTCCAAAATTAAGGACGACTGGACAAATCGTGTCGAACAAGACTAAGAGCTAAAACTGAAAAAGTTACTCTGCACAATTTCCGAAAGCTAATGACTGGGAAAAGATATCACTGTCTTATAATCACACACAATTCACTAAAATTTGAAAAATGATCTTCTGTCCAACTGAAGATGCTGTCAGTTTTTGCTGACTGGACTCAAACTGAGGGAGTGTTGCTTTGCCAAAAATGTTGCCCTTCAGATGAGACAGGTAAATGAGACCCCCCCCCGCCCCGCCCTGCCACCTCCCCTGTTCCAGTGGTTCGGGTGAGCATTAAAAGGTAAAGCAAGGCCTGGTCTGCGTGTTCTGGTATTTCAGATGAATGTTAAGGATCCCACAGCACTAAACAACAGTGTGGAGTTCCCATGGTGTCCTGGCTAATAGTCCTCCCTCAATCAACACCAAAAGAACAGATTAACTAGCCATACATTTCATTGCTGATTGTGGCATCTTCTTATGTAGACAAATGTGCCAGCCATTTTGCCCACAAGTCAGTGGCAGTGCACTTTAAATTCATTCATTCTTTGGGAAGCACTTTCGGAAGTTTCTGATGGATGTGATAAAGTGCAATGTAACTGCAAGTATTTGTGCAGAGAGAATGAGGGGGAATTAGCTTGAGCAGTCATCAGATATTGGTAATATAATATTTTGCCTCGCCCATTAAGAATGGCCACTTGGTAAAGGGTTCGAGAAGACAGGCAGCGCCTGATGGGTATGATAATACAGCCCAGGGATAGAATACATGATTTGCCTCGCACACAGTTGCTGATCAATATTAATAGGTGCTCGTCGGTTACTCAGCACCTGTACAATCAAGCAGCATCTAACAAATCTAACAATCCAACTAATCAGGGGGCACAGAGAGAGAAGAGGGCAAGAAGCCTTAGAAGTAAGAACATGCTGACTACATGACATCACTAGCACAACCCACAGCAGGCGGAAGCCAAGCGCAAGCAGCGCACGTCAACTCAAGCACCCCACCCACCCGGCCCTTCAACCACCGTCTGCCCCACCTGTGACAGAGACTACAGGCCCCGCACTGGACTCATCAGTCACCTGAGAACTCATTTTTAATGTGGAAGCAAGTCATCCTCGGTTCCGAGGGACTGCCTAAGAAGGAGAAGAAGAGCAGCACAACCCACGTGCATTCAGGAGCAGTCTAGATTGCCAAGACAACCACATAACATTACCACCTAATCTTTAAACATCGCCAGTCAATTAAAATCAGTGAAGTAAATTTCCTGTCCCCTTATAAAATTAATGCAAACAAGATTACCAAATTCACACAAATAAAACTTGTTCCAAAATAAAGATCTTTCATACAATTTTTACCATTAATAACCTTTAATTGATGAATAAAACCAGGACATGTAACTGTACTAAAAACGGAAAATGCTGGAAATACTCAGCAGGTCAGGCAGCATCTGTGGAGAGAGAAACAGAGTTAACGTTTCAGGTCGATGACCCTTCGTCAGAACTGGAAAAAGTTGGAGATGAAACAGGTTTTCAAGCAAGTGTAGGGGCAGGGAGAGAGGGGGGAGGAGAGGAAAGAACAAAAGGGAAGGTCTGTGATAGGATGAAGGCAGGAGAGATTAAGAGACAAAAGGGATGATGGTGCAAAGCAAAAGGAGATGGTAATGGGACAAGTTAAGAAGCAAAAGATGGCTCTCGGTGAAGTGTAAATGGCACTGGCAGAGTGATCGACAGCTGCCATGTGTGAGAGAGAAAAAAAACCTACTGTAACTGTACTATTGGTTGAAGCACATTTTCCCAAAGATCAGCATGAAACCGATGAGAAGCATGATCCAGTGGGATAAGTTATTAGATATTACACATCACAGGGTAGAGTTCATTGCCCAGTAACTCACTGGTGAGACTCTTATTACAATACCAGTTATGCGAGGCCACATACAGTTAGGTCTTCATTCAGCTACCTCTATGACACTCACTTCGCAACCATAAATCAAAACACTGAATTATTACACCATATATTCAAAGCACATCACAGCTAACAGTGAGTAAAAGTAAGAAGTTTTTAGCAAACGTTTCTTGATTAATATGGGAGGACAGCCATACTCCATTACTGTCACGATAACATCACATGCAAGTCACACACAACCAATGCTCCCTTTAATTTTGTTTATGGCTGCGTGGCCCATTCAAATTCCCGCGCAGACGCAGTTTTTTCCTATTGTAAAGCCGGCAAGTGGCCTGCGCGGGACCCGCGGCCACGCAGCTTATCGGGAACATTGCCCATAACGTATTTTGATGGAGCATGTTTCTTCTCAAAATCCCCCCCCCCCACCATTTTCTTCCTTCCTCTCCTAAACGTACTACGGATTGAGGTGGGAATGTTGGCAAGGGCACAAAATAACTCCTTACTCTGCATGGAATAGTGCTGTTGGATCTTTAACAGACAGGTGAGCCCTGTTGAGCATCTCCTCAGAAGGACCTCGGATGATGCAGCACTCGCTCAGCTGCTGCATTGGAAAGTCAGACTACATTATGCACCCCTGATCCTGGTATGGGGCTCAAATGATGACCTTCTGACCATGGCACAAAGCTGAGCCACGGTTATCGTACCTTGGACCTTCCAGATTTGTATAGTTCAATAACACACCTGGCAGTGTTTTTACCCACTGAGTCAGAAGGAACTTTCAAGTTGTGTCATCCTCGTCAAACACTAATTCATGCTAAGAGTACCTGAAATATTAACCTATCTCCTGCTTTCAGATACTGAGTGACTCGCTGTGCATTTCCTGTTAAATCATGAAGATTGGCTTCTTTAAAGGCATTAAAATTTGCATGATTATTTTGATGCTGACTGAATGCTGGAGCCTCGCTCTCACGGTTGATGTCATCAGAACCAGCTAACTGTCGCAGGCTGATGGGTAACTGTCCACAGTAGTGATGGGAAGAAACAATGCCTGCAAGCGATTAGTTACCTCGTAACCAACAGTATAACGTGATGGATTTAACAACAAATTCTAGCACTTCTGCTGCAGTGGCGGCTTAACAGAAGACTAAAAACTTAACGAGCACTGTAAAGGTGTGGAGGGTCATTTCAATTACAGAAGCATACAAGGGGCAACACAAATAAAAACGATGTATTGTATTATAAACATCACAACGAGGCTAACAGGTTACTAGATTTAATCTTTATGAGTTGGGTTTCCCTATTGCACTCTCACAAATTACTTCCCTTTAAAGTGCGAACTGAACCCGTAATGCACTTTCAAGACTGTGGATAGCTTAAAAAACACTTCTATTCTGGTATCTGGGGTAATAACGTTAGTCATGTAACCACAAATGGATAATTCCACTAAAACAATGGGGCTACTATGCCAGGCGCATCTTCCAAGTGTAAACAGATGTACTTATTCACTCAATTAATGAGAAGTGAATTAGATGGGTTGACCCGTTTCTATTTTGCACAAGTCTGTCCCATGCAAACACACGAAATGTAGGGAGAGGAAAGACCATCAAGCCAGCCCCATCCAGACACAGTGCAACCACAGAAGCCACTGACCCAACCCAGTAACCACTAAATCTCCTGAGAGAGACAAACATGGGGATAGGGCAGGAAAGTGGAGTTGAGGTAGACGATCAGCCATGATCGAATTCAATGGCGAAGCAGGCTCGAAGGGCCATATGGCCTACTCCTATATCTGATGTTCTTATGAGAGAATAAAATTTGTGACCAACTCAGGAAAAGCCACAAGCAAATTACTCTCCAACTTAAGGCAATCTAGCAAATAATTTTCTGAATTGGATTGATCCTCACTTTAAGAACTTGCATTTATATAGCATGACTCCAGGACGTCCCAAGCCGCTTCACAGCCAATGAATCACTTTTAAAGGGTAGTCACTGCTGTGGTTTGGGGAAATGCAGCGGCCAATTTGCACACAAGGGGCTGGATTTTCTCAATGGAGACGTGTTAGAGGCGGGACTGCTGCTTGCCGGGTCTCAGTCCCGCCTCCATCATCTTCTGGCCAACCAGCGGGATTTTCCCGATTGACCTGGTTAAGCCCGCCCTGCGAGCTCGGCAGGCCAATTAGGGGGAAGTCACTGACAGAGAACGTCAACGTCTGACGTGCCATCTGTCAAGATTTCTTGAAAGAAGAAATGTCAGCGTGTGAAGCTGTCAAACACTGACATTCTGTGTAGTTTGATGAGCCCTTGCGTTCAGGACTCATCAAACCTTTCTACTTTGTAGAAATCAGATGACTGTTGGTTCGGAGGATCCAACAGCCAGTCTGTGAAATCTACAATGAAGATGTCAGGACTCCGGATACAGAGCGGCTGAAGGCTGTAGGCAGAAACAAAGGTAAGTGAACATTTTCTAACACTTCTCACTCACCTCACATACTTACCACTCCACACTTGCACCCATCACTCACCTCGACATTGCACTTTCAGACCCCGCAGACCTCCTACTCGACTCCTCCACCCCGGCGGGGTTCTCAGAGGTCGGGAAGCCTGCACTCGAAAAGGTAAAATGGGACTTATCCTTTTTTCTGCCCGTTAACTACCTGTTAACAGGCAGTTAAAAGGATTTAATCCCTTTCCTGCCTCGAGGAGACGGGACCCGGGGTAGGACGGCTTCCTGCCTCCTGGCAAAGGGGCATGGAGGCGGGATGGGGGTGGGTTTGCCATTCGCCCCCACTTTCTGCAACTTTACCGGCAGTCCCGCCTCCATACCTGCCGCCTCGGGGCTGGCAAAGTCCAGCCCAAGGTCTCACAAACTGCAATGAGATAAATAAGCAGATAATCTATTTTAGTGATGTTGCGGAGGGATAAATATTGACCAGTACACCGGGAGAACTCCCCTGCTCTTATTGAAATAGTGCCATGGGATCTTGGAAAGAAAGACAGATAGACAAAAATAACTTTTATTTATATGGCACCTTTCATAACCTCAGGACGTCCCAAAGTGCTTTTGAAGAGTAGTAACTGTTGTAAAGTGGGAAATCTGAAATTGCTCACAGTAAGGTCCTGCAAACAGCAATGTGGGTTCTCTTCTTCGAACAGTGCCATGTATTCTTTCATGTCCACCTGAGGGGGCAGACGGTGCCTCGGTTTAACATCTCATCCAAAAGACATCCATCTGAGAGGTTAGGCATTCAAGATTTCAATGATTTTGCTTCCACTGTCTCCTTAGAATCCTTTATACCTTCAACTCTCACACTGTATATATCCGCTTGAGTCAATGGATAGCATTTCCCTTTTGGGTCAGAAGGTTTAGTTTGAGCCTCGTAGAAAGCATGATCTCTTATCAAGGCACAATACTAAGAGTGCTGCGCTGTAAGTGGCACTATACTTCAGATGAGATGTTGAGCCCAAGTTTCCAACGACATAATCCAGTGGTTCGAGTTCATTCTTAAGTGTTCCATGGCACAAGACAAAAGGCAGGGAGTTCTCCTGGTATCCTAGCCAACATTCCATCTTCAGGCAATACCACCAAAACCCCCCCAGATAAATTGATCATTCATTTCACTGCTGCCTGTGTGAGGTTGCTGGTGTACAATGGCTGCCATCGCAACAGACCGCTATATTTGGGGGGCATGGAAACTTTGTGTGAAGCAGTGTGAAATGTTTGGACATATTGCGACAAAGACCACAATGCAATCCTAGGGCCAACTAAAATGTATAAACAAAAAGCATTTTTTTTTTTTGATCATCACCAGTCACACATTTACCATGCCAGGAGAGTATATCCTCCTTCCAAAATCCACACAATATAATTAAGAAAGCGTCTGATCTTCAATTAACCAAAAGATTAATTTCTGAAGCTACTGACCAGTAAGAACGCGCTTGGAAATGTTTTTCTGTTGCTCCCAGTTACTATGATCTAACCATTCCGATTCAGGTATTTTTACTCGGTGGCATTTAATTTGTCTTTTCGACTTGCTCAGCATTAGAATTGCAAATTAGCCCATGGGATTCATTCTCACATGCGTGTGGAAAAAACCCCCAACAAAAAGCATTAGTCAAATATTATACCAAAGACTTCGGGTAAGTCAACTAACATGTCAATTCCCCCAATGGATTGGTGAAGAAACACACCATGTGATGCTGTACTAAGCCCTACAGACCAGATAGTCCCAGGCTTGACCCTCAGTCTTTGCTGAGTTAGCTCATCTGTAGCTGCTTTTGTATTGGTGCCGTTTTAATTTGGATTTTGGGAGACTGGCATCCGTGCCCCAGCTCCTGGTATTTAAGCTGATAAACTTGGCTCCCTTATCCCAATAGCCCAACACTTGCATGTGATGGATTAGCATAGGTTAAATATTTTGAGGATTTAAACTCTTAAAACCTTGCTGTTGTAAAAAAAAACTGTTAGTAGAAAGATGACAAATGTTATTAAATCCAATTGACAGGCCGATGGGCACGAATGCCAGACAGTGCTCCTGCAGCAGTACCAGGAACAACTGCTTCAATGAGGCAGCCACCTGCCCAAGCTACACTAAGCCTTATCCTGGAATGCTCACCTGCAGCATTTTCCCAAGAGCAGGATCTAAACCATGACTTTACTGATTAAAAGTAAAGGTAACTATGATGCTACCTTAAATGCATATTTGATGGCACAGACTAGGTTTTTTACTAGCCCTGATCACAGATTGTTTGAGCAGGTCCAGGTTTTTTTTTTATTCGTTCATGGGATGTGGACGTCGTTGGCAAGGCCAGCATTTATTGCCCATCCCTAATTGCCCTGGAGAAGGTGGTGGTGAGCCACCTTCTTGAACCGCTGCAGTCCGTGTGGTGAAGGTACTTCCACAGTGCTGTTAGGTAGGGAGTTCCAGGATTTTGACCCAGCGACGATGAAGGATCGGCGATATACTTCTAATCTAAGTCAGGATGGTGCGTGACTTGGAGGTGGTGGTGTTCCCATGCGCCTGCTGCCCTTGTCCTCCTAGGTGGAAGAGGTCGCGGGTTTGGGAGGTGCTGCTGAAGAAGCCTTGGCGAGTTGCTGCAGTGCATCTTGTAGATGGTACACACTGCAGCCACGGTACGCCGGTGGTGGAGGGAGTGAATGTTTAAGGTGGTGGATGGATGCCAATCAAGCGGGCTGCTTTGTCCTGGATGGTGTTGAGCTTCTTGAGTGTTGTTGGAGCTGCACTCATCCAGGCAAGTGGAGAGTATTCCATCACACTCCTTACTTGTGCCTTGTAGATGGTGGAAAGGCTTTGGGGAGTCAGGAGGTGAGACACTCGCCGCAGAATACCCAGCCTCTGACCTGATCTTGTTGCCAGAGTATTTATGTGGCTGGTCCAGTTAAGTTTCTGGTTAATGGTGACCCCCCAGGATGTTGATGGTGGGGGATTCAGCGATGGTAATGCCGTTAAATGTCAAGGGTTAGACTCTCGCTTGTTGGAGATAGCCATTGGCACTTCTGTGGCGCAAATGTTACTTGCCACTTATCAGCCCAAACGATCTTCAAGGGCAGTCACTCTCACCTCACCTCTGGAATTCAGCTCTTTTGTCCATGTTTGGACCAAGGTCTGAAGCAGAGTGGTCTTGGCGGAACCCAAACTGGGCATCAGTGAGCAGGTTATTGGTGAGTAAGTGCCACTTGATAGCATTGTCGATGACACCTTCCATCACTTTGCTGATGATTGAGAGTAGACTGATGGTACGGCAATTGGCCGGATTGGATTTGTCCTGCTTTTTGTGGTGGACATACCTGGGCAGTTTTCCACATCGTCGGATAGATGCCAGTGTTGTAGCTGTACTGTTGTCGTGTCCGTAGCCAGTGCCAAGGTTGATGCCGGGTGGTCCGTCTGGTTTTATTCTCATTACTGTTTTTCGTAGCGGTTTGTTCCAACTGAAAGGCTTGTTAGGCCATTTCAGAGTCAACCACATTGCTGTGGGTCTGGAGTCACATATAGGCTAGGCAAGGACATTAGTGAACCAGATGGGTTTTTACGACAATCCGGTAGTTTCATGGTCACCATTACTGATACTAGCTTTTTATTCCAGATTTATTTAATTAACTGAATTTAAATTCCCCAGCTGCCGTGGTGGGATTTGAACTCACGTCTTTGGATCATTAGTCCAGGCCTCTGGATTACTAGTCCAGTAATATAACCACTATGCTACTGTTCCCGACAACTTTTTCCTCTTTATTTTGTTTTACAAAGTCCCCCAGTAGTTTTACAAATTATATTTCCAAATAATTTTCCCTCCCACTTCTTAATTCAACCAACATTTCTGGTAAATATTAAGTAATTGCAGTGCTCCCCCCCCCCCCCAAACTCAGGTAGGTACACTTTATTTGGAGGCATCATTGACTGAACAATAGTAATTTTGAATCCCATCTGCTTGCTGTCATTCCAGTATTCTTCTTCTCATTCCCCCTTTCATTTTCCAATTCAGTCTCTTGCGGTCTTCTCAGAACATTGCCCCATCAAGTAAACTCCCCTTCGTGCACGAGATTTTAAGGAACCAGAAAAATATACAAGACACATGGGGGGAAAAATTCAGCTGCTTGCGCCTCCCGTTAGCGCCTTAAGAGGGCGCTAATGGGGCGTAAAGCAGCTAACGCCCGGGCGCAGCGCCGCCCACGCCTCCCGAAAAATTTAGTGGGAGGTTAGTGGCGGCGGCAGCCGGTAGCGCCCTGTGGCGCTGCGCCGCCGGCGATGACGTCATCGCCGTGCGCAGCACCCCGCTCGCGCCCCGGCCGTGATCTTCAGTCGCGCCCCCTGATTTACCGCCAGACGCTATGTCCGACGGGTTCAGGGAGGCGTACGTGCGGCCGGGGCGGCGATATTTAAAGCGGAGGTGGCAGGCGGCCATTTTTGTTGCTGGCCGCCTGCCAGCACCTGCCCCCGGCCCCCGTGAAGCCCCCCCACCGTGAAGTGCCGGCTGCGCTCCAAGAGCCCGGCACTTCTCTTGAGTGCCGGGCTCTTTTGCCGGCACTCCCGATCCCTGGGGGCCCAGCTGGGCCCCGGTTCGCGCTGCGCAGGGTCCCTCCCCTTTAAGAAGGGGAGGAAGGCCTGCAATACCGCGGCGCGACGTGCCGCAGCGCGTGGCGCTGCGGCACGTAGCGCCAGGATATTCACTCGCAGCGCCCCAAGAGGGATGCGGGCTGCTTCCAGTTGCGCCCCGCTTCCCTCTTGGGGCGCAACCACTGAAGTTCCGGCGCGGGGCCGCTAATTTTTTCGGGGCGCTAAAAGTCGCGCCCCAGCGAGGTTAGCGCCCCAAATGGGGCGCGACTCAATTTTTACCCCATAGGGTTCAAATGAGGCTTAAAAACCCCTGCTTCAGAAAATGAACTTCCTCACAGTATTTTCTACAATCTGGAGCTTGGAATTGAGCCCAGAAGATTTAGTGATGCAAGTGAGATTGATACTGTGGGGTTATCTGGGTAGATGATGAGAAGGCACAGCCAGGGTCTTGGGGAACTGAGAAGATCACCACGGCACTGGTAACCTCTGTCTAATAGGGCTGTAACCGCCAGCTAGACCAGAATGTGTCCAGCATTGTGCCCCCGAGACCAAAATACCTGCAACAGAGGCGGCGGACCTGGGTGGAGCAACAGCGGCGAGGCGGCGGCGGTAAAAGGCGGCAGCGACCAGGTAGGCCCACAGAGGCGGCGGACCTGGGTGGAGCAACAGCGGCGAGGCGGCGGCGGTAAAAGGCGGCAGCGACCAGGTAGGCCCACAGAGGCGGCGGACCTGGGTGGAGCAACAGCGGCGAGGCGGCGGCGGTAAAAGGCGGCAGCGACCAGGTAGGCCCACAGAGGCGGCGGACCTGGGTGGAGCAACAGCGGCGAGGCGGCGGCGGTAAAAGGCGGCAGCGACCAGGTAGGCCCACAGAGGCGGCGGACCTGGGTGGAGCAACAGCGGCGAGGCGGCGGCGGTAAAAGGCGGCAGCGACCAGGTAGGCCCACAGAGGCGGCGGACCTGGGTGGAGCAACAGCGGCGAGGCGGCGGCGGTAAAAGGCGGCAGCGACCAGGTCGGCTTTCACCAAGCCGAGAGCAGGAGAGAGGTAAAAAAAAAATCGAAGTGTGACGTCACCAGAAAGCAGGTAAGTGATTGGTTGGTGAGTATTTCTCTTTTTTTTTATACAAAACTTCAATTTTATAGTTTCTCGGGTATCTGTGGTGTAGCAGAGACTGCTGGCATAAATTAACTGAAGGGTAAATAATACATTTTTAATTAATTACATAGAATGGGAGAGCAGGTGATGTGTTACTGCTGCAATATGTGGGAGCTGGTGGACACCATTGATGTTCACGGTGAACACATTTGCAGTAAGTGTTGGCTGCTCGAGGAACTCCGGCTCCGTGTTGATGAGCTGGAGTCCGAGCTTCAAACACTGCGACACATCAGGGAGGGGGAGAGTTACCTGGACTCCGTGTTTCAGGAGGTAGTCACACCAATTCGAGTAACTAATTCAGAAGTAGCCCGTGGTCAGGGACAGGAAGGTGTGACTACGAGTGAGGCAGGTACAGGGATCCAGGAGGTAGTGTTGGAGGAGCCGCAGCCCTTGCTCTTGTCCAACAGGTTCGAGGCTCTTACTCCCTGTGTGGATAGGAGCGGGGACTGCAGGGAGGATGAGCAACCTGGCCACAGCACCGTGGTAAGGGGGGCCATTCAAGTGGGGGGAGTAAAAAGAAATGTTGTAGTGGTAGGGGATAGTATCATTAGGGGGATAGATAGGGTTCTTTGCAGCCAAGAGCGAGAGTCCCGAAGGCTGTGTTGCCTGCCCGGTGCCAGGGTTAAGGACATCTCCTCTGGGCTGGAGAGAAACTTGGAGTGGGAGGGGGAGGATCCAGTTGTCGTGGTCCATGTTGGTACCAATGACATAGATAGGACAAGGAAAGAGGTTCTGCTGAGGGAGTTTGAGCAGCTAGGGGCCAAATTAAAAAGCAGAACCTCGAGGGTAATAATCTCTGGATTACTACCTGAGCCACGAGCAAATTTGGCTAGGGTAAATAAAATCAGGGAGTTGAATGCGTGGCTCAAAGACTGGTGTGGGAAAAATGGGTTTTGCTTCTTGGGACACTGGCACCAGTACTGGGGCAGGAGAGAGCTGTTCCGTTGGGACGGACTTCACTTGGCCAGTGCTGGAACTAGTGTCCTGGCGAATCGAATAACTAGGGCTGTGGAGAGGGCTTTAAACTAATTAGTGGGGGGGAGGTTTCAAGAGAGCAAAAAATAAAAATGACAACAGAGAGGGTCATAGACATAGGTAGCAGTAGGGGAATCACAAATCAGAGCGTGGCAGGAAGGGACAGAGTGTGTGGAGTAAAAGGTAAACTGGTAAAAAGTGAAAAAGCAGGAACTAAGTGCCACAAAGCATATTTGAAAGTTCTCTATCTGAATGCACGTAGCATTCGTAACAAAATAGACGAGTTAATGGCACAAATAACTACATATGGTTATGATATTGTGGCCATTACAGAAACATGGCTGCAGGGTGACAATGCCTGGGAATTAAACATACCAGGTTATTTAACGATCAGGAAGGACAGGCAGGAAGGAAGGGGAGGTGGGGTGGCTATGTTAATAAAGGAAGGAATCACTGTAATACAGAGTAATGATATTGGGTCAAAAAATGATGATAATGAAACAGTTTGGGTGGAGATAAGGAATAATAAGGGGAAAAAAACATTAGTGGGCGTAGTCTATAGGCCTCCGAACAGTTGCAACTCTATTGGACGGAGTATCAATCAGGAAATAGTTGAGGCATGTAATAAGGGAACATCTATAATTATGGGGGATTTTAACTATCATATTAATTGGACAAATCAAATGGGGCAGGGCTGCCTTGAGGATGAGTTCATTGAGTGTATTAGGGATGGGTTTCTTGAGCAGTATGTAACTGAACCGACCAGGGGGCAAGCAACCTTAGATCTGGTCCTGTGTAACGAGACAGGATTAATTAAAAATGTCCTAGTAAAGGATCCCCTTGGAATGAGTGACCATAACATGGTTGAATTCCATATTCAATTAGAGGGTGAGAAGTTTGGATCTCAAACAAGCGTGCTAAGCTTGAATAAAGGAGACTATGAAGGTATGCGAGAGGAATTGAGTAGAGTGGATTGGGAAAATAGATTAAAGGGTAAGACGACACATGATCAGTGGTGTACATTCAAGGAGTTATTTTACAACTTCCAAAAAAAATATATTCCACTGAAAAGAAAAGGGTGTAAAAGAAAGGACAGTCATCCGTGGCTAAGTAAAGAAATTAAGGATAGTATTCGACTAAAAACAAGGGCATATAAGGTAGCGAAATCTAGTGGGAGGACAGAGGATTGGGAAAACTTTAAAAGGCAGCAAAAAATAACAAAAAGATTGATTAAGAAAGGGAAGATAGATTATGAAAGTAAATTAGCAAAAAATATAAAAACAGATAGTAAGAGTTTTTATAGTTATATAAAAAGAAAAAGGGTGGCTAAAGTAAATGTTGGTCCCCTAGAGGATGAGACCGGGAAATTAATGGTGGGAAATATGGAGATGGCAAAAACACTGAATGAATATTTTGTATCAGTCTTTACAGTAGAGGACACTAAGAATATCCCAACACTGGACAAACAGGGGGCTATAGGGGGAGAGGAGCTAAACACGATCAAAATCACTAAGGAAGTGGTACTCGGTAAAATAATGGGACTCAAGGCGGATAAATCACCTGGACCTGATGGCTTACATCCTAGAGTCTTGAAGGAAGTGGCGGTAGGGATTGTAGATGCATTGGTAATAATTTTTCAAAACTCCCTGGATTCCGCTAAGGTCCCGGCAGACTGGAAAACTGCTAATGTAACACCCTTATTTAAAAAGGGCAGTAGACAGAAGGCTGGTAACTATAGACCGGTTAGCCTAACATCTGTGGTAGGTAAAATTTTGGAGTCCATTATTAAGGAAACAGTAACAGGACATTTGGATAATCATAATTTAATAGGACAAAGTCAGCATGGTTTTACGAAGGGGAAGTCATGTTTGACAAATTTGCTGGAGTTCTTTGAGGAAGTAACATATAGAGTGGATAAAGGGGAACCAGTGGACGTAGTGTATTTAGACTTCCAAAAGGCATTTGACAAGGTGCCACACAAAAGATTATTGCTTAAGGTAAAAAATCACGGGATTGGGGGTAATATTCTGGCATGGATAGAGGATTGGCTATCTAACAGAAAGCAAAGAGTTGGGATAAATGGTTCATTCTCAGACTGGCAATCAGTAACTAGTGGTGTTCCACAGGGGTCAGTGCTGGGTCCCCAACTCTTCACAATCTATATTAACGATTTGGAGGAAGGGACCAAGTGTAACATATCAAAATTTGCAGATGATACAAAGATGGGAGGGAAAGTAGTGAGTGAGGAGGACATAAAAAACCTGCAAGGGGACAGAGACAGGCGAAGTAAGTGGGCAGAGATTTGGCAGATGGAATACAACACTGGAAAGTGTGAGGTGATGCACTTTGGCAGGAAAAATCCTAGAGCAATTTATTATCTTAATGGCAAGAAACTGGAGAGTACTGAAGTGCAAAGGGATCTGGGGGTCCTGGTGCACGAAACTCAAAAGGTTAGTATGCAGGTGCAGCAAGTGATTAAGAAGGCAAATGGAATGTTGGCTTTCATTGCTAGGGGGATAGAATATAAAAATAGGGAGGTATTGCTTCAGTTGTACAAGGTATTGGTGAGACCGCACCTGGAATACTGCATACACTTTTGGTGTCCTTACTTAAGGAAAGACATCCTTGCTCTCGAGGCAGTGCAAAAAAGGTTCACTCGGTTAATCCCGGGGATGAGGGGGCGGTCATATGAGGAGAGGTTGGGTAGATTGGGACTCTACTCATTGGAGTTCAGAAGAATGAGAGGCGATCTTATTGAAACATATAAGATTGTGAAGGGGTTGGATCGGGTGGATGCGGGGAGGATGTTCCCGATGACGGGTGAGACGAGAACTAGGGGACATAGTCTTAGAATAAGGGGCTGCTCTTTCAAAACTGAGATGAGGAGGAACTACTTCACTCAGAGGGTGGTAGGTCCATGGAATATGCTGCCACAAAAAGCTGTAGAAGCTACAACATTAATTAAATTTAAAACAGAAATAGACAGTTTCCTAGAAGTAAAGGGCATTAAGGGTTACGGGGAGCGGGCAGGAATTTGGACATGAGTCTAGGTTCGGATCGGTCATGGCCCTGTGGTTAGTGGAGCGGGCCCAGGGACTGTGTAGCCTGATTCTGCTCCTATTTCGTGTGTGCAATTCTGTTAGATGCAGGAGATGGTTCTGTGATAGATTGTAGATTGGCGGTTAGGATCAGATCAGCCATGATCTTATTGAATGGCGGAGCAGGCTCGAGGGGCCGATTGGCCTACTCCTGCTCCTATTTCTTATGTTCTTATGTTCTTATGAACATTCCTTTAAGAGGGAGAATCAAATTTGAGGAGCAGCGTTGTCAGTTCATCACATGGAGATGGGTTCCCCTACCTTCTGTGGCATCTCAAGCTCAAAAGTGAGAGTTTCCAAATCTCTGTTCCGGCGAAGGGTCACAGACCTGAAACATTAACTCTGTTTCTCTCTCCACGGATGCTGCCTGGCCTGCTGAGTGTTTCCAGCATTTTCTGTTGTTATTTCAGATTTCCAGCATCCGCAGTATTTTGCTATTGTTTCCAAATCTCTCCTATTCTTTGACTGCAAGAGGCTGCCTCGGTCTTATGCAGGAATCCCGTAGCTGTTCCATGTTCTCAGACGATAGATGAGAACATAGTGCAGATACTGGAGCTGTGCAAGGCCATAGGGGACGGAGTTGGCAGGGGCTCAGTATATAAAGACTGGCTCTGGGACTATAGATTTTATTTTGGACTTTGTAGGCTGTAAGTAGTGGTACATTTGCAGGGAACAATATAACTTGCATTGGGCAAACTGATATTTGCTGGCCAGCTCATGAAAGGAATATTCTGGCCTCATCCCAAATAAATATTTAGATACACAACTTTTCACCTGAATGCTTCACCATTTTTAAAGTATGGGGAGTGAGAAGTGAGATGACATTGTGGCAGTAATATTCATATCATAAAATATGGCATTACGAAGCTCTTCTGCAGAACACTACAGTTGGAAACAAATTTTAAAACCAATTTGAAAAGGTATAACAAAAACTAAAATTTGAAAGAGGCACTGAAATCCAAAATGTAGCAATTCTGCCAAAATTGTCACTAATTGGCATTACTGTTTCTATGCAGCCTTCAGGTCCTGACCTGGAATCTGAATTGATAAAAACAATTTAACAACTGCCTTCTTCTCCGATTCCAACTTCAAGCCTGCTCGGAGTGCACTGCAGTCACATGAACACATTTCACAAGCTACTCAAACCTTTCCACATAAACCTGTGCTAATACAAAATAATGCCAGCACAAAGACCTTTCAGCACAAAGGCAGGATTAATTTCGAGTGGGGCTTTTTAAAATGAAACTTATTATAACTTATGTTCAAGTGCCTTTGTTCACCACGGCATCTTATTCTTTTTGTTACTTTAATAGGTTTACTTCTGTCAGATCATTATAATAAAGTATATTTCTGCTACAAATACCCTCGTCTTCAAATTGAAAAGCAGGAGAATGGCTCGCTAATCATTTTTAACTGCCTCAAGGTAGCTAAGCAATGACCTCTATTTACTTTAGTTATGAAAAGAATGAATGCAGCAAGGGTTGTAATCATTTTACACGTCGCATTCTCAAGACCAATTGCTTTTCAGAACCATATTTCTAAAGAGCATAAATAAATGTAATTGGATAAAGCCACACATTGCATGAAAAATGATCTTGGGAGAACCCTATCATCTTGTCTCGTGCACGTCAGACTGCAGTCTTTCAGCCTGGGACAGACCTCATCATCCCTTCCATCTCCAGCTGGCAGCTCATCTGCACTCAGCAAGAAATGGAGTTAAGTCATTGCTTAGCTCAACAGCCAAATTTAATTTGAGCGCCTTCCTGCAAGAGAAGTAGGAAAAGATCAAATTTAGTGGCCCCCCACCACTCGCTGCTCCTGTATTCTACAGCACACAGAATGGCGTTCCAGGCGTGAACTTGTACAAATCCACTTCCGCAGCAACACAGGCCGCAAAACAAAGTATCGGAACACGTTCTTTCAATGGAGAATTGCAACCCACAGACACAACACTATACCGATGAGTGGGGTACAACTTTCATTCAAAAGAGGTAAGCTTGCAACAAATTTGGCCGTTAAAACATGCGATTTTTGACATTTGTGAAGCAAAACTAATCATAAACTCATTACTCAGCACTGCAGATATAACCAGACTACGCCTGAACCAGCTTTGTCGGCCTGTGGTTACATATTTCATTGCCATACTAATAGCTAAAGACTAATAGCTAGAAGGACCTTTCAAGTAGCTCTTTGCAAAAATAAGACGCGATTGGTTTGTTATATTTCCACCTTCAAAGGACATCACCATAATAAATTAAGGAGCAAATGGCATTCCAGCTCGTGGTGCCAAAGTTGACCCAACAGTCGAGTTTTGACGGGGCTTCGAGAGGCAAAGCAGCCCTGGCAGCAAATAAATGGCTGCTCCAGTGGGTTTAGGCACCACTGGTTATGGCCAGCAGAGTGATGCTTGCACGTGCTGCCCTCTATGGTATGCACGTTCCCTTGATGTCCGAGAAGATCCGCGGCCGGAACTTTCAAGTTACAATTGCAGCTTCTTGACAACTGCACATGCACCGCTGATTCGGTGCTGCCATTATATCGCTGCAATGTTGATTTGCAAGACAGAAATTCAGCATAGCAAAAGGCCGTGTCTTTAGGCCTTGAAATAGGAGGCTAGTTCTTGCATCAAAACTGACATTTCAATTTCTCAGACATGAGTTTCTAAGTATGACAACAAAATGAAATAATACCTAAATAAAAATCAGCCCTGGAATACATTCTTTAAATTTAACTTTTAAAATATAATTTTTTAAAAAGGGACCTTTTCGTTGGAAGCAACAAGGCAGAAGAAACGCTTATTTTCAATCAGACGCTCAGCTCACCAGGTCACAAATTTATTACCCACTTTAATGTTTCCAAAAACTGGTGCGAGGAAATGCAGACATCTGCACTGCTGAGTTTTCATTGTTGCCCTACAGTGTGCTCCCAGGAACAAAAGCACACACACACACACACACACACACACACGTCAAATAAAGGCTGCTGTATCCTTCTAAGGAGAACTTATTTTAGTTTCCCTTCCTGCTATTCGCCACAGTATATCATTTGTAAGTGCCTATTACGTTTATCAAAACCTCCAGTAGTGGGACTAATAAATCTTACACAGCCTTCTACCCATTAGAAAACATTAATTCTAGTCTCAAAGCTAAATTACATTTTGCAATTTCTGTTCCTGGGTTAGACTGTAAATCACTGATGATTAATGCATTTATCCAGGTTCACATAGGCAGCATACACTGCGGGCGCCATTTCAAATCGTCCACTGCCTGTAACGTTGCTCTCACAAATAGCAGCTTGAGTTATTAGGGTTACAAAAAAGTTATTAAATAGGAAATATCAATAACACCAAAACAAATTATGAGATTTGTCAAAGACTTCTTTAAGCCAAAGATGTTTATGTAAATACTGGAATCACAGACACTGCACCACTGTTTATTTTCAAAAATCAAGCTTTTTGAGAAAATGTACTCTTGGGATGTGGGCATTCCTGGCAAGGCCGGCATTTACTGCCCATCCCTAGTTGCCCTAAGAAGGTGGGCTATCTTCTTGATCCGCTGCAGTGTAATGGTTTGATACGACTGAGGGGCTTGCGAGGCCACTTAAGAGTCACCACAGTGGTGTGGGTCTGGAGTCAAAAAAGGCCAGAGCGGGTAAGGACAGCAGGATTCCTTCCCTGAAGGATAATAGTGAGCCACAGTTCAGTTTTTACAACAATCTGACAGCTTCATGGTCACTTTTACTGATAAAATTTTTATTTTTTTTAAACTGAATTCAGTTTCTCAAAAACCAATGTGGGATTTGAACTCACGTTCTCTGGATTATTAGTCCAGTAACATAACCAACACACTACCATACCCCTGCTACAATTCGGCCTCGGGGAAAGGATTTAATAGCAAATATATAAATAAAAATATATAAATAAACAAACAATTTTCCCACAAATATCGACATTTGCACACACACGTTCCACAAGTTAGCTTTTAGTTTACTACCAAGATTTAATTCTGCTTTCTAAGTATTACGATTGAAAAGTTATGCGCATAAGTTTGCTTGAACTTTTTATTTTGTTAACTGCACAGGCATGTGATTTGTCACCTGGTCATTTATTTTGATAAGTAGGTGGGATTGAACTGATCGGAACAATTAGTATTTTGAGGTGGACACATCACAATACCACCGTTCTGTCACTGTCAGCAAGAAAAAAGTGACTCCAAGCATTATTATGGAGACAATTACTGACACAGTATTGAGACTAAATATCACATATCACTCACTGAGTTTCAAAACACACTACATTAAGAGCTTGTTAAGATTGCAGGCTGATTGACTGCTTCACTACATATCCTGTTTAACAGGAGCTTTAATGAAACTGTCGCCCGTTTTACAGGGCTGAACTGGACTGGATGCAAGCCATCATAAATTACAATCTTCGTATCATGACAACGCAACAGGAAATGCCTTCAGAGGAATCTTAAAAGGGTCAGCTTGGTTAATTTTAAATGTTTATTAGTTCTGAGTAGACACGACTGAAAACGAAGATAACAGCTGATGCCTAATACCCAGGGTATCTGGTCCAGCTGAATTTTCATTACAGCATCATGGCGTTGAGAGCGAGAGTTATCATTTTGAAGAGACGACGAGTGCTCTTGCACTACAGATATAAGTCCGAGGCTGCTACCTGCTTAAAGTGATGCAAAACCAGACCTCGGTTCTGTGGTGAAGAAAAGCACATGCAAAGTTCCAATCTCTGGCATTGAAGTTAACACAATGCTAATGGCACTGTCAGCTATTTACTTAAATCATTCAATTGAAGCACCCTTTTAAACTTTGCAGACTGCCTCAGAACTTTTTCTTTTTGACGTTTACTTTCTGCTGGCGGAAGTTACACCTTAGCGCAAAGCCAAAGCAGTGTGAGACGAGCTTCCCATCAGTTGTGTGAATTCATTCTGGCCAGTGGCACTCCTGGGATATCTCCTCGTTAAGCCTAAACTGCATTTCATGAACTCGAAGACGTGCAGTACAAAACTGCCATGTGAGTGAGCAAGAGGTAGTTTGAAACAACTCGGTATACAAAATAAATAATGCAATGTTATTTCTTAGCAAATATGTACAATAGTACGCGGGAGAAGCAGCAGAGTGCAAGAGTCATGGCCACCACGCACTGCAGTATTAAAATCCACTCTAAAAAGTAAAAGCTCTTTAATATAGCTCTTAAACATTTCCAAAACTACACCCAGAAACTTTGGGGAAAGATTTTTAAGTAAGCAAACACTTAAAATAGTTAACCTCTTATGGCTGCACTTTACCATTATGCAATGTAAGCACGGGAAAACAGTTTTTCCACTCGGTTAGCTGTCATTACTGAGCAATTTCCTGTGCAATTTAAAATCAAAACAGCTTGTTTCTATTACTGTCAAAACAACATAACAGAACATCTCCAATTAGCTTGCCTTTTCTCTTCCTTCCTCCTTTTAAAAAATTTACCAAATGTATTTTACATGAAAGTAGGGGGAAAAAAATCCTAAGGCTACATGACCCAGCGCACAACAGCCAAAAGAAGCACTGGACTCCAGGATATTTTTTTAATAAATTCCCCCCCAATGCTACTGATTGTAAAGATAAAAGATTTCTTCAATGCCAATTTCAAGAGCGCCTGGTTTATGTACTAATGCTGTTGATCTGTTCTCTTCACCCGGGTGCTTCCTTTGTGATTTGCGGGAACCTAGGGGGTGAAAAGTTTAGGTCAGAAGCGAGAGTGTAAAACCGAGCCTTCCTGAAATGGATCCCACTGCAAAAAATGTCAATGTTTGTCACAGATGGCACTGAAAGTGATTCAATTATCTCTGACTCACAATAAACTCTTTTCTCGTCTCCCCATGCCACACCACACCTGTCCTGGCTAGCTGCGTGGACAAGAGCATTACCCCAAGGCTCTTGGTAATGCTGTTCAATAAGGGGCTGCTAGGAAATGAGCAAGAGCATAACTGGGCCTCAAAGCTTCCTTAGTTTCCTCCTTTTTCATTGGGGAAACACTTAGCTTCCAGTTCACCGCCTTACCGCAGCATACAGTTGAGATTGGGAACTTGTTAAGAGAAAGATTGCAAATACAAACCTGAAACTGTACTGCTCTGCTGCACGGAGCTTGGGACCTCCAGGGAACTCGACCACAAAACCACCCCAGGAATTTTAATAAATGTGTGCATCGGCTTCTGAATCTGTATGTCGGGGGGGGGGGGGGGGGGGGGGAAGCTTGCAGGAATGATAATGGGACAGGGCAGATTTAATACGAGGACAATAATGCACAGGACCATTCAGGTGATGCTACACAACTGTAGTCATGTCACCATTCTTGGCTAATTTCATTTTTATCAAACAACAAATTTCCTCAGGCTGAGTAATTAGGTTAAAAAATGAACTAAAAAAATTGCGACCTTTATTGTACATCATAAACTCAGCAAAAGTGGCAGTAACTGAACAAGCAGTGATTGACTATTCCAGGGTTTGACATTTAAACAGATAGTTGATGACATGTTTAGAAAAACATAACTTGCCCTTGTTTATAATAGAGACAGAGTTTTCTCTTTTGAAAACAAAGTTACTTAGAATAACTCATCATAGACTCGTGGTGATGTGGCAATCAGAGGTCATCCAGGATCAAACATGGCAGCCAGTCAGTTGGGTTCAATACCTACTGTGACAAATCACTACCAGCGAAAGAGTCAGACAGAAGAAGCCAAATAGTGGGGAAAAAAAATTGTTTTTATTTTGTAAACATAATTTCGAAAATAAAATAACCAGACTTTGTGTCTCAGATGATGGAGTGGAGTTAGCGGCGAAAGTGTACACGGGTAGAATAGAGTAGTAGAACTGGTAATCGTGGCTTTCTTATTTTTCTGTTCCTTTGCTGCAGTTTTGTGAACCGGAACACTTGGGTCATATCATCCGCAGCCTGTTGATGCTGGAGTCGGCAAACATACAGCAAGCCTGGACACGTATACCATAGAGTTAATGACCAAAGCCAACGATAACTGCTCCTTCAATTACCCCACACAAAACTTTTTAAACACTGGTACTATATTATAACAGTACATTAAACCTTTCGCTATACAAACGGAGATATTGCAGAAAGCTGCAATCTAATCAGTGTTTTAAGCAAGTTTTAAAAGAACGGATCTATCCAGAACTCGCTTCTGGACTTGGGTTTAGAGATATCAATCTCCATTAGAAAAATAAAACCTCTCGCGCACAGGAGTTAGAAATCACACAAACAATATAATGCTGTTTCTTGGCTTCATGATTACATGGAACAAGCATCATTGGATTGATGTCAGTGTAATTTGACTGTACCCATGGGATATACTTACATCTGAAAAATATAATTTAAATATCTTGGAGAGGGGGAAATAGTCCCAAAAGCAATTTTCAGTAAATGAATTCAATTCTTACATATAAACTACATAAAGAGGTTACAAGTCAGGTGAGCTTCAACTTTCTATGATGCTTAAATATAAATCTATGTCCTACTAGCATTTGTTCTGACATTGTGCCAGTCTTTATTAATGCCATTCATAACAATACCTCATTCTACACTTCAATTTTAATAGCCAAAATTATGCTGTTAACCTTTTTTTTAAAAAAAAATTGTTTTGCTTCATCACATCTTCAAGTGAATAGACAATGCACTTCAACTGTGACATCAGCAGAGCAGTGTATTCAGTGGCAGCAGCAACAGCAATGTGGAAAATACTGAAGGACTAAGAGTCAAACCTGATTTGCACAAATATGGAGTCTGCCACAGTTCCAGGTATTTTTGGACTCATCAAGCTGGAGAAAATTGCAAAAGACTTTTGCCATCGCCAGAAAAAAAAAGTTGTTCTGACAAGATGCAAACAAACTCTTTAGAATATTTTAATTGGGGATTTCAAGTTGAAGTCTGCGGTGAGCAATTCAGGTTCATGATGTTCTTTAGAACAAATGAGTAACAACATAATAACTTGGGCTTTGTACGTGGCACTTTTGCATATTTAAGCAGCACTATCACTGCTTGTTGGAACTCAAACTGCCAAGTAGTATGTGGGCAATTGGTCATCTTTCGGATGAGATGTTAAACCAAGGCCCTGTCTGCCCTCTCAGGGGGACGTAAAAGATCCCACAGCACGATTCAAAGAGGAGCAGAGGAGTTCTCCTGGTGCCCTGGCCAACTCTAATACCTCAACCAACACCTAAAACAGGTTGACATGGATCTTGTCATTCATGTGGAAATGACTTATGAAATAACACTGGGCGGCCTGCTGGTGGCGCTGTCCAGGGAGAGTATAAATACTCGGCTATGTGCCCAGCTTGCTCAGGATATTCTTTGACAGGAACTAGTGAAGGCCACAACAAGATCTCCATGTTGAAAAACAGTTGATTAAAGCTTTGTTTAACGCTTAGACCAAGTGCCTAGTAGTTTTCTTACGTCACAGGTTACCTGGTCATTTATTTCATTACTATTTGTGGGCGCTTGCTATGAGCATATTGGCTGCCACACTTCTACACTGCAACAGCTACTACACTTCAAAAGCACTTCATTATCTGTAAAGCACTTTGGGCAATGTTCCCGTTAAGCCGCGCAGTGGTCTGGAGGTCCCGTGCAGGCCGCTTGCCGGCTTTGCAATGGGATAAACTGCGCATGCGTGGGAATTTGAATGGGCCGCACACCCAAAAAAAAAAGTAGAGGGAGCATTGACTTTGGGATGTCCCGAAGTTGTGAAAGACACTATATAAATGCAATCTCTCTTTGTTTTTTAAAACCTCAATCATTTGTTCATATCCAACCAATTAATCAGACTATAATCCCAGTGGATCTCTTATCATTTCTTCATGGCTAAGTTAAACTGTAATTGGTGCAAGGATTTTTCACCAGCACAACTACAGCTAAATTGATTAATATGTAATGGCAACAGAAGATTAACTTTGCAAATATTCTTCCAATAAAGTCTTAGAGGTAGGATTTTTCTAATTCATTGCTATTTAACTTGTTTTAAGATTTAGAATTGCAATGCCTCAGGAATCTTAAATTTTCAAAAGTTTAAAAACCCTAAAAGAAAAAGGCCACTTTTCCAAACCAATATCATTTTTCAAGATTACTTAAGATCTTGTTCTTAATCTACAGATTTGGCTGAACACTGGCCTGCAATCTTCATCCCTAGTTCCTGTCAATCATAGAGCCATGAACCTGGGTTAAAGAGCATGGGTCAGTGCCATTACTAAATGAACCAACATGGTTAAGATTCCGATCGCTTGCTGTAAAGAAAACAACTGGAGGAAAAAAATAAGATCCCATATGAAACTCAATATTTTGGAAGCGAGATCTTTTAACCCTCAAGTATGAAAAGTAATTCTGGCAAATGTTTACAACATAATGGCTGCTGAATGCTTTTTTTTTTTTAAAAAGGCCAAACGAGAAGAAATGGGTCTTAGCAATGATACATCCAATTCAGAATCAGTAGGTGCTTGAAAAAGGATCAAATCATGATTGTTACAGATAACTGCACTTCAGAGTCCAGATTTTAAGTATTTTCATTATTAATTTTCCTCACTACATTTTACAAGGCTATAGTGTGATTGCCAACTTTTCCCTCAAAAATGCAAGGAATGAAGAATTGATCAAGATTATTTGGATTAATCGGAGTTTAAATTCATACTATCTAAAACTCACATTCAATTTTACAAGTCTTAAAACAAAGCAGACTGGGACACAAGTAGGAAGAGGTTGACAATGCTCCTCGGCTGTCAGCAAATTCAGATGTAGGCCGCTAGTGGACCACCTGGGAAATTAAATTCAATTCCCACACTACAACCAGGGACCTCAGACTGAAAAACAAAAAATATTAAATCAGTCCAAATTGGGCTGGCATTTGGCCTTTTCCCAGAGTATCAAATCTGTGTCCCAATTCAGATTCTACTTCCACATTCTTCCATATGGCTAATGAGTGACCATTTCTACAGCAATGTTGTGGAGTCTCTGTTGTTTTGACTACATTATGTTTATCACAAGTCGCTATTAGTGGATGTACTGCATTTGGGAAGGAAATCCTACTCAACTAAGTATGTGGGAAGGAACTTTATACAATCAGCATCCTCCCTCTTCCCAGCCCCCATAATTAATGTGTGTCAGCCCTGTATGTGAATAGAAAAACAAGCTTCGATTCATTCATCCATCCTATTAATGGAAACAATAACAACATTATAAAAGTGATTGATTCCATTATCCAGTATTAGACATTCTGTCATTCCAAAACGAAAGGTCAAGAGCAATGTGTCCCACTGAAAGATAAGCTTTCAATCAACTCCTAGAAAACAGAATGGAAAAGTCACCATCTTCCATGAAGTTTCCAACCTCTTCCCCGCCTCTAATGGAGTCAAGCAGGGTTGTGATTAGCTCCCACCTTGTTTAGTCCCTTGTTTGCTTCTATGCTTGCTTCAGGAACTTGGATAAAGGAATATATATTTCGCTTCAGAATGGATGGCAAACTGTACCATCTCTGCCGCCTACAGTCCAAAACTAAGATCTCTGAAGAACTTGTTCGGGAGCACTTGTTGGTTGATGACTGCGCCCATGTTGCCCACAGAGAAGAGGACCTCCAAGTCATCATGTACAATTTCTCGGATGCTTGTAAAATATTTGGTCTCACTATCAGTCTGAAGGCGGAAATTATATACCAGCATGCCTCTGGAAAATCTTATGTGCCACCCAATATTACCATTGAAGGGCACAGACTGTCTGCAGTGAATAGGTTCACCTACCTAGGAAGTACCATGTCACATGATGCGCTCACAGATGATGGAGTGAACCACAGATTGTTTAAAGCCAGTCGTACTTTTGGAGGGTTCCAGGCGAGGTTATGGGATATCAAGGGCATTAAATTGGTAACAAACATCAAAGTAATAGTTACAACATCCTTACCGTACGCGTGCGATAGCTGGACCAATTACAGTCGCTACATCAGAAAACTCACAATTACTTCCTTCTAGGTTGCCTCAGAAAGATCATGAAGATTCGATGGTGGCAGGAGATTCCAGACGCGGAGGTTCTCAGAAGAGCAAATATGCCAAGCACAGGAGGCAATAACAGTAAAGGCACAGCCAAGGTGGGCAGGTCACTTAGTCCGAATGCCTGGTACTGGACTACCCAAGAAGGTATGCTATGTGGTGGGTCAGCAATGCTCCCTCGAAGCGGCGCGGCCACGTGGATGCGCAGTGTCTGAGGTCCCACGCAGGCCGCTCACCGGCTTTTCGCATCGTCAAAACCGCACACGCGCAAAATTTTGAATGGGCCACACAGCAATTTAAAAGGACCGCGCACGAAAAAAAGAGAGGGAACATTGGTGGTCAGTTCAAAAAATACAAGGATCGTCTAAAGACCAATCTTAAAAAAATGCAGCATCTCAACTGACAAATGGGAACATGATACTTCTGACAGCAAAAAATGGCAAAAGATGTTTCATGATGGCGGCAAAGCTTGAAGCAAGCTAGCTAGCTGAACAAAGGAGAACCCAAAGAAAATCAAGGAAAGATCTGACATGCAATGTTGTGTGTGTGGGAAAACATTCCACGTGAAAATCGGACTTTACAATCACGAGAGAACCCACAACCTGGATTAAATTGGAGATGAATCACAGGTCGTCATCGGCAAGCCATCATCATAAATCAGAATACTTAAGTCATCTTATTTCCTCCTTCCATCTTTATGTATGATCAGCTTTGCTACTGTGTCACTTTTATTTATTTGCCTAAATCTTGGCCAAGGATCCACAGTTTATTTCAGCTTCCACTACATTACCTTTACAATAATGGTTTATGCTTCATGCATGCCACAGGAGCTATTTGGAAATATTACTGCAGATACTTCAGCTCCCTACCAATCATCCATCTTGTCCTTCAGCAGCTCTTTGCCTCTTTTACACTCACCCTGTTTATCTGTTCCTACTTCCTACCTTTCAGCTTCCAATATTATAGAACCGACCAAAATGTGGATACCAAGACCCTCAACCGCACAAGAAGGATCCTCAACGCCAATTTTTGATAGATCATAGCCAATGGTTTTGAACTGTACAACACAGCATGCATTTTTTTTTTTAAGTCAATTAAATTCCCGAAATGTAAAAACACAGATTGCATTAAAAAAGGAATTCAACGCATAAACCAATTGTTAGGTAGCATTTAAAAATTGTGATCTCCAGGTCACTTAATTTATTTTTCATAACCCACACCTATCTCTCATGCATCGTCTAGATTTGGACTATTTAACCAGTTCTGGAGTACATTTCTCAAAAACACAGGGCATAATTGCAATGATTGCTCCATAAAACACTCAAGCTATGACCCTGGATCACCACAGCTCATTTGACCTTCACCCTAAACCTAAACTGTGCTCAACCCAAGCAATTAACTCATTACTTTGACCACTAGCCCCACCTCACACTCATCCTCCAACAAATAGCTAAAAACTCAGCTACCTCCAGTCTCCCCAAACCTGACTTGTCCTAGGACTATATTCCTCAATTTAATCCACACTCAAGATGGTATGCAGAAAACAGAGAGAAGGCTCTCCAGAGAATTGCTCGACTGGCAGCAGCACATTTCACACTACTTAAGTATTTAGGGCACTTTTACACTACTATTTGTTTAATTCTGATTTCAGAAGCCGGTGTTCATGCACTGACTCTCTTGGTTTACTCCGAGAAGTCTGGCTCTTTTGTCCCAACAGCCAAAATGTAGACCAGTTTTTTGGGTCTGTGATTCTGTCTTGAGATAACGGAGAAAGTTAACAGATGTCTATCTCCAGGAATCTGAACTAAACAAGCTCCAGTTTAAAAGTGCCCAAGAAAGACACCTTCCTCCCATCACACAATAGAAAAACTTTGGCTTCAACACAATTCATTCTTCGTGTTAAATCCGAAAGGCAAGATTGGACTATTGGGCTGGGAAGCAATGCTGCCCAGTGTCCCCCCGCCCCCCCCCAGGCCACTAGCCTATTGATACCCATCATGAAAGTTCATACATAATAGCCACTTGGAAAAGGTACTAAGTGGCAACCAGTAGCTGTGGAATCTTATCCCAACAAGTCAATATTTTCACATGGGGAGAGAAGAAAATCTTGCAGTTCTTGCAGCAACACTGACCTCTATAAAACAAAGTTACTTAATTATGAATTATCAGGTCATTGAGTCTATAATTTTTTTTTTTTAAATGGGGGAAGGTGGAGGAAAATGGTATCAGACAAGAGAATTCCAGTTGAACAGCTAGCACTGAAAGAAATTATGTGCCAAATGGTCTCACATACTATAATTTCGATGATTCTGTACAACCTTGTACACACTCACTTGCCCACAAACTTGGTCCTTCATAGCCCAGTATTACCTAATTATTTTTCACAAAAATCAAGACCCATTGTATATCCTGCATCTCTTGACCAGACATAGTCTGTGTGCAGATCAGAATATAATTTCCACCCTGTAATGCTTAAGCCACATGACTAACTGCTCCACTTTGATGGTAAATTTGCTTTGTCCTCTCTTTCAGATAATGCAAGTCTCTTCAGTTCACAGCACACAGAATTGTTATCACATCTCATGGAAGCTTATAATGCAATATTCTGTGTGAATGTTCAGAGCTGGGATGGGTGCGATTTGTATAGTAGCAGATAGTCTCAAATGTGCCAACAAGTGATAGATTGCAGTGTACGGAAATTAAAGTTGCAGTTAATCTGGGGAGAGACAGCCACAGAACACTGAAAAATGGGGTTGCCAAGGTCTACTCATCTGTGTAACAGGGCTCTTTTAAAAATTAGATGATCAATAATCTTCATCATAACAGACTCTACTAACTCTGCTATTATCCACAGAAGGCAGAGAATTCACTCCATGAATACATGGTTTTGAAATCTGTATTTTTCTAATCTGCTAAACCGCCTTCATCAGTGAGATGTAAATATTATACTTAGATCAAGTTCTTTCCTTGACATGAGCATTACATTTCTAATTAGTCTGCTGAAATGCTATGATAATTATGTCTTGGGTTGTGCAGTACAAGTTTATTTGACTTCATGAGAGGTGTTGACATTTTGCTAGTGTGTCAAACCCTGTCCTTCACTCCATACAAACAAGAAAGGCTATTTCAAGCTGATCGAGCAGCAGTACCATATGCTAAATATCTTTAGTGTGTGTTGTTTCAAAGAAAAGAGCTTTTATTTAAGTATTTAATCGTGCCAAATTATTAGCGGCTTTACTCAATTTGAAACATGAAGGATTTTAAATTCAATCTTCGACAATCCAGGCTCCCCCCCACCCACCCCTGCTACCCCCCCACCATAAACCTCAGCACAATTATCAGTTTTTGCAGGAAGATTTGCTCGGCAGCTGGAAACTCGCAAATGTTGGCCAATTACCCCAAATTGCCAGACACTAAAATGCTGGCAGATCAGTTGGCAGGTTAAAGATCCCAAGTCCTGTGGTCTTGCAGCATACACACCAGCAGGTCTGGCAGTGCAGCCAGAGAGTCATTTTCTGATAAAAACAAATTAGCGACAGTTGTTTCCCAGACACAGTCACCCAAGAAATACAAGCCAGGAGTTGCAGATATGGTGTTCAACTGAGCGTGCAAATTCCCAATTCGAAAATCCCTTTGCAAGTTTCAGATGCCATGAGCCTTAATTTATGTATCTATGCAAAAAAGGCATCATTCGCAACAGCTTCTGGTCATTTTCTGGAAACTCTGCATCAGCTGCACTGAAACGGCTTTTGACAATCGAGAACCACGGACGACGGTAGAATATATATATTCCATCCTGATAAAATAACATTACCCAATAGGATCAGCTGACAGGTTCCTTAAATCCATCAATAGCTTTTACGGTCTCCCAAGATGCAAAACAAATTAACAGCTCTCCTCGGAGCAGGAGTATTTATTTTCATGCGTCAGAAAAATAAAATGTCACATCTGAAATTTTGTTTTAAACTTTCACTCCTTTTTTTTTTAAGCTGACGGACAAGTGCTTCAAACTTTCACATCTTCAACAATTTGGAAAACACGAGTTCAGAATTTGATTTTTGACATTTTTATTTTACCTCTATTTCCCCCCTTTCACTAATGACACTCTTTTCCCAGCATTCTTTCCCTCCCTCCCTCCAGACGCAAGGGTTCAGATCCACAGGCACCAACCACCTCCATAACCTCACCCAAGCACCGTTCTTCATGTGTACGGCTAGAACAAAAAGTAGTGCTTGGCTGTTTGTGCTGTGCAGCATGTTGGGGGGGGGGGGGGGGGGCTTGGGCGAGTGGGGAAAAACCACAGCTGAGCCTGATACTCATCACCTTCGATGCATCTACATTTCCAGCTGTAGTCACTTCACAGCTAACAGTCGCACGTACCCTAACAATGGTTCTCCTGCCTGTCCCCCCGACACTGAGGCCAAATATGGTTCCCCCAACTGCCACCCTGCTTAAACTTGGCAGAGATCAGGAATCAAACCTGGGCTCTCTCTTAGTCTGAATGCCTCATTTTATGCCTCTGCAGCACATTTACTTTGAAGGGCGCTTAATAAAACGGTGTTTCAAGCTAAAAATTACTGAAAACATTGAGATTTTGTCAGAAGCAGCAACGAATTCCAAAGATTAGTAAATTGAAGCTGTTGCCTAGTAACTGCTGTAGAACATTACATCTGGGAGAAGGATTCTCTCTCCATTCTTCAACAACCCTACAGTGACCCCTGCTGTTGAGCCTGTCCAAGCACAGCATTTGTCCTATTTATACAGCAGCTGTAATTGAAGATTTGCATGAATTAACAGATGTTACGACTTGAAGATGCACCATTTAAATGCTTTTGGTGTCCTAGTTCTGATGTTGCTTTGGGGGTACCAACTGCAGCCTCCCAACACTTGATTAAAACTGCCGTCAAAAACTGTTCAAATCTCACCGGCATAAGCACGCTGATCTCAACATTCACTGCTCGCTTCTCAGAGTGGCTTGGATTCACAGCTCAGGTGAAGAGTGCAACTCGGGTGAACCCACCACACAGAATGATTTGGGAATATGACTGGGTTAAGTGTAATATGAACACTTAACCCAGTTTACTCCGCACCACCACAGATTGAATTTGACTTCTTCCTCTCACCAATTTTCTCCCTTCCCCTGGAAGCTTTGCATCCCTGTGGGGTACAGTTTCCAAAGGCACTAATCACCAGCTGGTCTGTTGACTGCAAGTTAATATACGCCTTAACAGCACACGCTGGCAGGCAACTCAACAGTGAGGGGCATCACAGCTCATCCCCAATCTGATCCACACATTCCTCCCTCTCAGCAGGGTTTGCTCGACAGCGATTCGAAGCAAGACACTTTGGGAAAATCGTCCCCTCCCTGAAGGAACACTGGGGCACCTGCAAGTGTAATGCCCCTACCGCAACCTTGGCCGAGAATAGTTCTCAGTTCTGATGAAAGGGTCGTCGGCCTGCAATGTTAACTCGGTTTCTCTCTCCACAGATGCTGCCTGACCTGCTGAGCGTTTCCAGGATTTTCAGATTCCCAGCATCCCTGGTATTTGGCTGTTGGCTAGGCCGAGATCAGATGGGGCCATTTCTGCTCTGTATCACTGAGCTACGACCTGGTAAAAGTGTTTCGCCGCTCCTTGATTCTTTTCCCCCCCTCCCCTTCAAAACAATAACGCACAATTCTGGAAAACAAGTAAAGCGATATTTCATGTACGTTATCAATACTGATGTTAGGACCAACACCACAATGCAATTCCTGTTCTCAATGTAATGACATTTTTAGTGTATTGGATGTTTTATTTGGTCAGCCAGCTATCTGACACATGTGCAAATCCATCAACACGTTTAACAGTCTCTAATTCAAGCTGAGAAATCTATACTCGCCTGTCTGGTTCATTTGCCCATGTTGAGTGTACAGTCTCTCATAGGGACATGTCCTCCCACAGTGCTTCGGTGTGGGTCAATGGTTGGTGAAGTCAAGGCTTAGGCACCCTCCCCCCCACCCCCCTCCTCTCCCCCACCCCCCTCCTCTCCAAGTATGTGCAGCAGTAATAACCAGCCGAAAGCAGAGCAGATATGTTTCCCACTACTAGGACCACCTTATCATGACAACTAGGGATGGGCAATAAATGCAGACCTGTCAGCATTGCCCACATCCGACAGAATAAAGAACGAGTATACTTTATATTTTTCCCCCTAATTTCTTCCTCACCCACCCCAACATTTTGCTTCCCTCCTCTCCGTAAGGTATCAACTGACCCTGCAGTACAGTACCACAGGTGTTGGTTGCCCCTACAGTAATCTTGCCCAAATGGTCATTCTGCATTTAACCCAGATGGACACAGCTAGCACATTACTAGATTATGGGACATATTCTGGCCAAGTCCAATCCAGTCAACACGCTCACTTTCCAGCAAGGGTCACTCGCTAGCAATGAAGAACAGAAATCCTTATTTATTTTCATCCTTCCGAGTCCAGAGGCACTAAGTCCAATTGCAGCACCCATATCACTGCCCCAGATGCGACCAGTTAACTCAACATTGACTAGGAATTGAATTTGGAATTTTCCCCTTTGACTCAGGTGCAGACTCTGCTGTTTAAACACGCCAAGAACATGTCTAGTAATATGACATTTACAGCAAAATCCAGTCGCAATTGTGATTTTCATGCAGGCTGACAGGGGAGACATCAGTCACAGGTCACAAAAATCTGCATCAAGCTGTGGCTTAAGTAACATTGTATACCTGTAGTCTTTTACCCCCAGGTTGACACGCGAGTCAAAGTCTCATACTCCTCACTCCATATCAATTTTTCCACGCACTGTCTGCTCTCATCTTTATCCAGTCTTGTCCCCTCTGGGCCTTTGGTCATTCGATCTTATTTTGTTCTGTCTTTTTATCCTCCGTCTCCAGACTGGATCTCACTCCAGGGCCTTCCTTGACCACACATCCTCAGACACCTGACAGGTTCAAGCAAGCGGTTTCACTTCATGTCTTTGTCTTCAAAGAGCCTGAAACTTTGAAGCTGGGTTTTAATGAACAAGGATCGGAATAAATTCAAGGTGACAAACGTGTGCATGATCTTCCTGACCCTGCATACGAACAATAGGGACGTTCATTTTCTGTGAGTACCATGCCTCTTGATGTTGTGTGAAGCTGACTTAAAATGAGCGTGTCCCTGACGAGTGGCTGTTCCTCAGCCTTCATCACTGCTGCTGTAAACTGGTCACTGAGAGGGCACAAGAGTAAACTGATGGACATCATCCATCCTGCCCTGTATGTTGAGAGCTGCCGCCCCATGCTGCTGACACTTCATGAAGTACTCCACAATGAGGGCACACTTGTTAAATGTGAAAATCAGCTGGATGCACATAAAGCAGTTAAATATGCAAACAGTATTGTGGAGTTTCAGTTGTAAATTGGAATTGAATATGCTTTTGCACCAAGAGAAATCATTCAGAAGCAACTTGTAAAAAAAAAACCTATCACAGTGAATATTCAACTGTTTATTTTGTCGCCTTTTTTTTTAATAAAAAGTTAATTTTTAAAAAAGGAATTACACACTCTGTGGCTGCACCAGTAACAACCCCTCGCATCTCTGTGGCTATTCAGACTCTGGTGAGAGAGAGAAACGACTGTTGTCTGGATAAGTGAATGAAGCAACACACTGAAACAGCAGTTTTCCAACTAAACTGTTAGATCATTAATGCCTTTGTCTGAGGGTGTTCATTTTAAATTCAAGTTAATATTGAAGTGTAAATGAAGCAATAATGGATGCAGGGCGGCACAGCAGCATGCAGCCCAGGATAGTTTCAGAATAAAGGGTCGCCCTTTTACAACCGAGAGGAGGAGGAATTTCTCTGAGGGTCGTAAATCTGTGGAATTCTCTGCCCCAGAGAGCTGTGGAGGCTGGGTCATGAAATACATTTAAGGTGGAGATAGACAGATTTTTACAAGATAAGGGAGTGAAGGGTTATGGGGAGCGGGCAGGGAAGTGGCTTTGAGCCCAAGATCAGCCATGATCTTATTGAATGGCGGAGCAGGCTCGAGGGGCCAAGTGGCCTATTCCTGCTCCTATTTCTTATGTTCTTATGATAGGCAGTCGAACTGAAGGCCACCAACTCATCCTTTAAGTAGCTGCCATCTACTCCCTCGGTAAACCTTGCTTTGGCTTTTCACTAAAAGAATTATTTTTCTGGCTTAAGTGCCATGCTCAACAAGCTACATATACTAACATAGATTATGGCCGACTAGACCTGAAATTCTGTGGCCTAGTTATGGCTTTTACAATAAGGTTTGCAAGTTCAATTTCCGCATTTAGTAGTGAATTTGAAGTCAATAACTTTTGAGACTATAGGTGGTTTTGTTATCTACAGAGAACACCAGCCTAATTCATATTTGAAACCTGGCGGTCGAGACCAGTCAGAGAGGACGGGATTCTACCCATTCAGCTCCAGTTAACCTGCTAGGCCAATGCTGTAATGGGGAAGGTGGTGCTGGTTGATCAAGCAGTGGGAGCTTGACTAGTGTTCTGTACTGGTAAAGCTGCACAGTCTTAACTGGTTAAACTCGAGCAGTAATTGTGCACACACTTGCGGTGCCGAAGCCTTCACTTTATCGACCTATGCCTACACTCTCTGAATGTGGGTGGTTGGGGCATGCCCCGAGGGGAAAGAGAATACACATTACCTATCAGGCAAACAAAAACTCTCAGACAAATTTCTCAGTAGCTTGGTTTCTGTAAAAGAAGGAACTTGTATTTATATCGTGCCTTTCATGACCAAAGGGCTTTGAGTCAATAAAGTACTTCGGAAGTGCAGTCATTGTTGTAGTGCAGGAAATGAGGCAGCCAATTTGTGCACAGCAAGGTCCCACAAACAGCAATGAGATAATGACCAGGTAATCTGGTCTTTTCAAATGATGTGGGTGGAGGGTTAAATATTGGCCAGGACACCCGGGAGAACTCCCCTGCTCTTCAATGTACACATCAGACTGACTGAAATAAATTATATACGTATACTATTGAGTTCAATCCCATGAATACGCTCAAATTCTTTTAAGTTGTAGGAACGCAATATGCCCAGCCATGAGAACTACATCGTTTCAGCAGTTTCAGGGAGAACGGCTGGGACAGGATAATTATTTTTAAGCTGCGCTTCGATCAAGAATTAAGGGCACCAATGCATCAATAAAGTGTACTGCAACACTTTTGACAGTACAAGTTTTATGTAGGACACTGCAGATTTTTTTTTTGATCATGTCTTCGTAAAGCCTGTACTTTAACACTTCAGTACATTCTCATTAGGAGTCTTAGAGTGATGATGATTTCCATGACGCTGGTACCCTCTGCGACAGAACGGAAATCATAACAGGGCCACGGTACTTCAGTTAGAGCATTTTAAAATTCCACAACCGGTAAATCACATTTACAGGGAGGAATCTCTCTCTGGTTTTAATACTACACCTAACATACCAAAGCTCAACAATGAACAATACAGGTGGGTATACTCACTAGCCAGTCACGAGAGTCCTCACTTTAGTCAAACCAACAATAAAGGTAGATAGCCAGACTAGTGGCCAGAAATATTACAAACTATAACATTCTTGGTTAAATGTAATGGATTATTCATGGAGACAGAAACAAATGTCATATGGAGTGGCGGCATTGAGTTGCTTTTTTGTGTGCTCTACGGAACTAGGAAGCAAAGAGTTGGAGACAGGAAGCAAAGAGTTGGAATAAACGGGTCTTTTTCTGAGTGGCAGGCAGTGACTAGTGGGGTACCGCTTGAACCCCAGCTATTCACAATATATATTAATGATCTAGACGAGGGAACTAGATGTAATATCTCCAAGTTTGCAGACGACACAAAGCTGGGTGGGCGTGTGTGCTGTGAGGAGGATGCAGAGAAACTCCAGTATGATTTGGACAGGTTGGGTGATTGAGCAGATGCAGTATAATGTGGATAAATGCGAGGTTATCCACTTTGGTGGCAAAAACAGGAAGACAGATTATTATCTAAACGGCAATAGATTGGGAGAAGGGGAAGTGCAACGAGATCTGGGTGTCCTTGTGCACCAGTCGCTGAAGGTAAGCATGCAGGTGCAGTAGGCGGTTAAGAAGGCAAATGGTATGTTGGCCTTCATAGTGAGAGGATTCGAGTACAGGAGCAAGGATGTCTTGCTGCAGTTGTACAGGGCCTTGGTGAGACCACACCTTGAGTATTGTGTGCAGTTTTGGTCACCTTATCTGAGAAAGGATGTTCTTACCATGGAGGGAGTGCAGCGAAGATTCACCAGACTGATACCTGGGATGGCAGGAATGACGTATGAAGAGAGATTGGGTCGATTAGCTTATATTCGCTAGAGTTTAGAAGAATGAGAGGGGATCTCATTGAAACTTATAAAATTCTAACAGGACTAGACAGACTAGATGCAGGAAGGATGTTCCCGATGGCGGGGAGTCCAGAACCAGAGGTCACAGTCTAAGGATAAGGGGTAAGCCATTTAGGACTGAGATGAGGAGGAATTTCTTCACCCAGAGAGTGGTGAACCTGTGGAATTCTCTACCACAGAAGGCAGTTGAGGCCAATTCATTAAATATATTCAAGAAGGAGTTAGATATATTTCTTAAGGCTAAAGGGACCAAGGGATATGGGGAGAAAGCAGGGACAGGGTACTGAATTTGGATGATCAGCCATGATCGCATTGAATGGCAGAGCAGGCTTGAGGGGCCGAATGGCCTACTCCTGCTCCTATCTTCTATGTTTCTATGTTTCTAACACAATGCTTTATGAACTGGAGGTCAGAAAAAATTCAGAATTAGGCACGAAAACACATCTGTCAAGAAATTAATTACGGGAAAAAATATAGTTTGGTTTGTCGATACATTTTCATTATGGACAAGATGAGCACAGAATTTTTTTTCTCTCTTATGTAGGGCAACAAAAGAAATGTTAAATGCAGCCGCACCATGCAAAGAACAAATTAAACATCAGTTTTTAAACAGCTTTTTTTACTGATATTTTTCAGTGTTTTTAAACAATCATTAGGGATATAGACTTAATAGTTACTGAGCTCAGCATTCTGAAACAGCTGAATTATCAGCAGATATCATTGTCAGCGCAGCAAGTTTCAGCGACCATATCATTTCAACTGTCTGCCTGTTAATTCATCTCTCTCACACTGTCAAGCAGAGTAACTCCTCCTGATCAGCATCAGAAATTAAACAGTAAAAACAAAACACAAGGTGAAGGCTGCTATAATTATTTCGAATGGTTGGATTTTGTAAAAAGAATGGGTCTTGCTATTCAAAATAAAGCAGCAAGTACTCAGAGATGTTTTAGAGCAACGAAACGTAAAGTTGTAAACGTAAAAATCCAATTACACTAACGACTTACTAAATGCCCACTAATGCTGCTTTCATTGTGGGATTAATTATTCCTTGGTGTACACCTTCCCTATGTAAAACTTTGCACCATACTCCAAATGAATAAAAACACCAACATGCAAGAACATCCAGAATCTTTATTATTTTGGGCGAGGGGAGGGGGCTGGATTTTTTATTTTTTAATATTTATTAATTCACGGGATGTGGGCATCGCTGGCAAGGCCAGCATTTATTGCCCAAGCTTTGTTGCCCTGGAGAAGGTGACGGTGAGCTGCCTTCTTGAACTGCTGCAGTCCATGAGGTAAAGTTACTCTCAGTGCGGTTGGGCAGGGAGTTCCAGGACATTGACCCAGCGACGATGAAGGAACAGCGATATCTGTACAATTCAGGATGGTGTGTGATTTGGACGGGAACTTGGAGGTGATGGTGTTCCCATGCGTCTACTGCCCTTGTATGGAGTGTGTATGAGATGGTTTTTTAGACCAGTACGTTGAGGAGCCAACTAGGGAACAGGCTATCCTAGATTGGGTATTGTGCAATGAGAAGGGGTTAATTAATAATCTTGTTGTGCGGGGTCCTTTAGGGAAGAGTGACCATAACATGATAGAATTCTTCATTAAGATGGAAAGTGAAGAAGTCCAATCCGAAACTAGGGTCCTAAATCTAAACAAAGGAAACTACGAAGGTATGAGGAGTGAGCTGGCTGTGATAGATGGGGGAGCTTCATTAAAAGGCATGATGGTGGATAGGCAATGGCTAACATTTAAGGAACGAATGCATGGATTGCAACAGTTATATATTCCTTTCTGGCGCAAAAACACAAAAGGAAAAGCGGCCCAACCATGGCTAACAAAAGAAATTAAGGATAGTATTAGATCCAAAGAGGAGTCATATAAAGTTGCCAGAAAAAGTAGCAAGCCTAAGGATTGGGAGCAGTTTAGAGTTCAGCAAAAAAGGACCAAGAGATTGATTAAGAGGGGAAAAATAGAGTATGAGAGTAAACTTGCAAGGAACGTAAAAGTGGACTGTAAAAGCTTCTACAAGTATGTAAAAAGAAAAAGATTAGTGAAGACAAATGTAGGTCCCTTACAGTCAGAAATGGGAGAATTTATAATGGGGAACAAGGAAATGGCAGAGCAATTAAACAAATACTTTGGTTCTGTCTTCACAGAAGAGGACACAAATAACTTCCCAGAAATGCGAGGGAACCAAGGGTCGAGTGAGAAGGAGGATTTAAAGGAAATTAGTATTAGTAAAAAAAAGTGCTGGAGAAATTAATGGGACTGAAAGCCGATAAATTCCCAGGGCCTGATAATCTGTATCCCAGAGTACTAAAAGAGGTAGCCGTGGAAATAGTGGATGCATTGGTTGTCATCTTCCAAAATTCTATAGATTATGGAACAGTTCCTGCAGATTGGAGGGTGGCAAATGTAACCCCACTATTTAAAAAAGGAGGGAAAGGGGAAAACTACAGCCTAACATCAGTAGTAGGGAAAATGCTTGAGTCTATTATAAAGGATGTGATAACAGGACACTTAGAAAATATCAACGGGATTAGACAAAGTCAACATGGATTTATGAAAGGGAAATCGTGTTTGACAAACCTACTGGAGTTTTTTTTGAGGATGTAACTGGTAGAATAGATAAGGGAGAACCAGTTGATGTGGTGTATTTGGATTTTCAGAAGGCCTTTGATAAAGTCCCACATAAGAGGTTAGTGTGCAAAATTAAAGCACATGGGATTGGGGTTAATATACGGATATGGATTGAAAATTGGTTAACAGAGAGTAGGAATAAATGGGTCTTTTTCAGGGTGGCAGGCGGTGACTAGTGGGGTACTGCAGGGATCAGTGCTTGGGCCCCAGCTATTCACAATATATAATCAATGATTTGGATGAGGGAACCAAATGTAATATTTCCAAGTTTGCTGACGACACAAAACTAGGTGGGATTGTGAGGAGGATGCAAAGAGGCTTCATAGCGATTTAGACAAGTTGAGTGAGTGGGCAAATACAAGGCAGATGCAGTAGAACGTGGATAAATGTGAAGTTTTCCACTTCGGTAGGAAAAACAGAAAGGCAGAGTATTATTTAAATGGGGATAGATTGGGAAATGTTGACGTACAAAAGGACCTGGGTGTCCTTGTACACCAGTCACTGAAAGCAAACATGCAGGTGCAGCAAGCAGTTAGGAAGGCAAATGGTATGTTGGCCTTCATTGCAAGAGGATTTGAGTACAGGAGCAAGGATGTCTTACTACAGTTACACAGGGCCTTGGTGAGACCACACCTGGAGTGCTGTGTGCAGTTTTGGTCTCCTTACCTAAGAAAAGGATATACTTGCCATAGAGGGAGTGCAGCGAAGGTTCACCAGACTGATTCCTGGAATGGCAGGACTGTCGTGTGAGGAGAGATTGGGTCGACTCGGCCTGTATTCATTCGAGTTTAGAAGAATGAGAGGGGATCTCATTGAAACGTATAAAATTCTGACAGGGCTAGACAGACTGGATGCAGGGATGATGTTTCCCCTGGCTGGGGGGTCTAGAACGAGGGGTCACAGACTCAGGATACGGGGTAGGACATTTAGGACTGAGATGAGGAGAAATTTCTTCACTCAGAGGGTGGTGAACCTGTGGAATTCTTGACCACAGAAGGCTGTGGAGGCCAAGTCACTGAATATATTTAAGAAGGAGACAGATAGATTTCTGGACACAAAAGGAATCAAGGGATATGGGGAGAGAGCCGGAATATGGTATTGAGATAAAGGATCAGCCATGATCATATTGAATGGCAGAGCAGGCTCGACTGGCCGAATGGCCTACTCCTGCTCCTATTTTTCTATTGTCATTATAGGTGGTAGAGGTCGCGGGTTCGGAGGGGCTGATGAAGAAGCCTTGGCGAGTTGCTGCAGTACATCTTGTAGATGGTACACACTGCAGCCACGGTACGCCGGTGGTGGAGGGAGTGAATGTTTAAGGTAGTGGATGGGGTGCTGATCAAGCGGGCTGCTTTGTCCTGGATGGTGTCGAGCTTCTTCAGTGTTGTTGGGCGGTAGGTGGTAATCAGCAGGAGGTTTCCCTTGCCCATGTTTGACCTGATGCCCTGAGACTGCATGGGGTCTGGAGTCAATGTTGAGAACTCCCAAGGCCACTCCCTCCCGACTGTATACCACTGTGTCGGCACCTCTGGCGGGTCTGTTCTGCCGGTGGGACAGGACATATCCAGGGATGGTGATGGAGTCGTCAGGGACATTTACTGAAAGGTTTGATTTTATGAATACGTTCTGTCAGGCTGTTGCTTGACTGGACTGTGGGACAGCTCTCCCACCTATGGCATAAGTTCCCAGATGTCAGCGAGGAGGGCTTTGCAGGGTCAACTGGGCTTGGTGTCCTTTGTCGTTTCTGAATATTGTCATAGCCAAATATATGTCTCATCAGATTATTACTGCTTTAGCAAAATAACCCAATATATTATAGCTCGAAACATGTTGCACAGTTCTATGCATATAATACAGCCCGACCCCTTTCACGGCAAAGCTAAAATTTCTCATTTGCAATAAAGTCAAACGAGTGCTCTTAATTTCTGCAAAATTATAATTAACTAATAATCTTACACAAAACGTTCCCACAAGATTTAAATGAACTCGCTACACAATCAACTGGATTCCCTCAACATTAACTTGAGATGGAAGCACCGTTTGTAATTACCTCATTAAAGTACAAATATACATGGTATGTGCAGTTTAAAAATTAATATGTTGCTCGAGCACATTCACACATTTATTCCGGAACCACAATATCCCGGCCTCAATATCTAAATCCAAGTGTCCCAGGAGCAGAGGTTCCATGAAATGAGAAAGCGAAATGAGACAAAGGAAGTGTGCAGCTGTGTGGGAATCTTTTGCTCAGTCTGTTAACAAACAACTTTCATAAAATTAGCCAGCTGTGGCTCACAAAGCAACAGTCAGTCCCCAGCCACCGTCGTCTTCTTAATGAAGCTCAAGGGAGGGTAACGGTGCACGTATCAAAACTCTTGCTCTGCAAAAATGTGCAATCGTATATACACTCATTTTTGCAGATTTATGAGAAATAAATCATATATAATCGGGCATTAAGAGAATCACAAGGAAGGCCAGACCGATACTGTATTAACGTCAAATTCCCACATCAGTTGGGTTTGCGCTGAAACTTGATGGAGCTCCCGAGGGAGATTACGCCTGGTTTCCATGGTGTGTAACCATAGGCTACAGTGTTGGTACAGTTACCGTCTCGAAGCTGCTGGGGTTTACGAAAGTCACACAATCAGGAAATGATCCCTCAGTTTTAAAGAAATCACACTGTGTTAAAAAGCAACACTTCATTGCACCAATCACACTGCTTTCAGCAAATGCTCTCGTTTTACTGAAAGGCAGAGGGGGGGAGGGGGGGTGGAGGGGAGAAAAGGAAGATGGTCCAATGTGTTTGTGCTTCACAGAATAATCGATAAGACTACAATTCATAATAACTGGAACTGGGAAACGCCTTCATATATAGACGTGATTACACATCTATGGATTGCTCGGGAGTCTCCTGGAATGGGGCATGGATCTCCTGGACGCTGATGTTAGCAACGCGGGAGATTTTCATGCTTTATGTTTCCTGCCGCAGTAGCGCCCCCTACACCACCACCCTCCGTAACGTCAGGACCGGCTGGTGTGTCAGGGACAATCGGAGTCGGTGGAGGTGGCATGGGAGCTGGGGGAAGAGACGGAGGCTGGGAATGGGGGAAGAGAGGGCGAGACTGGGGAATGGGGGAAGAGAGGGTGAGACTGGGGAATGGGGGGGTCGGGTGGTTTGGGGCTTGGGTAGGGTGGAGGCACTGGGAAATGGAGTGGATGTTGGGACCAGCATTGTCTGCAGAGCTGGGAGCAGCACCGTGAGAGGAGCAGACAGTAAAGGGCTGACTGAAACCTGGGGACCTTACTGTGGGTAAATAGAAAAAGATTTTTTCCACTGGGAGGTTAAAGGGGATCCAAGGGACAGAGACCGAGGATTCTCACTGGAAGAACCAAGGGGGAAGGGAAAGGACGGTTCTTGAACAGAGGGCTATCAGACCACGTGATGCTTCACCACCAGTGGCTATTGAGGTAGAGACGAGATCATTTAAAAGAGAATGGGATAAATATTTGAAAAGGAGGAATATAAAAGGATCTGAGGGGAATGGGGGAAGAGAGCTCCAGTACTGGCTTCGGCACTGGGGAACAAATTAGCTCTCCCTGTGCTACAATTTCCATCATTCTATGAAAACTCTCCTTTCTTGAGTCCGGCCCAGAGGGTGGATCAGTAATGCTGGTACTGAGCCGAGTTTAGGTTGATGTGCCCTGTGGGAAATGCCCCCAACATCAAGCCCGCTGCCCTTTGTGCAATCTCTCGGTTTGGTTCAGGTGGGTCTGTACTGACGTGTGAAGTCCAAGTTAGCTCCAACTGAGGCTCCCAGTTCAGAGTTGTCACCTTCACACAGAGCCCAGCGAGTCCAAGGAGATAAGGAGAGAGATGCAATAACCACTCTCAGACGTCAACTGGTCCAGGAACGCCCAAAGTGGTCTCAGACCCTCCAGGAACACCTCCAACCGGAATTGGCAACCCTAATTTGCACCTATGGTCAGACTGCAGCACCTTCTCCTAAATGACCACATCACTTCTGAACAGTATACTGGGTACATGTATGGTCAGTCTCCTGTCCTTTGAACAAGTCTCTGTAGAGCACTGGGAAAATGTAAGGACAAATGCTGGAAGGTGGTGGGGAAGAACAAAAACCAAGTTAAATGAAAATTGAAGACTGAAATAAGGTCAAACAGCTTTTAAAAAAAAAAATAGCAATTAAAGGTACTACATTTCCTATTCCAACACTCTCTGGGGAAGGGGAGAACTGATTACTGGGATCAGATTAAATGGGTTTCTTCAAGTGTGTTTTCACGAATAAACTGGAATTCTGAAGCAGGTGCAGTCAAATGCCACTGTGTACAATTTCCAATAAACAGCTATTTGTGGCCAATCTGGATCTTGGTGTAGTTTTCTCCTCCCTTTAATCACCATCACAGCCCATGTTGGTACTTTACAAGTCACAGGGCACAGGGCAGAAATAGGAGCAGAAACCTTCCGACATGGTTAGGAAACGCAGAATTCAGTAGTCATTAGCCAAAAAAATTCCAGTAAAATGCTAATTTATATGCAAATTAATTAGAAATATTTTACTTACATTTGAAAATTCTATTATATTAGAGATAACCCATTAACAAATGATGATAATTAAATCCAATTTGCATATGCTAATTGGGTCAATTAGGAAATATGCATTTTTAATTCCAAAAAAAATCGACTTTTACAGGCCATGGAGTACACAGATCATTAAAGCACCTGTTATGCTAAGGAAGCGTGCCAAGACCCAATTTATATATGCACATACCAATAGTAAATAATTGACTGAACACTCACCAGTAATTCCCCTTTGCTCAGGCAACGTAACATGGGTACTGAGGTTTTTCCAGATAAGGCTGCCTAGAACTGATGTAGACCTGCCCCTAGTTTTATAAATGAACTTTTTTTTCCCCCACACACCCCGTCCCACCCCATTTAAAGTTTGATTTTGCTATTTTTTTTCCCTCTATATCCCCATTCTTCACCTTAAAAACCTCACCCGGCAACTAACACAAATCCCCAGCAGAGAGAAGGAGCAGTGGATCTGTCCATTTATCTGCTGATGCTGCTCACTAAAAAGTGCATGACTGTGGACTGGGGGTGGGTGTGAAACAAAATACAGAGTCATATTTGAGTGAGAACAGACCGAATTCCCGGGTGAAGGAAGCATCCTTGGGAGGAGAGGGGCGAAATCAGCTCGAGGTCCTGCTCTCGCTCGCCGTCCAGTATACCCGACTGGAAAGCATGTGCCTGGCCATTGGTGGAGGCCAGGATTGGCGTCTTCTCTGATTATGCATCTCATCCCTCAAATTAAAAGGAAAACTGATATAGGAATGTAATATTTGACAAAAATCGAGACAGTGAGCTATTTGCGCATTTCTAACAGCTATTGGAACATTTGCCAGTAACAATTTCAGCTACAAATTTAATGGGGTGTTGTGGAGAAGCTGTATTGTTTCATTTTTAACTGTACATTTTTAAAGTTCACCTACAATTTGAGACGCAGAGTGAAACCACAGCAGTGATGTGGCAATTATGTGCTGGTAGAACATGGGACCAAAGTCTCAATTCCTCACATGGCATGTGCTTGATCTCAGCAAAGCTGCCAATGGGAGTCCTGAGAAAATACATCAGGGAACGGAATGGAAAGGGGCGAGGATATGGGGGGAGAGAGGGGGGGCGGAGTGGCAGGGGAAGGTCACAACGAGAGAAATCGAATGGCAGTGACTTATAAGACACATACTGAAGGCAATAAAATTGGATTCTGTACTCCTTAGTAAAAACCACAACAATATCCTTGAGCGAGCAACCATCCATTCCATATAAACTTGTTTTTAAACTTATCTTAATAATATACATTATTCATTTTCATTTGCAAATCAAAGACACAAGTTTAAACACTGAAGCATGACTGCAAAATGGGGAAAAGAATAAGTGTAATCGCGCCAATTAACCAAGGGGTCAAGATTGTGCTTAATTGACCACATTATGCACTGCTAGCAACAGTCGAGGAGGAATATTCTGTGTATTTTCAGTTGTATCCCAGTTAACTATGAGAGTAAGCTGTTACACCATTTCAGTTATAAGCAGGCCAATTAAAATTATAGTTGTAGAATTTAAGAGTTTTTCAAATACCCAAACTTTCCAAAATTCCATTCTAACGTACATGTCCTTCGCTGCAATATTTAATAAGCAATAAAGCCTACTCCAAAAATCAGACTTAGCATCTTGGAATGATATTTCTGTTACTTTTGTCCGGAAAATGTGAAATACTTAACCGTAGACCATTAATGGCTCCAGTGAATTTCAGGTAACTTGGACAGACTGCCGATCATTCACAGTGATGCCAAAATAAACCTTACTATAGTAATAAAGTAAATTCTATTTCATGGAATCATAGACATCTACGGCACAGAAGGAGGACATTCGGCCCATCATGTCTGCGCCGGCCGAAAAAGAGCTATCCAGCCTAATCCCATTTTCCAGCTCTTGGTCCGTAGCCTTCCAGATTACGACACTACAAGTGCAGATCCAAGTATTGTTTAAATGCGGCGAGGGTTTCTTCCTCTACCACCCTTTCGGGCAGTGAGTTCCAAACCCCCACCGCCCTCAGTGAAAAAAGTTCTCCTCAACTCCCCACTAATCCTTCTACCAATGACTTTAAATCTATGCCCCCTGGTTATTGACCTCTCTGCTAAAGGAAATAGGTCCTTCCTATCCATTCTATCTAGACCCCTCATAATTGTATACACCTCAATTAAATCTCCCCTCAGCCTCCTCTGTTCCAAAGAAAACAACCCAGCCTATCTAATCTTTACTAATTTTTTTAATTAGATTTTAAAATAATTTCAAAGAATGTTTTAAAAACCATCACTTTATCTATCTTTCAGAATGTCTTTGGCTTCTATTTTCCGGAGTTGAAACCCATACGAATAAAATTTAGACCATGATTGACTCCAAAGGCCATTATGCATCAAATCTCAGTACAGTACTTGTGAGACCGACCAAGTTGAAACATTAAAACAACCAGGTCAACATTTCTTTGAGCCAGCTTGGAGTGTGCTACTCGCTCAGCAAGAACACTCCTCAGCAGCCCAGTTACTTTGCAAGCACGACAAAAATACCTGTTTCTGTTATAAAGTCACTGACATCAGTGTTCATGAATTCCATTATAGCGTCATCAGGTTGCGATGGCCACGTTACTGCAATTGACGAAACGTGGTCACCTTTGTATAGTTCGGTGGCAAGGCGAGTAACAAGTTCCAATGCTGAACACGTATTCTGAACACGTGCAAACCAGCTGGCTCCCAATGTTGAGAGGCCACCCACCATTTCAAATACATGCAGAAACCAGCCGGCTGGATTTCTACCATTTACTCTGAAGACAGCTGTGGGGCTTGAGCTAAAATAGGAGGAAGAAAGTAAGTGCGACAGAGAGAAAGCAAGAGGAACGGGGAGGGGGGCAAGAGAATGAGTGACCTCAGAGAGAAGCAGCGCAAGCTGGGAGAAATCAAATAGTCCACGTCCAATGACAATGTGCTTAACACCACCCACCAGAAACAATCAACAGAAGAGCCCAGTCTAGAAACAACACTATGGGAGGTGGACTGTTAGCTAAATCACCTCATCTTCCAGTTAAAGAAACCGAGATGTTAATTTACAAGTAAAACTAAAGCATTGCTGTACAAAAAAAATGTGAACACTGAAGACTGGTCAACATTAAACAGAGTACACAGGAACGGCATGCTGTTATTGGGAGGCAATGAAGTAAATGCCCCTTTGCAAGGTTGGTTTTCAAAATGTAGAAATTTTCAGAAGCAATCACTTAATTACTGAATAATATGACGAATGCGGACAAAGCCCACCTGGTTAATAATTAGCAGATGTGAGGCTTTAATTAGATCTAATTGCACACAGTTGGTGGGTAAAATTGCTCGTATTCATGAACCAAAGAAGAATGATGAGCACAGCAGTACAAATGAGGAGATAGCGCCTTCATGTAGTTTGGGAAGTGAGTTACATTTTAATTAGATCTCTCTCAGATCAGAACAAGGAATGGCAGAGCTACGACACACCTGAAAACTGAAGATAACAGGTATCTCAACTTCAAAATCAGAGCAAATACCATGCCTGAAATGGCCTCAAAAGATTCAATTTATCAGCACATCCAAATATGATAGAATGTAGTTCTGTCACATACCAAAGCCATCTGGACAATCGGATTCCTTTGTTCTTTTTCTTTACCATCTGAAGTTTTTGCTTATTAACAAGTCATCTAACATTGAAGCCGTTCCTTCACTTTAGGATATTTTACTGTGTCCTACTGGGGAAGCTGTATGTGATCGTGTTCCTATGTCACCATGTTTGATTAGCCATTCGCCTATATTATGCTGCATCCCACACACAACATACCTACCAATTGTTAAAAAGATTTTCCAGCCACAAAAAAACGTGGCAAAACAAAAAGAAATTCTAACGGGTCACTTAAGGCAACAGATCAGTTGCTCATGTTTGTGCTCCATTCATTCTTTGTCCCTACTGTTTATGTCATTGCTTTCATAGTTTGGGACAGCAGAGCAGTTCAATTAAATTACTGCCGTCGAACACTCTCCCAAATATCAGATCCACTCAATACATCTGGAAGCTGAAAGTACTTGGCAAATCTGCAGTCATCTTTAAGTCATGGCCATACAGTAGGTCCTTTTTTTCCTATTCAGTTTTTATTTTGCCAGGGAACTAAAACTGGATTATCAAACCCTACCGGAAAGAAGGCCTGGTGCAACATAATTAGGCCGTGCTCCCAAGATGATAAATGAGCCATATCATCCTGTTTTAGATACAAATTTGACACTAGGGGTCCTAAAGCACGAAGGAATTCAATTTGCTCCTCCTTTCCTGATCAAAGGTCAATACTGCATGAGTACAAGAATTAAACTAGACTTCCCTTACCATCATCATTGTATGCTCCAGGACACAGTAAATTGGTAAGCAGCAACTGGACACTGAGGCATTCTAAATGTGCAATGTTGTTGGATGCATTTTTAAAGATCAGTACCAGTTGGAGCCAACAATAAGCCCAGACAGGCACCGACAAAATGCACCTCGCCCTGGAGTGAGACTGATGCACAGTATGTCACCAGAAAAGTCAAACTGAATTCTTCACCCCCATGTCTTTAATCACAAACAGAAAGAATGAAAGCGAAAGAGAGAGGCCTCAGTACAAAGCACAAAGTAAGTGGATGGAAATCATAATTTTAACTACGTTTTTTTCAAGCATTCAAAAATCGATCTGTCAAAATCAGCACTCAGTCTGTTATTTTCATTGCTTCTATAGAGCACTGTAGGTATTTCCAAATTATTCATAATGACAATAATTAAATGACTGGTAATGAGGATCTTCTCACTGCTGTAGCTACTTCTGTTTTCTCTTTGCCATTAATTATGTACATCGGGGAAAATGCCACAGATTTAAATTTGAATAATAAGTCACTTCTAAAGACGACAGCAACCAATCTGAGCTACACCCTGCTGAATCGACTGATTCATTTATTTAGGCCGTGTTTATACCTTCCTATCTGTGAGCAGATGCTGCATAAAAATTGCAACAGAAGCAAGCTGGTGATCAGTTTTGTTTATTCCAGACACTCTTTTTTAAAAAAAAAGGTGGGGGTGGTGCGCACAACTATTTGACAGAGACATTTTATTAAACTTTAAAAACTAATTAGAGTCGCCTGCCTGCACTCTGGCACAGTCGAAGGACATTCACCAGCTTCGCAACACTACTGGCTTTTAGCTTCTTCAAGACGACCCTCATGAGGCTTAGTTACCCATCACCTCATCGCTGACAGTATTTGATATACCTCCTGCTGGTTCATAGTGCTATCTCGCACTACATGAAACACAGAATAGAACATCAGCAAAACCATGCTTTAATAATTTAGATCATCCAGAGGTTGTTTGTAGGTGCCCTACTTTTCTGCAGTAACAAAATAACTGAACTCAGGTGCCCATTTAAAAAGAATTCACCACTAATAAAGGTTATAAACAAAAAGGCATGTTCCATATTGGTCATGAGATTCCCCAACACCCCCCTTCCCCTCATATTGAAGTAATATACTGACAGGAGTTGCACTTGCATTAACCCAATGATCATTTCCCCCCCCACCCCCCTCAATATTTCCCATTTTAATTTTATTTTTCCTGATTGAAAGGTTGGGCAGGTAACGTGTTGTCATGCCGCTGACAATTCTGCTCTTTAATCATCTACCAGGAAATCCAGGGCAGAGTAATTTGCCCAATGACATAGCTGCCAACCTCGAAAACTAACAAAAGGCATCAGAACAACTTCAAAAACGTTGAATTTTGCCACAAAATGCCTCTAACTCAAAAAAATGGCTTGAATACAAGAATACAGCATGTGACAACAAATTATTACACTAAAAGTGCAGTGGGACACAGAATTGTAAGGGAAGGAAATAAACTATAACCACATAAACGTCTGAAGGGACTACGCATGTTAAAAGATGATTTATTTTCTTACAGTCTGGAGGCTCCAAAATATTTGAAATTTTGAGAATTATTTTGCTGCATTTTCCAACATTTTTTTTTAAATCAAAAAGGAAGATTTGCACAAAGCTATTGAAAACTACACACTATTTGGCATCTGGGAACTTATTTTCCCCTGCAAAGTTTGGAATGTTTCTATCAAAATAGTGCATTCTGGTTGATACAGCCTCCTAAAAGAATTAAGTCACTTTCTCCTTTCCAACCAACCGAGTCATGACAGAGGCAGTCTCTCCCCTCCAATCCCACCACTCTCCCCACTCTCCACCCCTCCAACAGTTCACACTGGCACACAGAGCTCCCCCTTCCCTCAGCACTATTTAAAGGGCTCCTCTTCAGATTCATCTGCTCAGTGCCACTCTTGGCTTTCCACGCCAACCTGTTCAGAGCCACTCTCAGTTTACCATCCTCCATTCTACCCTTGGAGTTGCCCCGTCTCCCACCTTAGGACCACTCTCTGGCTTCTCTTCCTGGCCAAATTGTGTTCAGTGTCACGGAGCTCTCTTCTCCTCCCCCACCCCACCTCACCCCCTCTGTGGTTTTTCTATCCCGAATGCCTCGCTCCCATTACCTCTGCAAGAATTTCAACATGTTCAATCCTTCCAACAGCAACCCCAAAAGCAATGTTTTGGGCGCCAAAAGGGAGCTCGACAGTGGTGCCAATTTTTGTTTTCAAATGCAGACAGATAGTACCCAAAAACAGTGTGTGTCTGCATGAATCGTAGAAGGTTGACATGTATACACGGATTTCCCTTTATGCCTTTGTAGGGAAGTATTAAGTCGACATGCAGCATTCTTCCTCCCTTCCCACTCTTCCTGACAGCACTGGGTTAGAAGTGTGCCACAGGGAGCTACTGCTGCAAAATCACAGAACAGTACATCAGAACAGTAACATCAGCAAGTCACCTGACTGTCAAATACTTTGAGTCTTTAAAGCAGTATTCGGATGTTCTGGAAAAACTTTTAAAGTACAAATCGTTTGATATTTATATTGCGATTTCAATAGCAATTAGTGTATCTCCTGTGGCTTTGCCCATGGACAAACTGAAATTCCTTAAAGTGATGCTATCGGTCGATGTCTGTAGTTTATGAAGCTCCTAGGAGTGACAGAAGTGTGCAGCTGCAGGAATGACTCGGGGAACAGAATGATATGCCCGAATGGAGAGTGTGCAACCGACATGGCCAATTTAATGGATTGAGAACTGGCTGGCAGGACGTAGGCAAAAAATAGCTTTAGATGGATTTGGATCTATTCAGCGACCGGTCACCAGTGGGTGTTGGGACCGTTGCTCTTTACTATTTTTATTTATGATCTGGATGTAGGTGTTGGGGGCACGATCTGCAAATTTGCAGATGATACCAAGATCTGTGCGAGTATCAGGACTGTAGATGATGCTCGTCTGCTTCAGACAGATCTTCATGTGTTGTGAGATTGGGCTCATGACTGGAAAATGTATAACTTAGATAAGTGCACTGTTATGCATGTGGGCAGGGCAAATGCTCAACCTTCATACACCCTTCAGGGAATAGCATTCAAGAAGGTGGAGATAGAAAGAGATTTGAGCATTCTAGTGCATACATCGCCAAAGGTACATGAGCAATGCCCTGAAGTGATAGCTGGAGCAAATAGGGTGTTGGGGTGTATCCATAGGACAATTGAGTACAAGACAAGGCATACTATTTTGTCCTTGTACAAAGACCTTAATCAGGCAGCACTTGGAATACAGTGTCCAGTTTTGGTCACCTCACATGGTGGGTGATATTGAGGCTTTGGAGAGAGTGCAGAGGAGGGCCACTCGACTAATTCCAAGTCTAAAGTATCTTAGTTATTAAGATAGGCTAAAAGAGTTCGGACTCTACACTTCTGAGAAGCGTAGACTTAGAGGTGATCTGATTGAGGTTTAAGAGATAATGAAGGAATAGATCGTGTTCCAGTTGACAGTTTGTTTCAATTAACTAGGTTAGGGAGGACCAGGGGTTACAAATTTAAGTTGTATAAGTTTAGATCTAGGTTGGATGTCAGGAGGTGGTTCTTTTCCCAGAGAATAGTGGACCTCTGCAATAGGCTGCCGTCTCGTGTGGTGGATGCTGATTCGCTGAATTCCTTCAAGCGAGAGCTGGACCTGTTTCTGGCTGGGGCGGAGATCACCTCTAACAGAAGGGAGGTACTGCAGGGAACTCAGGGCCAGAGTGATCTCCTGGACTAGTTTCAATCGCCCAGATGGGTCGGAGAGGAATGCCCCAGATTATTTCCCCAAAATTGGCCTGGGTTTTTTGCCTCTCCCAGGTGTTCAAGGAGATCACGTGGTTTCAGGTGGGGTGGAGTGTATATGTTGTGACACACAAGGTATCACAATTGTATGAGACAGGCTCGATGGACCAAAGGGTCTTTACCTGTCTCATTGTTCATATGCATTCTGTAGATTTGTGGGTTATTTTGCCATTCTATGTTTTTTTTTTAACCTGCTCTGTGAAATTTCTTAACATTCTGTATTTTGCACTGATATCGCGATGCATTGTGGAATATAGGGGTATGATGTAGGTTTATATCTTCTGTAAAAAAAAACGCCTGCTGTCCACCGAGCAAAGGTTTAACTGCACGCTTGTCATTTGTCTAGTGACCAACTAATGACCCTCCTCCTGGCAGGGTTTGTGGGGAGGAGGAAGGGTAATTAGTCTGTCTTGGGTGTCAAGATGGCTGTAAGATAACGCACCTGGCGATGTTGAGCAATGTCCACAGCAAGTTAACTCTCAGTGACAGATTTGGTCAACTAATACCATATAAAGATATGTCCAGGATACTGCAATGCACTGCTGATGGCTCACTGAAAGGGTTGCGATTCTCTCACTCGGGTCCCGGTAACCCTGTAAACCAATGTCCCAACTGATAAGGCGGTCCTCACTGTACAAGCAACAGGAAGCTTACGTGTACTCTGTCTTGGCAGGTTGTACAGTTGTTGTTGGTTAAACTCCAGCAATACCCCACACCCACTTGGGAGTCCCTGCACCTCAGCTCTGCACCTAACCTCTCGTTTGGATAAGTAGAGTGCACTCCTATCAGGAGTGTGTAACCAGAATGAGTTGACAAACTACTTGTGTGAATTTTGCAGCAGATTAGTTTGGAGATTCTCAATCTTACCTGATGAAAAAAAAAATAGGATATCTGCAAGTGTTAAAATGGAATTAAATTTCCAAATTGTTTCAATTAAATTCTGTCCACAATCTCAATGGTTTAACCCAAATGATTGGTTACACCAATTCAGGAATCACACAGCCCAGCAACCAGTCCAGCTTGCAATTTCTTCCAACCTACTGATCCCAGAACTCCATTAAGAACCACAGCTGGAGAGGAGATAAATGGTCACATTTTGATCAGCTCGCCCCTTCACCTGACCGCACCAGTACCAGGCAAGAATCAGCAGCTCCAGACCAACGGTACGTTAACAGCTCCACAAAGCAAAACTACTGACATTTTCTGTTAAAACAAAATAAATGAACTTTTACTCTCTCCTTTAGGGAACAGATTGCCTTCGAGAACCCCCCACTATGATCTCTGACATCTTCCCACAGTCACACATTGTAATTTTCAAGTGCAGCCAAATGGCTTCCTACAATTCTCCAAACCAGAGCAGCTGTTCAGAGCTGACACTTCATTGTTGTTTTCACTTATGTTACCAGAGACAGAACTTTTCTCCAACTCTGCAAAGCTAAGAGCAGCACATTTCTGGACTCGAACCATGCAAAGAAAAGAACTCACTTCTTCGAGGATCACAAAGAAACCAGCTACTGGGTTTCAATGTACATTTAAATCAAAGAATCTGGAACAACTGTTGAAGAAGCTATTAATAATGTACAAGTTTCCCATTCAGCAATTACCCAGGTCTTTCATAACACATCTACCTGAACCCTGCAGGCTTGTTCTAACACTGTCACTCACTGTTCCAGCTGCCACTCACACTGGCATTTGTCGAACACTCTGAAGGGTTCTTGAAGAGTGCCCTGCAATTTAATCTTGTGCGCACAAAATGTCTTATTGCGATAAGTTTACCATCTGCTTATATTTCAAAAATGTTACTATGAATCAGGACAGGACCACACTGAATAGCATTAAAGTAGAAATATGGTAATGTTTAACAAAAATTCATCTTGCTTTTGAAAGCATAAATCAAGCCCCATATAAATGACACTGTTGGCGTAACACAGGAGTGTTCGCACTTCTGTGACCAAAACATGGTTTATTTGAAGTTATTCCACAAGAGACAATGATGCCATTTCAATTAAAAAACACAGCCTTAAAAATGTACGGGTATTCCATGGAGCACAAGAACAAAGTATTTAACAAAAAAATTACATTCAGCTAACATACTATTTGCATTTTTTTTTTAAACTTACTTCCTCTCCCCGTTCTGTTTTTAAAAAAATATCGCCCCTTTTTCCTGGAGGGGCTGAATGGGCTGTGGCTCCATGGGGGCCAGCTCCTTGGGCACCACAATCCAAGGGTCCATCCTTACTGCATGAACCGAGAGTTTGCATTCACTGTCACAGCAGGCATCACTTTCCAGCTCAACCCTGTTCTCGCCACACACCTGAACAGGTACACATTCCAGAAGAAGTCACTGGGCATTGCTCGTGAGCAGGATCTGCCTGATTATCCCCTTCCTAGCATAGGGTTTCTGAGACAGTGTGTTACACCCTTCATGCCAGGACTTTTCTGCGCTGCGGGCGCAGTTCCACACCGGGCAGTGCACTTACCGACCGAGCTGCAAGAACCATGTACAAAGATCTTAAGAGTGTCAGCACTGCCGACTTGCCTCGTGAAGCCAGTAGCAACCCCAGTGGAAATGTGTCACGTCCACCAGATGGAGGTTGCATTTTGTACCCTCTGCAGCCAGTATACAAACAGCTCAGGTTGCAGTCTCATAGAGCCTCCCAGTTGTTAATCCATCAGTAGTGCACTCTTCTCTTCTTAGGCAGTCCCTCGGAACCGAGGATGACTTGCTTCCACACTAAAAATGAGTTCTCAGGTGACTGATGAGCCCAATGCGGGACCTACAGTCTCTGTCACAGGTGGGCCAGACGGTGGTTGAAGGGGCGGGTGGGTGGGGTGCTTGGGTTGACGTGCTTTCGCTTGCTCCCAGCGAAGAGACTCGAGGTGTTCAGCGCCTTCCCGGATGCTTCTCCTCCACTTTGTGCGGTCTTGGGCCAGGGATTCCCAGGTGTCGGTGGGGATGTTGCACTTTTTCAAGTGCACTGCAGCCCGCTTGATTGGCACCCCATCCACCACCTTAAACATTTACTCCCTCCACCACCGTTGTACTGTGGCTGCAGTGTGTACCATCTACACGATGCACTGCAGCAACTCGCCAAGGCTTCTTCGGCAGCACCTCCCAAACCCACGACCTCTACCACCTAGAAGGATAAGAGCAGCAGGCGCATGGGAACACCACCACCTCCATGTTCCCCTCCAAGTTACATACCATCCTGACTTGGAAATATCCTGGAACTTCCTACCTAACAGCACTGTGGGAGTACCTTCACCACATGGACTGCAGCGGTTCAAGGCGGCGGCTCATCACCACCTTCTCAAGGGCAATTAGGGATGGGCAATAAATGCTGGCCTTGCAGGCGACGCCCACATCCCATGAACGAAAAAAATGAACAATCACGAGAAAAAGGAAAAGTATCATTCTTCTCTGACCCACCCTGGCTCACAAAAGTAATTAAGAAGCAACTCAAAGATGCCAATCCAACATCTGAATCTATATGAGAAACAAGCCAAAAACTGTAATGCTGGAAATCTTAGTGGGTCACTTAGCATCTTTGCAGAGAGTTAACATTTTGGCCAAGCACCTTTGGTGATTCATCTAGTATTAAAAGCAAGTCAGTTGAAACATGGTTAGATATAACAAATGATTGCTCCCTAACACAATATGTTGGTGAGGAAACTCGGGTAATCGGGTACTGGATTTAGTTCTTGCTAGTAACCCTGATGCAGTATCAGACCTCCATATGGGGAACATCTGGGCAACAGCAGCAACAATATTATTAGATTCAACTTTACCAGCCAAACCAAGTTGTTGAAAATCTAATGCTAGTTTCAGGTTTCAAGAGGGTTAGATTTGTAAAGATGGCAGAGGACTTGAATCGGGCCAATCAGGCAACCCTACTGGACAGGACATTGCCAACACAGAAGAAAAATGCAATACCTGGATTTTCAAAAGATTGTGACAGCCATGGAAAAATTAGCACTGCCTTTGTAGAAAGAGAAAACAACTAAACACCGAGTAAAATTACTGCTGAAAAGTTGGTATTGGAGAAGTGACGTCATTCAAACATAATGGCCCGGATTTTCCGGGGCCTATGACCATGTACACACAGCATGCGCAGTGGCAAGAGCCTTGCAAGTTCCAAGTTTCCGCATGCAATGTGCATGCACGAAAACCCGAAACTTGCAATCTGTCAAATTTCTGCTGGACAGATCGTATGAATCTGCAGGAAATGGACACTCGCTGGTGCAGAGTTGGGCTATTTGCCCAGCGAATGCCCACGAAACTCTTACGCCTGGTAAAAGCGGGCATAGGGCCTTCTTTTACCAGTGTAAGGGTTTAAATAAATAACAACATTTTAAAAAATGATTTAAACATTCAAAAACCTTTAAAATTAGTTTTAGGTTATTTTTGGCACCTTTAAAACTGTTTAAATTTATGGGAATTCCATTCACAAGACGGAATCCGTATGAACTACTCAAGGAAGAGCTCCTCTTGTGTTTGAGCTGGTGCAACGGAGGGGTGACACAATTTGGCTCAGCACGGCTGGGCTTCAGGTTAAAAGGGAATTGGCCAGGGTTATCGAACAGTGTGTGTGTGTGTGTGTGTGTGTGTGTGTGTGCACGTGTGTGTGTGCACGTGTGTGTGTGCACGTGTGTGTGTGCACGTGTGTGTGTGCACGTGTGTGTGTGCACGTGTGTGTGTGCACGTGTGTGTGTGCACTTGTGTGTGTGTGTATGTGTGTACGTGTGTGTGTGCGTGTGTGTACGTGTGTGTGTATACACGTGAGTGTACGTGTGTGTACGTGTGTGTACGTACATAAGCAAGGACAGGATTTAGCACAGCTGCAATGACTCCCACAATCAAATAATTCACCAACTGTTAAAGTGAGCTACCAGAGGGCTGGCAATACACGTGGAACTGTATCCCCGCCATCAGTCACCACCTTCAGGAGAGGAGAAAAGACGCAAGGAGCAGGAGGCTCGAGAAAATACTGCTGATGGAAAGCAGAGTATTTGCCCCCATATTAATGAGCAGCAGACCATCACGTCTGCTACATTAATGTAGAAGCTACAGATGAAAAGAATTAATCACCATTTCCAGAAATCAATGACTGGATTAAGATCAAAGTCTTCTAATTGTCGACCAGTCATTAATTTCTCAAAATGTGACGTTGCATCCTGCTGGTTCTTGTAAAGCTGTTTGGCTCCCATTAAATGGGGACAAATAGTGCATCCAGATGCTGGCACATGGAGGCAAATACAGCGCAGTCTTCTGCTTTTCATTACTAAAAGGGAGGTTTGGACACGTTTGTTGGTCTTGAGTCAATGTATTTTTTTATAAAGGGGGCCTAGAGAGCGTCGGGAAAAAATTCCTCAGTATTTCTAAAAAAAAATCTTTACAAGACAAATCATTTTTGCAATGTTAGCTCCATGGGGAAATAAAAGATCTATTTGTAATTGTGTTTGTCCAAATCCTGGCAGTTCACAGCCCCTCATATACCAAATGGAACAGGAGGCAAGAGCCAATAACCTTAATGTACAATGTGGAAGTAATTTAGGAAACAGGAAAAAGTGGAACATAACTGGGATTTGTCAATCGTAGAAGTGCGATCCGACAGAACTAAATGAATTTGCTGCCCTTTAATGCTGTTGAAAGTTAGTTAACTGAGCTAACCGGCACAGAAAATTTGGCCACTGTGTAGACGAGCCTTACATACCAGGAATATTTTATGTTGGACCCCTGGTCTATGTAGAGTTGGTTGATCAATGGGGTTGATCAATGGGGTTGCTGCAGTTGGGATCTTCCTTGGGTTTTGTCTTGGGGAGATGGAGGGAGGGGATAGAAGAGAAAAATCGGCTTGCCTTACCACTTCTGACTGCTAGACAGCAATGCCCACTGAAAGCGCGTGTGCGTGGATGGAGGAGAGGGACAGGTTCAGGTATGGCTAACGTCCCCTGCGGTCAAATACCCTGCCAATACTCCAAGACACACACACACACGAAGGAAACTTTCCTGAGGAGAAAAATGGTGCGTAATCTTTGCACCTGTCTCTCTGATTTTCTTTCACCATATACCAGCGTATTGATCGGTGCCTTAGTGACCAGGGGAATGAAGAAACAAAATAAAATGTTGTAACTGCTTTCAAAATAAGCAGAATATAGTTACAAAGTATCAAAAAACAGTTAAACCTCAAACTGAGTACAGTAGTGTAGTGGTTATGTAACTGGACAAGGTAATCCAGAGGCCCAGACTAATATTCCAGAGAATGAATGAAAGTACAAATCTTACCATGGCAGTCTGAGAATTTTTATTTAGTTTTTTTTTATATAATCTGGAAATTAAAAACTGCTATCTGTTAAAAAATGACCATTGTCGTAAAAGTCCAACTGGTTCACCAATGTCCTTTAGGGAAGGAAACCTGCTGTCCATACATGGTGTGGCCACTGTGTGAATCCAGTCCTGCACCAACATAGTTGACTCTTAGCTGCTCTCCGAGGTAGCTCAGCATGCCAGTCAGTTTTATCAAGCAACGAATTGCACTGGTCCAAGAAGGCGGCCCACCACCAGTTTTTCAGGACAATGAGGGATGGTCAATAAATGCCAGTCTTGCCAGCAACGTCCACATCACGAGAACAAAAAAAAATTCAGCAATAGTATAGAGTACAGTAAAACCTCCATTATCCCCATTCCAATTATCTGCCATAATATCCATGTGGCAATGACTTGTCCAAAACATCAAAATGACATAAAACATTTCTTTTATTTGTATTCCATCTCTTTCTTTGGTGAGCAAAACAACGATATTTCTTTTAAAAACAAAAATAGAAAATGCCGGAAACAGTCAGCAGGCCAGGCAGCAGCCACTGCGAGAACAGGTAAGTGTAACATTTCGAGTGTGAACCTTTCATCGTGTGTTTTGGTCAATGGTCTACACCCAAAGTGCTCCAAAAGATGCTGCCCGACCTGCTGAGTGTTTTCAGTATTTTCTGTTTGTGTTTCAGACTTCCTGCATCTGCAGTTTTTTGACAATATTTCTTTTGTTGTTTGGATTGTAATTAGCTTCCTTCCTGTGTGAAGGTACTCAGAGTCATAGAGTTATACAGCACAGAAAGAGGCCCTTCAGCCCATCGTGTCCGCGCTGGCCATCAAGCCCTGTCTATCTAATCCCATTTTCCAGCACTTGGTCCGAAGCCTTGTATGCTATGGCGTTTCAAGTGCTCATCTAAATGCTTCTTGAATGTTGTGAGGGTTTCCTGCCTCTACCACCCTTTCAGGCAGTGAGTTCCAGATTCCAACCACCCTCTGGGTGAAAAAGTTTTTCCTCAAATCCCCTCTAAACCTCCTGCCCCTTATCTTGAAACTATGGCCCCCTGGTTATTGACCCCTCTACTAAGGGGAAAAGTTCCTTTCTATCTACCCTATCTATGCCCCTCATAATTTTGTACACCTCAATCAGGTCCCCGCTCAGCCTTCTCTGCTCTAAGGAAAACAACCCCAGCCTGTCCAGTCTCTCTTCATTGCTGAAGCGCTGCAGCCCAGGTAACATCCTGGTGAATCTCCTCTGCACCCTCTCCAATGCAATCACATCCTTCCTATAGTGTGGCGACCAGAACTGCACACAGTATTCCAGCTGTGGCCTAACTAGCGTTTTGTACAGCTCCATCATAACCTCCCTGCTCTTATATTCTATGCCTCGGCTAATGAAGGCAAGTATCCCATATGCCTTCTTAACCACCTTATTTACCTGTCCTGCTGCCTTCAGGGATCTATGTACATGCACACCAAGGTCCCTGCTGTGCCTTGAGTCTAAGACAGCATTTTAGGAACTCTCTGTATGCCTCAGAGACATGGACCATGTACAGCAGGCACCTCAAAGCACTGGAGAGGTACCACCAACGCTGCCTCCGTAAGATCCTGCAAATCCATTGGCAGGATAGGCGCACCAACGTCAGTGTTCTCGCTCAGGCCAACATCCCCAGCATCGAAGCTTTGACCACGCTCGATCAGCTCTGATTGACGGGTCACATTGTCCGCATGCCCGATACGAGACTCCCAAAACAAGCGCTCTACTCGGAGCTCCGACACGGCAAGAGAGCCCCAGGTGGGCAGAGGAAACGCTTCAAGGACACCCTCAAAGCCTCCTTGAAAAAGTGCAACATCCCCTCCGACACTTGGGAATCCCTGGCCCAAGACCGCACAAAGTGGAGGAGAAGCATCCGGGAAGGCGCCGAACACCGAGTCTCTTGGCCGGGAGCAAGCGGAAGCCAAGCGCAAACAGCGGAAGCAGCACACGTCAACCCAAGCACCCCACCCACCGACCCCTTCAACCACCGTCTGCCCCACCTGTGACAGAGACTGTAGGTCCCGCATTGGACTCATCAGTCACCTGAGAACTCATTTTTAGTGTGGAAGCAAGTCATCCTCGGTTCCGAGGGACTGCTTCAGAGGAGAAGAGTTATCTGCCCATTTCCATTATCCCCTGAGGAATTCTCTCCATTATTATGGATAATGGTAGTTGCTCCGTAAGCAGCCCTTCAAAAAGTATCACCAGCCTGAGCACTGAACACCATTTTCCAAACACAAGCCCAATAGACCGCCTAGTGGAGACTAGCAAGTCAGAATTAAATGCATGTGTTTATTATTGTGACAAAGTGTCAAACTGCAGATGTTAATCACTGGAAGCTGCAATATTTTCACCCAAACTGTATCACTCGCTGCAGAAGATGATGAATCTGTGCAACATCCGGGTGAAGTCAGAATGAAAGGTTTCCATTCATTAATATGACAAAGCATCAACACAAACTGAAGACAGCAATCATGAAAAGCTCCACTATATTTTCTCCAACATACTCAACCACCTGCACAACACTCTGCAAACTCAGCCTATGGGGCAACCAGACTTGAAAATATCGAACCAATGTCAAAACATGGGCCTCAAAGGCTGAAACAGATTTTGGTGCCTAAAAAATAAACCGAGATGTGTTTTAAGTAGCAGCAGTGCTAAACGCTCCTTCCCAGACAGAAACAAACCCTCACTCAAGATGTTATCAGCTTCATTCTGTGTTACAAATTGCAAACTTCGGGAAAGCAGTGTCGCAGCAATTGCAACAGTTCAATATGCCTCACAAACCTGCTGTGCAATAATGCACAAAAAGTGGACAAGTCTATTCCAATACGTGTCTCACCTCCTTCTATCTTCCCAAATGAAAAAGTGACAGTTATTAACTCAACAGCCTCAAGGGCTCTTCTATTGTAGGAGAGAGTCAGGTAGCCAAGACAGACAATTGCGACAAGACAGACAGACAGACCTTCAATGACACGGGAATAACCTAATTCACTGATTCAGTGGATTGAGGTTTAGCTTAACCTTCCCCCCCATCTCCAAATGCTGTATTGTGCGACACTTCACTCAGATGAGGTAGCTGGCGATAGCACTCTGGGTGCATTTTCACTGCAGCTATTAGTCAGAGACTGACACACAAGGAGCCGCTTCAAGAGCTGTCAACAGCAGACATGGAGCGAGACCAGGATACCTGCAGAAACTAATCCAGTGGATTTTCTTCCTGGTTTACCACATATAGAGAATTGAGAGACATGATTCCTCACCCTCTCCCCTTCTGTCACCTCCCTCAGCTCAACACCATATGAAGGTCCCAAACAATCAATTTCACAAACCAATTTCACTGAACTTAGTGGCGTTTCAGAATGATCTACCCCTGGTAAATAGACATTGTTGCATTTTCCAGGATGAAACCTCAGCCAATCTACAACAACAGAGAGTTTACACGGCTATTTTCCTGAGCTTTTCAATGAGTGTGTGGCTTGATGAAATTGACTTTGTAGTAATTGTTGACTTGACCTGTAAATAGATTTACTGGCTTCCTGGCAAGCAGCTGCCGTTTTACACTGGGATGTCAGGAAAGCGTGTGTGTGAATGAGGAAATGCCTGTGTATGACTTTTTTTTTGACTCGAACACCTTGTTTTATGGCCATTCCTTTGAAGTTTTGTTTTAAATCCCGTATTGCTTACCATAAGGTTTTTTCTTACTATTTAGAAACAAGCAGGATATAGAGTGGAACCGGAAGTGGTTCAGAAGTAACATTTTTAAGAACTTGAAAAAGTTTAGGAACAGGGGAAGTCCATTATTAGGCCCAACGAGTCTGTCCCATTTTGACAGATCAACCCCCATCTTTTCATCATATTCCTCAATCCTTTCCCTTTCCAGAAATCCATCGAATTGACTCTTGAGCCCAGTTCGGTTTGTCCATTTCAACAACCTTCCCTGGTTAATTATTCCACAACTCCCCCCCGCAATCACACAGGTTAAAAACCTCTGGCCTAACTACCCTCTCACTCCGAATTCTCAATTTGTAAACCCCGGTGCTTGATCCTTGACCTCGGCTATATAAAAAAACACAATCAACTTGATCAATCTCCTTTTCCAGCATCCGTTACATTCCATTTCAATATACTAAATTGTGTGAGATCCAGGAGAAAAATGCAGTGTTCTCTCGCGTTCAGAGTTCATGAACCTTCTGTTCCGAGAGTGCAATTTGTTAAAGAGGTTTGAAAATGGCAACACTCGGATAGAGGTGAACATTGTCGCTGTAAATCTAGCACAAATGCTTGATTTGCGGTGGGGGGGTGGGGAGGGGGGGGTGGGGAGGGGGGTGGAAGTTTTAGAGAGAGATTTGAGTTGTTTGATTGTCCTAAACTGTGACACTGGGCAGGTTAACAATCTCCTGCGCCCAGAGATCCCATGATTGTCTTACTTGCTGGTGTCTTGTGTTCTGATTTATTGTGAAGGGGACAGGGAGAAGTGGTGTAGTGGTGGCTATTCCATACCTTTGCTCAGATTTTTTGCGCTGGTAACAGCTGTCGACGTCCACCATGAGTTTGAGGTGCGAGGACCCATGTTCATGCCTTCCCAGGATGATAAAAGACTATTTAACTGCATTCATTCCGCTTAACTCTATCGGACTCCAGTGCACTCCAACTTGGGTTTTTATTTTTAAAATGCCTGTGCCTGGCACAAGTTTGCTCAGGGAATACAACTTTTTTTTGTAACAAAGAGTGGGTTAACAATTGTGGAAAAAAATATTCCACCATCTACTCCAAACCCAACTAGAGACTTGTATATAAAAAAAATAACACATTTTATTCCCCTCCCTCCAACATAGCTCCAGGCCAGGTTGAACTTACTCTTTGTGCATGCAAAATAATATATACACACACTGTGTATTAGAGTAAATAACTGCTCAAGCCATAATGCTCCATTGCCTTACTGGTTGACAAGAGAATATCTGCAGTGAACTGTCAATCACAATATTAGTTTGCGTCTCCTGCCGTGTTGTACTCTTGGAAGGAACACCGAGGCTGGTTTCTGCAATGAAATTGTTGGTCAGCGTATCACGGTGGTATGTTGGGCTGTGCCTGTGAAACCTCGCACTGTTGCATTTTTCAAACATGTTACACAATGCTGGGAGAGGAAGAAGAAAACTCTCACTTCGACCCTCCGATGTCTATCTGGGATGCTGGTTTCAGAATGGCACTTGCAGAGGCCCAGCAATAAGCTGACCTTTCTGCCTTCTAGGCTGTGGACGATGCTGACTGCAAAAAGACTCAATTGGGGATCGGAACAAGAGAAAATGGAACATCGCTCACACCAAAAATGTGAGTACTGTCACTGCGGTTAAATCACTTGGATTTTAGGAACACTTGTTAAATATGTGAGTCGCTGACCAATCAGATTGAATTGCATTCATAAACATAATATTTACATTACAGAATTAATATGATGACAGTGATATTTTAAAAGTGGTGTCTGCCTTAATGTTGGTTGTAGAATGACTTGCCAGTTAAAATAAGTAGTTGATAATATAATTTTTAAGATCATCAGAGTAGAATCCTGACAACCATGCCAAGACTGTCATGTTGTACACAGATGTACTGGGGAGAAACTGGGCATCTGCCCACCTGCAGGCTGGCCTCAGCCCCCAGGCAGCACACAGTCGTGTTCCAGATGTAACGGGCTCACGACTGCATCTGTCACTGCGGCTGACCTGGTGGAATGAGACACAACAGCTGGATAAGTTAACCTATTTGACTAATTGAAATTGTTCCCCCCCCCCGCCCTCGAGGAATTAATTTACATTTAGAATTAAACTGAATGCTCGCAGCCAATTTTTAAAATGCGGATTTACTGAAGCGGTGAAGGTCTGGTCAACTTTCAGGGGAGTCGTGCAGATCCTGCAGCCACCTCTGCTATTCAATCACTTGTGCTCGTTACGAGATCAATGATACAGGCTAAGCTCCACGTTGCTCAAATTTAGCACAACACAGATGGTTAAAGGGAATCTAAACTCAAAAGGGTAAATCATGAAAGATTATTTTCACTGGTTGATCAATCAGTTAATTCAAGGATTGCAGACGAAAAAAGAATAGCAACAGATAATACCAGCCAAATGGTGTCCTCCTGTGCTGCAATTGCTATGCTGAGCTTTAGTTCCTCTTTCAGGTCAGTGGAGGATAGGATGAAACACAGGTTGCCCAAGAGTACAGAAGTTTTCTGTGGGTTTGTAGCTGAATGTTAACGCTGGTTGAGGGAGGTTCGGTGGTGATGCACTTTGGTTCACTACTACATTTTGTCATGACTAATGTGGTGCAGTATCCCTCCTGACGTGATAGAAGTATAAATGCTTAGAGATGGGAGGGGAGAATCCCAGCGCTCTCTCTCCGGATTTATATTTAGGTCAGGTAGGTTTACAAAGTGATAGGTCACAGAATCCCCACAGTGCAGATAGAGGCCATTTCGGCCCATATCCCACCCTATCCCCGTAACCCCACGTATTTAATCCCCCCCTAACACGAAGGGTCAATTTATCATAGCCAAATCAACCTAACCCGCACATCTTTGGACTGTGGGAGGAAACCGGAGCACCCGGGAGGAAACCCACGCAGACACGGGGAGAATGTACAAACTCCACACAGTCAGTCATCCTAGGCCGGATTCGATTATCTGAACTCAGCCAGCGCACTCCGATTGCAGGGCCTCAAAAGAAAACGGGAAGGCAAATTGAACTGTGCTGCTGTTGAACTTACCTCCAGGAGAGCAACACTGGCAGTTACCCGAGAACACCATCTGGCTGCCACTCCCCTCAGTTAGGGCGTGGGATATACTGCTAAAAATAATGCTAAGTAGCAGATGGAAAATTAGGCAAAGCTTCTCAAGGGGGAGATTCTAAGTTGGTCCTCACTGTTGGCTACAATATCTTGTGTATATGTTCAACAAGACTATACACACTTACGGTGCATTTATCTAACATTACAACAGTGACTGTGTTTTAAAAGTACTGCATTGGCTATAAAGAGCTTTGAGACGTCCTAAGGTTGTAAATGCAAGTTATTTCTTTACACCGCCAGGTTACCATCAAACCGCTTCACACCAACACTGAACTAGCGGTTATAGATCCCGAGTCAGGGCCAACCAAACTTCAGAGTCAAACTTCCCAGAGTGCAGTCTGCCTCGTATCATTTCACACCACAAGCAATCTTTTGGACTTCGACACTCTGTAAACCTACCCGACATTGTAAATCTAGGGAGAGCTGGGATTCTCCCCTCCCATCTCGAAAATATTTACACTTCTAACTTTTGGGAAGACAGCTCTGTGCATGCTTGTATCCAGCAATGTGCAAAACGGTCTCCTAAACAGGGCTGTCAAAGTTCTAGCCAAGCAATGTAAACTGCATTCTACCTGGCTGGAACACGTGTTATGTCATTTAAACTGCCACTAACCTTAACTAAAACAAAACAAGAAGTGAATGTTTTGAACTTTGCCCATAATTAGGTCCACACTGGACAGCAGTACTTCGAGGGATGTGTATGACAATGTTCCCCTTATAATCCTGCCAGCATTCTTGTGCTCCACCTAGTGGGACCAACAAGCCAGTGCAGGAGGATGAGTTCGGTTGGCTGTTAATAGGTAGAGGATTAAGGATGAGTGCCTGGCAATTAAGGTTCAAAGGGTCCAAAGTTAGGATCATTAGTCTGCATGGGTCAGCGAACACAAATCGTATTAATCTGGAGTCACCCCTGCAGGGCAACTTCATTCAATGCATACCTTCCAGGGGCAAGTTAACAGAGCAGCAGGGACATAGCCATGGGCTGCATGCCCCTCTCTGCCGGAGAACGGTACACGTGTGACTGCATAGGAGGGAAAGAAGCCTCACGCAAGAAGGGGAAAAAAATTCAGACTGCTTTTGGCAAGTGAAAGGAGCTTGCTTGTTTTTCTTAATCAGGCAAACCGAGTGTAAAGTAGCTACAGGCTACTATAAAAATAAATCTCAGGAAGTTGGGCTTTGGACAAGTGTGTATCCCTTTTAAGTGCACAGTTTAACTGCGTAAAGGTTAAGCAGACCGTATCTAAACAGACCAAAACGTACGTTGGCGGAAAAACGGAATTGCAGCAGGGAACAGAGTAAATTATAACCCTGTCTTGTTACAGCCCATTAACAAGTCTCATGCATCCACCAGAGGGAGCCCTTGGGGAAGGTAGATGATGTCCTGAAGAATATCCTTCAAACCTATCTCAAAAACCGGATTAAGTTCAAATTTCTTGGGTTCACAGCTCGTGTAACTGTCACATGAATTTGCCCCCAACTAGCACGTTATGTTCAGTGAGTAAAGCTCCCATACACTCTGCTGTTTCAAAAGCATTGTGGTATACCAGTGAGTTTATACAAATTCAGACACATTCGTCAATAGTTTCCATGTACTGACCAGTGTTTATCTGCATTTCTTCACCTACGTATAGGAGTGGCGCATGAAAGAAACAGCAATAAATAAAAACTTACCTACTTTTTTTTTTATTAAAAGTAAATATAAGCAAGTTTGATCTTCACCAAGCTTGGAGGGGATAGTCATTCTGCAACTGTGGGGGATGCATTTGTGATGCATGTTAATTAGGCCCAATTTACACTGGCAAAGTACCACATTATTAGTCCAATTAAATAAAAATTGCTCAAAAATGACTAACAACACTTCCTGCCACTTTAGCACAACAGTCTGTGCCTACCCGCCCCTCCTTATGTCAGCAGGTAAAATGCAAGACAAATACCAAGTACATTTTCCTGCTGAGCTTTATGAATAAAGTAACCTTTTAACATTACTGATGCCTTCTTAATAGCACATGCAGCTGTATGTGATTCCTACAAGTTGCACTAACTATGGGCAGGTAGCTCCGATAGACTCTGCCGAGTGGAATATCATGTAGTATTCCAAAGTTAATTTTGTTGAATCCAAAGCCCTTGTAGTAAAACTGATGCAGCAAATTCCACTTAGTCTCTGCTTTACATTTCAGGACTTCTTTAGAACTGGTAGTCAGTGATTGATTGACTGACAGAGGCGGTTTATGTATATGGAGTGCAAGGACAACATCACTCTCAGCAATGACAGCTGTGATGTCACCCGCCCGCTGATGTCGCCCGCCCCGTGATGTCACCCACCCCGTGATGTCACCCACCCCGTGATGTCACCCACCCCTTTCCCTCCAGTAAAATAACCTGACACTAACTGCCTGGGCTCACAGTTGTAGAATAGACATTTGTGTCAGTGCCTTCATATACTTGAAACGGACTCACAAACCCAAATCACCACAAACACTTGTGTTCTGAAGGCAACTATGTTTCATACAACAGGAAAGGGGATACTTTTTAAATAGCAAAAACTATAAGAATAAAGCAGCTAACATTAATATGTGAAAGAGGCATTCAACAGCACTATCTTTAGACTGAGTAACCATTTTTGAAGAGATGGGGAGTTCTCCCCATGTCCCGGCCAACATTTGTCCCTCAACCAACATCAATAAAATAGATTAGCTGCTTATTAACTCACTGATGTTTTGTGGGACCTTGTGCGCAAATGAGCTGCCACATTTCCCTGCATTACAACAGTGACTACACTTCAGAATCTGTCAAGCGCATAGGGACATCCTGAGGTTGTGAAAGACACTATATAAATGCAAGTTTGTTCTTTTCTTGTAATTATGCGTATTATTTAATCTGCATAGAAGAGGGATTACAACAGTGACTACACTTCAATAGTACTTCATTGGCTATAAAGTGCTTTGGGCATCCCGAAGTCAAGAAATGTGCTATATAAATCCAAGTCTTTCTGTTTAAATACAGGCAGCAAAAAATAATAAATTGCTACATTTTCATGAATTAAAAAAACACAAGCTGATCTCGACCTGACTTGGAAGGAGTATTTGTTATGACACTATGGAAGATACATTCATTATGCAGGCTAATTAGACCCAACTTACACTGGCAAAGCAGCACAGTATTAATAGTTAAATAAGAAATTCATGAAAAGTGACAACAGCACACTCTGCAACTTTAATTCAGCAGCCTGTATCTATCGTCCCTCCTCGTGTCCTGATGTTAACAACAAGAAAAACACCAAGTACATTTTCCAGCTGAGTTTTATGCGTAGAACAACCTATTAACATCATTGTTTCCCTCTTTACAAGATGTCGCTGAGTTATGCTTGCCTTGGACTGATAGCTCCAATAGTATCTGCTCTGCAGTATATCGTTTAGTATTCCACATGAACATTGCAGTCATGTTAATGTTTTGATACGGAGATGCCGGTGTTGGACTGGGGTGGACAAAAATGAGAAGTCGCACAACACCAGGTTATAGTCCAACAGTTTTATTTAAAATTACGAGCTTTCGGAGCTGCTGCCCCTTCGTCAGGTAACGTCAGCAGCTCCGAAAGCTCGTAATTTTAAATAAAACTGTTGGGCTATAACCTGGTGTTGTGCGACTTCTCATGTTAATGATAAGTCTGTGCCTTATTGGAATACTTTGTGCTGAGAATTGAACTCCTCCGTTTGTACTCCGAAAAAGAGGAAACCGCACCAGCTTCTTGGGAACATCTTCACCTCCAAGTTAAGCATCACCTAGACTTGCCTTCCTCATTGCTGGGCCAGTATCCAGGAATTGCCTACCTAACACCATTGTGGGAGCACCATTGCCACAAGGATGGCAGAAGTTCAGGGGTACCGTAGCACAGTGGTTATGTTACTGGGCTAATAATCCAGAGGGCTGGACTAATGATCCGAGTTCTAATCCCACCACAGCAGCTGGGGAATTTAAATTCAGTTAAATAAATCTGGAATAAAAAGCTCATATCGGTAATGGTGACCATGAAATTACTGGATTGTCAGAAAAACCCATCTGGTTCACTAATATCCTTTAGCAGAAGAAAATCTGCCGTCCTTATTGGCCTACATGTCACTCCAGACCCACAGCAATGTGGTTGACTCTTCACTGCCCTCTGAAATGGCCTAGCGAGCCACTCAGTTGTACCAACCCACAACAAAGACGTATCACAGACTGCAGCGGTTCAAGGCGGCGGCTCACCACCACCTTCTCGAGGGCAATTAGGGATGGGCAATAAATGCTGGCCTTGCCGGCGACGCCCACATTGAAAACACAAGATAGATGGCATATTTAGCTGCAGATCAGTGGGATCGTTACAAGGTGAACCCCTTGTTGGAAAATGCTCAAGTGTGAACATTAAGTGAAGATAGGATCGTGATAGCCCCATCAGTCTAATAACGGAACACTCAAGGTTTAGGCTCTCAGGTGAATAAAGGTTACTTGGGAACCAGAGAGCTACATTCCAACCCATGTCAATACTTTTAGAGGGGAGTGAGTGGGTGATGTCACAGCATCATGAGGGGCTTTGATTTTGCTTTAAAAGAAGTAGTCTGTCCTCAATGTCTCTGTTGCCTAGTTCAATAAGCATCAGAGGCATTCAAACCAGGAAGATTCCAGTCCTTATACAAAAGCAAAATACTGCGGATGCTGGAAATCTGAAATCACCACCACCGTCTCAAGTGCTTCCCATCACTATGGTCAAACAGTCCGGCAACACTCACTCCCTGCACTTGCACATCAAGAGATTGGACTCTTGAACAAAATGCCAGAATCCACCAATGCCCATGGAACCCTACCCCAGAAAAAGTATCTATCTTTATGAGAGGAAAGAAATGAACAAAAAAAAAACCCCACACTAAATATGCAAGCACATGTCTGAATCTTATAAGTTCACAAATCACCCTTACTTCACATGGGACGGATGCAATAATGTTATCCTGTCTATGTCTCCTGCTGCTATGAAGGGAAGTGGGGACCAGCTGGCTCAGAGATGCATCACAGCAAGGAACCAAAAAATGTTTTATTGAAAAGTACATCACTGCTCTTTCCCCACCGCTCAGCTGTGCCAAGGCAGCCGAGCCGACTCTCAAGTATGTCCAAATGTGGTGCTCGCACACTGGATATCACCACACTCCTGTTGCCATTTTATTTTCTCTCTCTCTCTCTCTCCCCACATTTCCCCCCACACTCCCACCTCCCGGAAGCTGGCCAGCCCTTATTTTCCTCAGAAAAGCAAATAAATTGGCTGCATAACATCAGCGATATATTTACAGAATAAACAGCTCTCAGGGAGCTGTGGAAAGAAGTTATGCAGGGGGCTGTCCAAGAGTAAGCCATTGTTCTTGCTGCCCCAAAAAGTTGTAATCTGGCAATATCTTTTTGTTATGTTCGATAAAAGCATCTCAAATGGTATTTAAACTGAAGTGGCAAGGGTTGCCCCCAAATAAGAGAGGGAGGGGGAAAGGAAGAAAGGAAGAACGGATTGCAATCAACACAAAGATCCCTGAGCATTTAGGAGGTTTGTGCTCTTCTTCACGTTTGAGATCATAGTTGAATATTTACTTAAATTAGAGGATACTTATTGGAAAGAGAATATTCTCTAGTCCATGGTTTTAACCGCCCCCCCCCACCCCCACGCCCCATGACAATCACTTACTCCTTTGGGAATGACCAGTATCACTTATACCTGGAATTAATCCTCTGTTCCACACCACAATTGTGCAGATCTTTCAGTTCGTAGCAGCCTTATAATTTGAATCAAAATTAAAATAATGCAGATTTGTAGGGTGATGTGATGCTGCAGTACGCTGAAGCTACTGTGCATGAAGTAGTTCACAGCCTCCACCCCCCCCCACACAGCAGGTCTGCTTTCCAAGCTGTACTGTCGAGGGAAAGACAGGTGCTTCTCCACAGGAAGGGCGAGAAGATCAAAGGGCAAGTCACCCTGGGCTAATGTGCATTTCCAAGCAATCAGTGACAAAAGTGTCGCCGACAGCGGCCTGGAAGCAGATTGGCTACCTGCCAACACAGCAGGGCTTTATTACACACAGGAGGGAGCACAGGATGAGGAAAAGCTGGAACGTTAAAAACAATTCTCCAGTGAGGCTTATTACAAAAAAAAAGGCGCCGATTTAATATTCAGCAAGTTTGTAGCATTCACCTCTTTCCTGACCATCATTGCCCCATTTTAGGGGGGGGGGTGGTGGTCAAATATAGGGGTCAAAGAGCCTTTGTAGGGAGGTTTTGGTTCCAAATAAAATACTTTGAACCCTGAATAAGGGGAGGTGGTTATGCAACTATCTTTTTTGACTTTATTTTTTACAAATGGGAATTTAATTGCTTTATAGAACTGAAGAAGCAGTTGCCCGTTTCAATTCTTTAGAGGGGGTGAACTCAGATTTTTATAATTAATTTTATCTTTATATTAAATGACAAAGCAAAGCTGCTTTCTGGCTCTGTAGTGAAGTGCTCAATACGTGCCATCTAGTGACAAAGACCCAATGTGGCTGGTGAATTTCATTCTTCAGCCCCTGCACAAAGGAGCATTTTGTGACTGTGGCCATTATAATTTTGTTGTGGGAAGGTGGGAGGAAAAGAGAGAGAAAAAAAAACAGGTTTGCGAGAAGAAGATATGCATCCATCTGTAGAATCACATCACAATTCCTTGGGAGTTAAGGAACACAAGTGGTAGAAATTAGAATCCTCACTTAAATGGTCAACAATTATACGGCTGTCTGTACAGTCGACACCAAAAATGCAAAATGGTTCAAAACATTTTACTGTAATAGCAGCTTGTGAACTCATTTCCTCTATATTCAGCAACAATTTTCAAATTACATTTTCCCCCCATTAATTCTTAAATGCTTTAACATACAATACATAACTAGTGGAGAAACTAACTAGCAATGAGTTAGATTTCCCACATCTAACTAGGAGGGGTGGGGGGCATGAGACTCTTACCTTGACTAACAAGGCGAATAACGTATGGAGGGGTCAGCAGGTCTGATTTAAGAGAAACACATTTCTTTTGCAGACAATAGGTGATGTGATACCGAAAAATTCAGCACGCATCATTAAGTGCCGCACACACCACAACAGCACCCCCATTCCCCACAGACTTTCCGATCAACCACCACCAATTGGTAGAAACAATGACAAATTCTGAGCAGCTAAGCTACAAATATGCTTCTTTCTCGTGATCGTGTACTTATTATTCAATATATAAAATATATAACCTATTTTGTGGAAGTACGTCAGAGATATAAATATATAATGCTAGCGGCAGCAGGGGTCTGTTTAGTGAGGTGCACATACCTCAAGTGAGGGAGATATATGCACGTCTCGCTGAGGTACTTGCAACATCACTAAACTGAGATGCTTGCTGCCGCTAGCATGATCAAACCCCCTCTGCACTGGGAAGCACTGACTCCACATTGCCAGAGGTGATTTTATTGCAAGTTTAATAATGATGCTGACATCGGAGTAATGCTTGATTTTCCACGCTAAGATCAGCATCAACCACATTTATCAATGTCTGTGCTGAAGTGTCAGCTCTGTTATTTGTCCTGTCAGAAGAAAAAAACCAGGTGCACCTGCCTGATAGAGAGAAGACTGATGTCTCATTTCTTCATTTCCATTCCTATATTATGATTGTCATTGGCGTAATGTGATCATTTTTTTTTTTTTAGCAACAGCACCAGAGGGAGTGTTCTTCATTGAATTATGAGGACTCTGAGTAATGTATAATGCTGTAGGAACGAGAGCCGTCACGATTGTCTTACATTCGTTTTGTAAAGCGAGACTCAAATACAATTTAGTACAAAAGGGAAAAATTAACCCAATAGATAATAGCTCTGAACAATGCAACAAAGTACCAATTAACCTTTAGCATTGATAATATATGCACACATATTATCTGAGAGAAGCTATCAATGTTCATGTATTGTGCATTTAAAGTACCGCAATTTTCTTAACGGAGTAACAATGGCCCTTTCAGTCAGCCTTGGAAGAAAGGCTTAGACAGGCATATGGTCATTGCTTATTTTAAAAATATTAGCAGTGCATTTATTTAAATCCTTGTTTATTACTCAAATTCTTTTCTTCCAAAGCATGAACTGCCAACCAGATTTATTGCCAACCAAATAAAAGCACGCTGAACTCTACCTACGGAGACAGTCTCGTGTCCCAACAACAACTTGTCTTTATATAGCGCCTTTAACGTAGTAAAACGTCCCAAGGCGCTGCACAGGAGCGTTAGAAGACAAACAATTTGACACCGAGCCACATGTTAGGGTAGGTGACCAAAAGCTTGGTCCAAGAGGTAGGTTTTAAGGAGCGTCTTAAAGGAGGAAAGAGAGGTAGAGGCGCGGAGAGGTTTAGGCAGGGAGGGAATTCCAGAGCTTAGGGCCCAGGCAACAGAAGGCACGGCCACCAATGGTTGAGCGATTATAATCAGGGATGCTCAAGAGGGCAGAATTAGAGGAGCGCAGATATCTCAGGGGGGTTGTGGGGCTGAAGGAGATTACAGAGATAGTGAGGGGCGAGGCCGAGGCAATGGAGGGATTTGAAAACAAGGATGAGAAGTTTGAAATCGAGGCGTTGCTTAACCGGGAGCCAATGTAGGTCAGCGAGCACAGGGGAGATGGGTGAATGGGACTTGGTGCGAGTTAGGACACGAGCAGCCGAGTTTTGGATCACCTCAAGTTTACGTAGGGTAGAATGTGGGAGGCCAGCCAGGAGTGCGTTGGAATAGTCAAGTCTAGAGGTAACAAAGGCATGGACGAGGGTTTCAGCAGCGGATGAGCTGAGGCAAGGGCAGAGACGGGCGATGTTACGGAGGTGGAAATAAGGTCCCAGGCTACAATGCATTATTCCACCCCCCACCCCCACCCGCCCAACAGCTTCACTCCCCTCCACACCAGAAACGCTAATGCATGACTGTGTACTGTTTCACATGCACCGCCTGCCCTCCTGTAGGTCACTGAAGTACCCATTCTTCAGATTTGAACCTCAACAATGTGTGCCAACAGCCCATTTGACCCTGGAGAGCATTACAGCCAAGTTCAAACTTGTCCGTTTCTGCTCTCCACGTACACTCAATTTTAAGCAGGGGTGACTGCATAGTATTGAAGATCAGGATTCCTGGCTGGTCAGGGGATGGTTAACAGTCAACCACATTGGTATGGGACTGAAGGCACGTATAGGCCACCCCGGATAAGGATGGCAGAATTCCTTCCCTATAGGGCGTTCCGAAACCAGTTGGATTTTTTCGACAATCCGAAAGCTTTTTCATTTCAGATTTTTTTTTTAAAACTTAATTCAAATTCTCAAATTGGCATGGTGGGTTTTCAACTCTCCTTTTCTGGATTATTGGTCCAGCCCCTGGATTACAGGTCGAGTAACGTCACCACTACACTACCGTTTAACCAAACTCACGTTACTTTGCTCTGTCAAAGTGTTTAGACGTCGAGATGACAAAAATTCATACACAAGGATAGCTCCACAAGAAATAAGGGACCTTTAAAATAAATTCAACAATATTCTTAAACAAAAAAAAAAATCACATTTAAATCAGTTCAACTAGATCAGAGAATCAGAGAAGTTCACAGCACAAAAGGAGGCCACTGTGCTCTACATTGGAGCATCCCAAAAACAATCCCACTGCTTCTCTCTCTCTCCCTCTTCCCCCTGCCGCCATAGTCCTGTATCTTGCTCTGCTTCAAATATTTATCTCCATCTCACAGACAGACTTACATTTATACAGCACCTTTACAACCACCGGATGTCCCAAAGCACTTCGCTTTACAGCCAATGAAGTATTTTTTGAAGTGGAGTCACTGTTGTAATGTAGGAACCGCAGCGGCCAATTTGCGCACAGCAAGCTCCCACAAACAGCACTGTGATGACGACCAGATAATCTGTTTTTAGTGATGTTGATTGAGGGATAAATATTGGCCAGGACACCGGGGATAACTCCCCTGCTCTTCTTCGAAATAGTGCCATGGGATCTTTTACATCCACCTGAGAGCGCAGTTTAATGTCGCATCTGAAAGACGGATTTCGCTTAAAAGATGCGATGATATTCTGCCTCGATCAGTCCGTGACAAAGCACAGGTTTTAATAAGTTGCTCAACCGTACAAGAGTTTGGGACAAAATAAACATTTGATTATTGATGAAGGTAATGCTTGATGTGACATGGTTATCTTGATGTACAAAAGCTAGATGAGCTGCTGGTAATAGGATTATCACCATCTTAATTCCATCACTTTGCTAAATGACAACCTTTGTCTGGTTGCATGGACTTCTCAATCTTTCTCCAATGGTACAGTCTATTGAGTTAGAAACTGATTGAATTTCCTTGAGAGGCAGAAAATACAAAGTTCCATAACAATGAATTTAAATTAAGTTAACCGTCTTTATTCATCAACCCAGAGGGAAAGCATAGCAAACTGTTGCATACTCAGGTATTACTAGATTATATGCTGCACACTTGCATGTTAACACAACAAAAATAGATTCATCGAAACTTACAGCACAGAAGGAGGCCATTCGGCCCATCGTGCCTGTGCTGGCTCTTTGAAAGAGCAGTTGCGCTTCGACCCACATCCCCGCTTTTTGTCCGTAACCCTGCAAGTTGCTTATCTTCAAGTACCTGTCCAACTCGGTTTTAAAATTGCTTATGGAATCAGCTTCAACCACCTTTTCAGGTCGGACGTTCCAGATCAATGTTCCTTTTAAGTTGCGTGACCATGTGGCCACGCAGCTCTCTGGACCTCCTGCGCAGCCTAATCACCAGCTTTTCATTAGAGAAAGTGCAAATGTGCGGTTTTTGAATGGGCCGCACACCCAAAAAAAATTAACAGGAACATTGTTCCAGATAAACCTCCACTGTACCCTTTCTAAGGCCTTTACATCTTTGCTGAAATGTGGTGCCCAAAATTGTCCACAACACTCGAGCTGAGGCCTAACCAGTGATTTATGAAGTTCGAGCATGATCCCTTTGCTTTTATATTCTATGCCTCTATTTATAACCCCAGGTAACCCATATGCTTTTTTTGACCACCTTATCAACTTGCCCTACCACCTTTTTAAGGATGTGTGTACATGGACATCAAGGTCTCTCTGCTCATCTACACTTTTCAAAATCGTGCCATTTATAATATACGGTCTTTCCATATTAGTCCCCCCAAAGTGCATCATTTCACACTTCTCCGCACTGAACTCCATTTTCCATGCTTCTGCCCATTTCACCATCCTGTCTGCGTCAGCCTGCAGCCTATAACTATCCTCATTATGATCTACTACTTCAAGTTTCGTATCATCTGCAAACTTTATAATGCTGCTCCCTACACCCGAGTCTAGGCCGTTTATAAAAATTGCCAAGAGTAATGGACCCAAAACTGATCCTTGGGGAACACCACTGCAAGTGGGAACACCACCTCCCAGTCTGGAATAGATCCATCCACCACCGTCCTTTGCTTCCTGTCACTGAGTCAATTCCGTATCCATACAGCCACTTTCCCCTTAATAACCGAGTAAGCAGCAATCAACATGGATTCTGAGGGAGGAATCAACCGCCTTGACTTCTCTGATAAGTAACAGCCCAAGTGAGTTATGAAAAATCCCATAACTTAGTGTACCTAGACTTCCATATAGAATTCAGCAAAGTTGCGCACGAAGTGAAGCTTAAAGTAGCGTGGATTCTGAGTAAATCTTGAAATAGATAACAAATTGGTTGAGCTGTAGATAACAGCAAGTATTTGTTCGAGGAGTTATGTCAGGGTGTGCGTGGGGGGGGGGGCGGCGGGGGGGCAGTGCTGAATAGGGTGCTTGTGTGAGCTGGATTTAGAAGCTCAATGCACATTAAACAAATTTGTAGCCGATATCAAACTAGGAAGAGCGGTTGATTCGGAGGAGGCAGCTTGGGAAATATAAAATGAGTTGGACAAAATATGTAAGTGGGCGAACAATGACAGATAACATTTAATACAAACAGGTGCGAAGTACTGCACACACAAAGAAATAAATCGGCAACATGCATACTCCAAAAATAGTGCTGAAATAGTGAAGGATGAAACTCTCAGATCTCTAAGTGTCTTTATGACATGGTGTTCAACATGTACAACCTTCTTCTTCGGCAGTCCCTCGGAGCCAAGGATGACTTGCTTCCAGATTAAAAATGAGTTCTCAGGTGACTGATGAGTCCAATGCGGGACCTACAGTCTCTGTCACAGGTGGGGCAGACGGTGGTTGAAGGGGCAGGTGGGTGGGGTGCTTGGGTTGACGTGCGCTCCTTGCGCTGCTTGTGCTTGGCTTCCGCTTGCTCCCGGCGAAGAGACTCGAGGTGTTCGGCGCCTTCCCAGATGCTTCTCCTCCACTTTGTGCGGTCTTGGGCCAGGGATTCCCAGGTGTCAGTGGGGATGTTGCACTCTTTCCAAGGAGGCTTCAACAATGCAAAGCAGCAGTCAATGAAACAATTAGAATACTACACTATATAGCCAAAACACGAGAGTCAGGAACTCATGTTCCAACTGTAGAGTGCACTGGTCAAACCACCCCTCAAACACCTCACCATGGAGACATTCAAGCACAGGAGGCAGTTCAGAGAAGAAAGTCACATGGCTGATGCCCAGTGTCAGAGGTATGGGTTGTGAGGAAAGACTGCAAGAACTTGAGGGGAGATTTTTCTGGGTCTGCGTCCAGGCACACTGGATTACCTGGACACTGGTCCAGACCACACACCCAATTTTCCCTCCATTTCAGCTAACTGCTTCCAGGCAATCTCGTATGCCGAGGTGCAGGCCCAGGAAAATCTTCCTTTGGGCTTTTCAGCCTTGAAATGTGTCCAAAATAAATCGGGATTATTACTTCAAGCTACATTGAGAGAGTAAAACAAGGGAACACGGCTTCGAACTAGCAAAAGTATATTTAGCACCAACGTTAAGCAGTTGTTCACACAAAGAGTGATCAATACATGGAATGGACTCCTGAATAAACAATGGAGAAAAACACCAAGCGTCTGGAATTTCCTGTTGCAGTCACTCTTTTCATCCATAACCAAGGTTAATTATTAATTAATTCAATCACGAATTGAGTCAATACGATTTAGATTTTCATAGTTGACTGGAGTGGAAAACGCTGACCCCATACCAGCCGACACACTCCTTTCCTTCACATACGCCAGGCTTGTGCAACCCTATACATCAATTATTATTCCAGTGGCAATGCACTGAGACTTATTTTACTTTCGTCAAGACACGCAAGCAATTTGTCTGCTGCAGGAATGAAAGAACCCGCACAAAACTCCATCAATGCTACATACAACGTGCTGTTGTTGTACAGGGATAACTTGAAATACGCCCTCAATCAAGCCATAAAGCAAACCATTACAGATAGTTGTAGTTGATACTTGGAGTGCAATTTATAGTTATCGCTTTCCGAGGCAGTGAAGGCAATATTTATACTTCACAGTTGGCCATTACCTCATGCGATTATTGCACAAATTTATCTTTGGTATGTGCAGTCCGAATGCACTGGAACAAGTCAGACATAAAACCATTGCCCCCATAAATCTTCGAATCTCCAAGTAAGCCACAAAATAAAACCATGTCGGGGTGAGCAAAATAGAATTGCTCACCATTTCAGAGAAAATTTATGAAGCTGCTGAAGAAACTGCTATTCACATATAAAATTAAGATTGAATCATCTCAAAACTTTGAGGATTCCCTTGTTCCACAGGGCTTCAAAGCCACATGCAAAGCTATTACTCGTCTGATGATGTAGCCTGCCTCTGTTCTCCGACTCTTCACTCCCAACCACCCCCCACCCCACCCAAAGGCCTGATCAGAAATCTCCTGCTGGTACTGATGTCAGTTCTGATCATCACATAAATAAGTGAATGCTCTTGTAGTAAATGAGCAGTCTAACTGAAGATTTATTTATTGTACACCCAGAGTGAATCTGTTGAGTGCTGATTAACTGTTGAAACTGCAGGTCAAGCCATCTTGTAAAAGTGTGGAGATTTTATTTACTAAGGACACTGAGTGAAACACAAGTCGTCTGTATTATGCTTGGTTTGGAGAAAAACTTAAAACCCTTTTAGGTACTTTTTAAAAAAAAATACAAGTGGGATTTGCCTGGGAAGTTTTTTTTTTAAACTTAAAAAAGTTATAAAATAAAGAGTTTTTGAGAGATAAAAAAAACCTCGTTTAAAAGTGTTACAATGCATTTTACGCTTTTAGTTGTAGCTTTCTCCATAAGATATACAATGCGCTCATAGAAACATAGAAGATAGGAGCAGGAGTAGGCCATTCGGCCCCTCGAGCCTGTTCCGCCATTTAATGAGATCATGGCTGATCATCCAAATTCAGTACCCTGTCCCTGCCTTCTCCCCATATCCCTTGATCCCTTTAGCCTTAAGAAATATATCTAACTCCTTCTTGAATATATTTAATGAATTGGCCTCAACTGTCTTCTGTGGTAGAGAATTCCACAGGTTCACCACTCTCTGGGTGAAGAAATTCCTCCTCATCTCAGTCCTAAATGGCTTAGCCCTTATCCTTAGACTGTGACCCCTGGTTCTGGACTCCCCCGCCATCGGGAACATCCTTCCTGCATCTAGTCTGTCTAGTCCTGTTAGAATTTTATAAGTTTCAATGATCCCCTCTCATTCTTCTAAACTCTAGCGAATATAAGCCAAATCGACCCAATCTCTCTTCATACGTCATTCCTGCCATCCTAGGTATCAGTCTGGTGAATCTTCACTGCACTCTCTCCATGGCAAGAACATCCTTCCTCAGATACGGTGACCAAAACTGCACACAATACTCAAGGTGTGGTCTCACCAAGGCCCTGTACAACTGCAGCAAGACATCCTTGGCTCCTGTACGCGAATCCTCTCGCTATGAAGGCCAACATACCATTTGCCTTCTTAACCGCCTGCTGCACCTGCATGCTTACCTTTAGTGACTGGTGCACAAGGACACCCAGGTCTCTTTGCACTTCCCCTTCTCCCATGCCATGACACGTCATACTGTGCTGTACATCAGCAAGTAACTAAACCATATGGAACAGGAACAGAAATGTCAGGTGCTGTGCATTTCCATCATTTTCTGATCTAGCTTTCGATCTTCAGCAGTCATTTTTTTCTTCTTCTTTGTATCTCTAGTATTAAATTGCGATTCTCAGTCTCTCATTGCTCAGTTCACCTACTCAATATCTAGTAGCTGGAAGCGTTCATCAGTTGAACAGGTGCCAGCGGACACTGTCCCTCCACAAAGTTGCTGATGGTGTCAGCCATGGCCCAGTTGGTAGCCTTGCCTCAGAGTTAGACGGTTGTGGGTTCAAGTCCCACTCCTGAGCACAAAAATCTAGGCCGACACTCGAGTGCAGTACTGAGGGAGTGCTGTACTGTCGGAGGTGCCATCTTTTGGATGCGACGTTAAACCGAGGCCCCATTTGCTCGCTCAGGTGGACGTAAAAGATCGCAAGGCAACATTTCGAAGATGATCAGGGGAGTTCTCCCCGGTGTGCTGGCCAATATTGATCCCTCAATCAACATCACAAACACATTATCTGGTTATCATCACATTGCTGTTTGCTGTGCGCAAATTGGCTGCTGCGTTTCCTACATTACAACAGTGACTACACTTTAAAAAAGTACTTAATTGGCTGTAAAGCGCTTTGGGACGTCCGGTGGTCGTGAAAGACGCTACATAAATGCAAGTCTTTCTTTCTTTATATGGTCATAAGTTCCAACGGTTCTGCAGACTATAAGAACCTATCAGTTACAGCTGTGGACAGCTCCCTCAGACGTTTTGTACCCCTTTCTGCTCATGCGGCACAAAGAAAAGCTGCTGCGACGTCACAGACGTGTAAGTGTGAAAACAAATTTCTCTTTACACATGTTTTCAAACAACAAGCATGGAAATAGAAATGCTGCTTCCCAGACCCCCCCCCCCAACAAATGATCTTAAGAATTGATTTGAGAAATTCTATTCAATACCTCTTTGAGCCAAAAGTTATCCCCATCCCCAAATACCTCACTGTGAAGTGTTCGGTCTCCCTTACCAACCACCCTTACGGATTCTCCAAGCAACAGTGCTAATTATGCTGGGGACTCTGTCTACTGAGAGTTTTCAGATAGAGTGATTACAGAAGCTGATTCATGACTATATGATTGTCCCGGAATGGATTCGAACCCAGGCCACAAAGGTGAAAGGATAATGTGGTAACCAATCATTCCGAGCAGTCCTTCATCAAAAGGAATTTCTTATGCATATCTGTTTCTGTAATGCTAACGCTCTCATCTCAAAAGTCTCATTTTTAGCCTAGCATTGGCCCTCGCGTTTCAAAACAAGAGCTGCTCTGTGTGTTTATAAGGTGGTATGTTCCCTCAATAGCTCTGTGCAGAAGTGCACTACTTACTGCAGTACTGAGCCATGCAGACTAGAATGGTCACAAGGTTGAATCCCTGGTCTGTGCTGAGTTTACTAATCTAAGCTGAGACAGTGGCAGGGAATTATAACAGGTCACATATATTGGGGGTGGGAGGAGTGGGGAGGCAAGAAATAAATTCAGCCACGAGTTCTACTTTTGATTGCCTTGTGGTGATCACCGTATGAGGACAGGATCAGACTTACCTGCACTGTCCTCCAGGCTGCTGACACTGTCTAGGTTCGTACCATGAATGATACAGCACAGAACAAAGCCATTCGGTCACTTGTGACTGTGCCAGTTCTTTGGTACAGCTATCCAAATAATGCTTCTAAATGTTTTCCCTTCACGCATTTATCCAATTCTCTTTTGAATGTTACTATTGAATCTGCTTCCACCACCCTTTCAGACAGTGCATTCCACATCACAACTCCCTGCGTTTAAAATAAAAAGTTTCCTCATCTCCCCTCTGGTTCTTTTACATTCACCTTAAATCTGTGTCCTCTGGTTACTGACCCTTCTGCCACTGGAAACAGTTTCTCTCTCAAAACATTCATGATGTTGAACACCTCTATCAAATTTCCTCTTAACCTTCTCTGCTCGAAGGAGAACAATCCCAGCTTCTCCCGTCTCTCCATATAACTGAAGTCCCTCATTCCCTATTACTATTCCAGTAAATCTCCTCTGCACCCTCTCTGAGGTCTTGATATCCTTCCTAAAGTGTGGTGCCCAGAATTGAACACAATGGCCCAGCAATTGGAGTTCGATGGTTGCCGCGGGGGTAAGGATCCCCCGCGATATCGCACTCCGCGCCTACCTTTATGGTTTTGGCCCACACGAACTTCAGTTCCTGGGCCTCTCCCTGGTGCCGGCACGCAGTGTGTGCGTGTCACAGAGGCGCAGTTAGTGCGATGCGACCTCTGGGATCACGTGGGCCAGTTAGAGCCAATGGCAGCACACCATCTTTCATTCATAGTTTTGACAGCAAGAGCTGTCAAAGCTATGAATACAACTTGCCCCCAAAAGAACAGCTAAACCTCAATTAAATTTTTTAAAAAAGCCATCACATTAATAAAATAACTATAGTTAAATAAATTAACCACTTTAAACAAAAATTTAAATTTTTGAAAAAATTTAAATTCTTTTTAAAAGTTATAAAAATAAACTTACCTTTCTTTAAAGTCTCTAAAAACGATAAACCTGTTGAAAAAATTTTAAAATACTTAATTAACTACTTACCTTGTTAAAAGGGGGTCTTACGCCTGCTTTCTTTATGTGTAAAATCTTCAACACTTACCTGCGCGTTCAAACCTGAAAAAATAACTAAGTGTGCTGCGTGCGCGCAACCTGTAGCGCGCACGCGGTTCACTTAGGAACCGCCCCCTTTGCCATACACGAAGTGCCGGTTTTCCGCGCATGCGCAGTGCATGCAGGAAACCGGCACTTCGGGACCTAATACGCAAGAGTACACAGTGCGTACTCTCCCGCATTAGGTCTAATTTTCGGGCCAATACTCCAGCTGAGGCCTAACCAGTGTTTTATAAAGGTTTAGCAGAATTTCCTTGCTTTTGTACTCTCTGCCTCTATTTATAAAATTGAGAGGTCGCACAACACCAGGTTATAGTCCAACAGTTTTATTTGAAATCACAAGCTTTCGGAGCTATCGATTGCCCCTTCCTCAGGTGAAGTAAATTAGATACAGAATCGCCAAAGCATATATAGATAGAGAACAAAGCATGTGTACCTTACAATTGCAGACCACTAAATTAAATCATCCTGACTATCTGCCGAGGTGTGATAAAGTTAATCAAGTCAGCCAGGAAGGTACCACATCAAAGACATAGCAAGATACAACTGAGACAATGAGGTGTAGTCGCAGGGGTTCTAACGTGTCAAAAGCTGCCGTCTGTATGTAAAACGAAAAGCTTTAAAATTTGTACTTTTTTACTGGGAAAATTTTTACTTTTTTACTGGGAATCACATCTGTGAACAAGCCAACGACGACTCGAGTCCGGATCACGTCATGTATCGTGACATAAACCCAAGGTCCCGGTTGAGACCGTCTTCATGAGTGCGGAACTTGGCTATCAGTTTCTGCTCGATGATTTTGCGTTGTCGTGTGTTTCTAAGGTTGCCTTGGAGAACGCTTACCCGCACCGCGCAACAATCGCCAGGCAGGATTGTTACCTCCCAGTCGGGGAACACTTCAGCAGTCAAGGACATTCAGCCTCGGATCTGCGGGTAAGCGTTCTCCAAGGCAACCTTAGAAACACACGACAACGCAAAATCATCGAGCAGAAACTGATAGCCAAGTTCCGCACTCATGAAGACGGTCTCAACCGGGATCTTGGGTTTATGTCACGATACATGACGTGATCCGGACTCGAGTCGTCGTTGGCTTGTTCACAGATGTGATTCCCAGTAAAAAAGTAAAAATTTTCCCAGTAAAAAAGTACAAATTTTAAAGCTTTTCGTTTTACATACAGACGGCAGCTTTTGACACGTTAGAACCCCTGCGACTACACCTCATTGTCTCAGTTGTATCTTGCTATGTCTTTGATGTGGTACCTTCCTGGCTGACTTGATTAACTTTATCACACCTCGGCAGATAGTCAGGATGATTTAATTTAGTGGTCTGCAATTGTAAGGTACACATGCTTTGTTCTCTATCTATATATGCTTTGGCGATTCTGTATCTAATTTACTTCACCTGAGGAAGGGGCAATCGATAGCTCCGAAAGCTTGTGATTTCAAATAAAACTGTTGGACTATAACCTGGTGTTGTGCGACCTCTCAATTTTGTCCACCCCAGTCCAACACCGGCATCTCCGCATCATGACCTCTATTTATAAAGCCAAGGATCCCATATGTTTTTTTTTTAAATCATCTTTCTCAACTTGTCCTGCCACCTTCAAAGATTTGTGTACCTACACATCCAGGTCTCTGTGTTCCAGCACCCACTTTAAAATTTAGTTCGTATTGCCTCCTCATTCTTCCTACCAAAATGTTTCCCTCACACTTCACTGCATTAAATTTCATCTGCCACGTGTCTGCCCATTTCCCCAGTCTGTCTACGAGTAACAGCCATATTAGTCAGTTTGTTAATGTACTGCAGGGCTGCGGAGACGCATACCCTGGCACAAGTTACCACTCAGGGAGCAAAAATCCTTAACAAAAAAAGGAGCCAAACAATCTCTCTTAGTGGCCAAGCCACACAGGTCAGGAAGGTCCCAGGGTCGATTCCTTAACCATGCTTAGTTAGCAGACGTCAGCTAAGGCAATAATAAGGCGCTACAACTGGTCACAGCACCATTGGGTTCGGTCAGGATCAGGTTCGGCCTGCTATCCTCCACAGTTGGATAGCGTGCCAGCATTCACCGTCAAAACTCGCACTTTAATCATGGTAATTTGGAAGAAATCAAATACTTGCATTTATATAGCACCTCTCACGATCTCAGGATGTCGCAAAGCACTTTACAGCCAATGAAGTACTTTTGATGTGCAGTCACTGTTGTAACGTAGGAAACGCAGCAGCCAATTTTGCTCACTGCAAGGTGCCACAAACAGCAATGAAATAATCTGTTTTAGGTGTTGGTTCAGGGATAAATGTTGGCCAGGACACCGGGAGAACTTCCCTGCTCTTCTTCGAATAGTGCCGTGGGATCTTTTCTGTCCATTTGAGGGGGCAGACAGAACCTTGGTTTAATGTCTCATCCGAAATACGGCACCTCCGACAATGCAGCACTCGCAGCCTAAATTTGTGTGCTCAAGTCCCTGGAGTGGGATTTGAACTCTCAACTTTCTGACTCAGAGGCAAGAGTGCTACCCATTGAGCCACGACTGACACCTTACTGGAGGCTGACCATTGCCCATGGTACTTTAGAGGAATAAGACCCGGTTTTAGGTGGGGGGGGAAAAGGGGGGAGAGAAGGAAGAGAGTTGGAGACGAAGGGACAAAATCAGAAATATTACGATTGATATTCTGATCTGAAAACAAAAATATAAACAAGCAATACCCTCCACTGAGGAGCAACTCTCTTATTTAACCATAACAACAAGTTCAAAAATGTGAAGCAATCCTATAATGTAAAACAGAAAAGTAGCAGCCCTCTTAATACACACCCTTTGAAAGGACCGATTCAAACTCAGACAAGTACCTGAATACATTTTTGTCACCATTAAATGGCACTCCCTTGCCACTCATGACACTGTGGTGTAATGTTTATACACTGAAAAATTCAGGGATTTGCAATTCTTCTCTGGTTCAAGGGGGAAAAGCCCTGGGGAGGGGTTTTCAAGTACAGGCATGCCCTGGTGTAATCACATTGCCCTGACCTTCAACTTTGTTTTCTTGGGGGTGGGGAGGGGGGGGACCGATACTGTACCAGCCATTTTGTAATATCATTACCTCAAAAACCTGTTCGACAGGTTGCTGAAACCCGAGCAAAGCAATACTTCTAACTTTTCTCAAAAGGCAACCAATAACTTGAGTAGCTTTCAACCCAAGTACGGGGGCCTTCAGTTTGCCTCTGCAATACTTCCAGTTAACCACAAGGAGGCACCAAATATCTTCATTACACCGACCAGCAACGCAAGCCTCTTCCCTCAGCTACTAACTGCAGATCGAAGGTTACATTTTGAGCAGCCAAGCACTAAATATGTCCTATCCCACAGAGAAAACCCTAAAAATTCACACAGCTCGCATTCTGCATTCATTTCTTTTTCACGGTAGATGCATCCAAGGAGCTCGCTGTTCCCCAGGCTAATATTGGTGTTAGTGTTAATTGAAATCCCTTCTTCTTAGGCAGTCCCTCGGAACCGAGGATGACTTGCTTCCACACTAAAAATGAGTTCTCAGGTGACTGATGAGTCCAATGCGGGACCTACAGTCTCTGCCACAGGTGGGGCAGACGGTGGTTGAAGGGGCGGGTGGGTGGGGTGCTTGTGTTGGCGTGCGCTTGGCTTCCGCTGTTTGCGCTTGGCTTCCGCTTGCTCCCGACGAAGAGACTTGAGATGTTCGGCGCCTCCCCGGATGCTTCTCCTCCACTTTGTGCGGTCTTGGGCCAGGGATTCCCAGGTGTCGGTGGGGATGTTGCACTTTTTCCAAGGAGGCTTTGAGGGTGTCCTTGAAGCGTTTCCTCTGCCCACCAAGGGCTCTCTTGCCGTGCCGGAGCTCCGAGTGGAGCGCTCGTTTTGGGAGTCTCGTATCGGGCATGCGGACAATGTGACCCGTCCACAGGTTGAATCGATTGAAATACTTCAATAATCAAAATATTACGGATTGATCTCTTCAATGGCATTTCATCAGATTCTGCCCCTTTCCGGCAGTTGTAATCATTTTACACACACTAAGCCAGCTGGTTCTTTGTCAAAAAGAACTGCTCTTTCAATGTGTACAATCCATTCAGAGGTTATGAAAGTACAGTGCTTTTCAAAATCACAAAAAAAATTCACTCCACGGTCACTTTCCCAAGAAACGAGACATTTTTCGCTAAATTTTCTACCGCCATACCCATAGCCATCATCGCCCGTCTGTTTCATGAACAAGAGGACGAGCTCAGAGATTTCACTGGCGAGTTTATTTTGGAGTGAAGTATACAGGCTGTACTCTCACCAGTTCCAAAAACCATGCCTCAGTGTGCACTGGCAAAAAAACACCCCACTTCCAAACTCGTCAATCTCAGTCTGGAAGGCACAAGATAAACCAAAGCAGCCTCCGAGCCTTTGTTTTTTTTTTAAATATTCAATTTACAGATTTAAAAAAATTTTGTATCGTTGTTCTGTCTGGTCATAGCAAGATATTAGGTTTCCCCAATCCCAACAAAAATTTGCGAGAGGGGAAAAGGTTAATTTCTCCCAGCTTTTCACAGTAATACGACAATGTTTTCCCGTTTGCACAAATCACATGAAAATCTCAAAATTAGATGCAGAGCAATAGCGACTTGTTCTTCTACAATACACTGGCTGCTTATTAAAAAAACAAGAACGTTAACACTATGGGCCTCCCTCATGACTTTGTCGGAGTCAGGCTTCTGGTAGGGCCATTATAATTGGCCACAGTATTGCTGGTATAGTGAGTGGGGGTGAGGGGAAAATCAGCTGGGATTCCCAATCCCGAATGCTGTTCAGCAACCCCTGGTGGAAAGTGCGCGTGGACAACAGGTAGAATGAAGGTTTTCTTCACAGCTGAATGGTCTGCCGACACCCAGCCAAGACTCATACACGACCACTTCAATGGCCTACTGGAGGGAGCCCATCGGACTGGACCTAAATAATGACCTCCAGGAGAGAATGAGTGAAAAAGGAGAAAAAAATATAAAGCAGGAATATGTCACAACGTAGCAAAACAAAAAGTAGAGACAAAGGAATCATTCACGCTGTCCAGAGCGCTGCATTTCCCCAGAGAAGCTGCCCGTGAACCTCAGCCACTTCACTGCAATCAGCAATACAAGATCCCCGCTGAGCGAGCAGTGAAAAGCAAGACATTCAGCTCAGTTCCGAACTAGCCTGCCAAATTTCACTGAATGTGCACCTGGTGTCCACAAACTGAGCTTTCAAAAACTGTTTCTTGAGACAGTTCCAGAGATGAAGTGTGAAGTAACAGTGAAAATGGAGCAATAAGAATGGAGAAAGACACCATACACTTCACTTGACAAAGGGACACTACCAGGAATACAAGCCACTCTTTAAAGCAAGTATTTCTCACAAAGAGAAATGTACTGTGCTCCACCTGTTACTATTTTTCAAGAGATTTCTTTCACATTCCTTGCAGTTTTTTTCTATCAAAGGGAATTGAAAGCAGCAATCACATAAACATCAAGTCTGTTCCCTATGGATTTCAGAACAATGTGAAATCTTCAATTTACAGCAGACCTTGCGGCAGTATTTCCAGAAAAGGTGTTGGAGGCTGCAATTTTCTGTAACTTCAAGCGATGAGTTTGTAAAGTGATATTATCCGTCAAGATTTCTGGTTATTTCCTGCACGGCAACCAAGAGGAGTCTTCCCTCTGTCATGCCAACTTACCAACCCGACAACAGACTGTGGTACAGCAACTTCCTGCAGCCTCGACGGGATTAACAGTTGCAAAATTCTGTTGCTCATCTGCCCAGATACAGCAGAGCCGAAGTAGCTTAATCATCCGTTCCTCAGATTCAACCCAAAATGGATGGCAAGGATCTTCAGGTTTTTTTTCTGTATAGTGTTTTAGACCTGATCAACGCGAAATACATAACACGCACCCACCCACAGAATTAGATGTACAAAATCTGAACAACTGATATCTGAGCAACAGCGTATCAAATATTCCTCAGTCCCTTTTAATGAACATTTCAGAAATGTATCAATTTCACTGTTACTAGTTCTGGGTTAAATCCATCTTTGTGCTATTAAAAGTGCTTTGAAGAAAACAGCACAGAAATAGAGCTTGACTGGATTGGATTGGGATCACCACCCAGAGCTAGACAGACTGGCTTTTCTATGAGAAAGTGAACTGAACAGTTCTGACTAGACTCTCATGGCAACAGAGTCCATCCATTGCATGCTAATGGACTGCAACAAAATCCACCCAACATTAAGTACAGCAGCATTTCTGTACCAAAATATAAGGATAATCGTATACTAATGTACTTATCAGAGGATATTGCAACGGGAGGAATGAAAGTGCCTCGATGAGGCTCAGCAAATGTGCTCCCAATCTGTTGTGACTCTTGCAGATCCTTGGTTGATGTTCCGCTCGATCAATAATTCCTGCTGGAAAGTGTGTGTGTGTATGTGGAAATTAGGCAAGTGTATGATTTGGCTTGGCTATAAAGGCCCCGCCCCCAACATTCAAACACCATGACAACTTATTCTACAGACAAAGAATGGACACGGCTAAGATGGCAGAGAGCTGCGTAACCATAACTGAGCCGTGCGGAAAATTGGGGAGGAAAGTTTAGGTTTCGACAATTTTACTACACAATCGTCATTGAGGGTTGCTTCAAAATTTATTCTGCAGATAAGGTACGTCATTGTAAAAGCTGCACAGGACATCCAGCCCAAACAAGGGTTATAACTGGATGAGTGCACGGGCATCAAATACTGGGATCGTGGCCAGACTCCAAGGAGCCACCACTGATGCCACTGCAGCTGCATGCAGGGGTATGTATACACGATACTTCTCTTTCATCCATTGCACAATGCACAAGCCAAGCCCATATCAATCAAAATAATCCATGCAATTGGGTCCGATTATCATACTCAATATAACCCAGGAACAAGAGTGGATCCTGGGAGACAAGAACGCACAAAGCGAGCAACAGAAATCTTTGGGAACAGAGTGGAATAAAAACATGGATTATCCAGTATATCCAACACGTTAAGATTTTCTTAAACGCTAGCTGCAAAGCTATCTTCATGAGTGAAATGAACTGCATTTCATTGCTCCCCATTGCACTAATTCTGTTTAAACCATGTGTTTAACTATGTAATTAAATATCTTGCAGCTGGTACGTATCCATAATGCATGTGCTATGCTTCAAAGTGCAACACGTGCAAAGTACCATTCACAGTTACAGCTGAATGGCTCAAATAACCGGTTAACCACACTAATGCACTTGGACAGGTAGGCAAAAGCTGCCAACCACAAACCAGCAACGCACACAAATCCAATCAAACTGCTCAAATTTTTCTTCAAACCTAATGATCTGGAACCAACAAACTGTCACAAAACAAGTCAATCAAATTGCACAATTTTCTAATAATGTTTTTCGGCCACCATTTTCCTTCCATATTCTGTAAAGCACCGTAGAACTTTTTTTCCATGTTAAAGATGCTATATAAATGTGAACAGTTATTCTCTGTTCCATATGTACAGCTAAAAATAACTAATGCAACACATACATCTCTCAGAGTCCTGGGACTTGAGTTCTACTTTAGTCCCCAAATTGGAAATTTAACCTGGGCCTCAAATGCTGCGTTCCAGCTCCTGTTGACCAACGCGAATGATTGGCTGCCACATTCCTCAACGCTCGTGACTAAACTTCAAAACACTTCATTGGCTGTGGAGAATCTGGGGAACTCCGGAGGTTGTGAAAGGTGCCATATAAACGCAAGTTATTTCTTTCTTTCATGGGAGTTTTAGTCTTCATTCTGCACCTGTGGAATTACAACGTGTGTATCACAACCGCCAACCTAACACCACAACTGAAAGGATTCTTCAGCTGGGCCTGGTAGTTTGAGGTCCTGTTGGCTAAGTCTGTGTGTGAAAGCTGCACAAAGGGAGTTGCAGTTTTCAATCCGCGATATCAAGAAAATTTACCAACCATTGTGAGACGTGACCCAGCCAGGGAGAAAAAAAATTGAACAAATGTCAGATTTTTTCAACGTTTTATACAGTTTAAATCTTTGAAAGAAATTCTGAGCTTAAAGTGCGGTTTGGGATGAGGGTTTTTTTCTAATGAGGGGGCTGATGTTTGTGCTCGGTTGGAATGGGATGTTTATGGGGTGCTTTAATGCGATCTCAGACATTATGGCTACAGCCTTGCCACATCATGGTACATAGTCACCTTTTGAAGGTCCCGAAGACTCAACAGTGGGAAAACATCCCCAGTGTTTGCTATAGTGTCAGCTGTGGCTCAGTGGGTAGCACACTCATCTCTGAGTCAGAAGGTTTTGGGTTCAAGTCCCACTGCAGGGACCTGAGCACATAAAGCTAGGCTGACACTCCAGTGCAGTGCTGAGGAAGTGCTGCACTGTCGGAGGTGCCGTCTTTCGGATGAGACGTTAAACCAAGGCCCTGTCTGTTCTCTCAGGTGGACGGAAAAGATCCCATGGCACTATTTCGAAGAGCAGGGGAGTTATCCCCGGTGTCCTGGCCAATATTTATCCCTCAATCAACATAACAAAAACAGATTATCTGGTCATTATCACATTGCTGTTTGTGGGAGCTTGCTGTGCGCAAATTGGCTTCCACGTTTCCCACATTACAACAGTGACTCCACTTCAAAAGTACTTCATTGGTTGTAAAGCACTTTAAGACGTCCGGTGGTCGTGAAAGGCGCTATATAAATTAACAACAGCTTCAGCAAGGACTGCAAATTTACTGTGGGAAGTAAGGTGAAGAGGAGAATCTTTTGCAATCACTGAAAAAATGAGGAGTGAACAACAAAGTTACTTGCATCTTCAGCAACTTTTAGAAAGTGGTCGATAAATAGTGCCACACACATTATGGGCCAGATATTCCGATCCCTACGGGTGTGTATGCGCATGCACTCAAAACAGGCATTTCCGATCTGTCAAGAATGCTCGGACGCCTGCCCGAGAGAAGGGCCTCTGCGGGCGGATGGTTCCGCTTTCTGCAGAACCTCTGCCCACAGAAAACTCTTAGAAATCTTACGCCTAGTAAAAGCAGGTGTAAGGCCTGCTTTTACCAGCATAAGATTTGAAAAAAGTTTTTTTTAAAATGTTTCATTTATCATTTAAAAATACTTATTTAAAAAAAAGTTTATTTTTAGCCCTGTGAAAAACATGAATTATTTTTTTCAAAATTTAATTTGTTTAAAATTTATTGTAATTTCAACTAATTTTAAAAATGTGATTTAAAAAAAAAATTATTTAATGTTTTACTATGTTTTTGGGGTGATCTCCATTCATATATTTGAGATGTCTATCTGTCAAGTGTATGAAGGGAGATTCCCTTCTTTGATTGGCTCCACGTGATCCCAGGGACGCTTGTGAACCGCATGCACCCCGGGATACCCGGGCCCTGCATATTTTGAGTTGGAGAGGCCCAGGAGCGGAAGTATACGCACCTCGGGAGCCTTCAGGTAAATCCGTAGATTTTTTTCCAGATCGGAGGCCTCCGCACACAGGAAGCCTCCGATCGGAAAATACGGCCCAAAATCTGTTAAGCCTGTGTCATTCAGGATCAATGTGCGTGCTAGATTCACCTCTCATCAGTCCTGTACTTTACTGCACTGCTTCCGTGCATTTGTTATTTTACAGCAATCAGCAAACGGTTACCGTGGTCCTGAGTGGACTAAACGTAGAAGCATCAGAAATGGCACTCGAGGTTCCAGACTACCCGTGAGGGATGCCGTAAGACACATAACAGTATGCAAGCACAACAACAGCCACCTGCATTCATATAGGGCTTTGAACATTTAAAGAAATATATTCGAAGGTGCTTCAGAAGTGTAAAAGTAAACAGATGCCAAACCAAAAGAGGCGCGATTTGGAGGGGTGACCAAAAGCTTGGTCAAAGTGGATTTTAAGGAAGGTTTTAAAAAGAAGAGGGGTGGAGAAAATTCCAGAGTGTGGGACCTAGGCAGCAGAAAAGATGGCCATCAATAATGGGGGCAGTGCCAGAGGACGAAGTCACAGGAATGGAAAGTTGGGGCAGGTGGTGTATTGCAAGGCTGGAGGAGATCAGGAGATCAGGGAGGAGTGAGTGAGGAGCATGAACAAGTATCAGCAGGCTCTTTGGCTTGGTGGGGGAATTATAACCAAGCCCAATCCTGTTCTCACCCAAGGTGGAGAAACTCTGTCCAATTTTCACCTTCAATTCAAGCACACTGATTGTAGCTTCCAAACCACACCCCAGCTGAGATCAGATGAATCGGCACACATCAGGAATCAAACTCGAGACCTTCCTTGTCTGTATGGTTCAACTATTCACCAGCTAAACTCACAGAGCGATTGGGGAACCCAAATTTCACCACTGTAACAGGACTGCAATCAGTGTAGACAGCGTTAATTGCTCAAGTCACTTGTCTGTCACTTCTGCAGATGTGATTGATCATCGAATTAAGAATTCCAATTGTGGTTCCTCTCATAGATCAATTATCTCAGTATGAAAATGAGCAGAGACCAGGAAGGCCCCAGGTTCAACCTCCCATTGAGTGCTGAGTTAGCCAATCTCAGTCAAGACAGTAGTAGAGGGATGACCGCTGACTGCAGCACCCTTGGGTTAGTGAGAGGCCTGGGGGGGGAGGAGGAGCGGGGGGGTGGGGTGGGGAGAGGAGCAGGGGTAGGGAGGGGAGCGGAGGGGAGGGGAGGGGAGGGGCCGGGCGGGAGACGGGGAACAGCAAACCCACTTCTGAGCACTATCCACTGATTGCTGTTAGAAAGTGCGTGTGTGTAGATGCTGGGCAAGGACAAGATTGGAATTACCTGAAGTGCCCCCTGCAATCGACTATTGTGCCAACATTAATAGAATGGCGACAGCTGGTGCCCACAGAACTGTACCTCAGTATAAATTACCCACCTTCAGAGGGGAGTGGAGAAAATCAAGAGGGAATCTATGAGGCTTTTAACCAAGCTTGTGTAGCTCAATATCACATTGGTAATGGCACTGACTGTCATATGTAATAGTGTCAAATCAGTTAATGAATAGCGCATTTTAAGGGTCTGAGTGTCTAAGCAAATTGGACTGGACAGTACTCTTAAAGGGATGAAGTAAGGAAGAAAAGGAAATGTTTAGAAAGACTATGCACAGTATACAGAACCAACATATACCAAAAGGGAAGAAGGAGAACAGAGGGAAAAGACGCAAGTGGGTAACAAAGGGGGAAAAAAAACAAGAGACTGTTCCTAAAATGTAAAGCTACTGGTATCACGATGGACCAAGACTGCTATAAAAAGGTGAAGGAGGTTAAGGACTTGGTCAGGGAAACTAAAATAGAAAATTAGATCAGATCAGAATAGTAGGAATATTAAAAGAAAGGTCAAGCATTTCTATAAATATATTTGGAGCAAGTAGGTGAAAAGTAAATGGTGGGGTCACTGAAAAATCCCAAAGGTGGCATATCATCAAATGACTCAGGATAGCAAATATCCTAAATGAATTCTTCTTTTGTGTTCACAGAGGAGACCGTGGGCAGACTCGCAAGCATGGAAGTTGAATTTCCAGTGGGTAGGGGAACACAGAGGAAGCACAGAAATAGAATTTCAGATAAGGTGGTCAGAGCTCAGGGCCGAGACAGCTGAAGGCACATTGCAAAAGTAATACAGAATGCTGTGGGTTCAAGGCCAACCATGATGTAAGCACACAGTTTAGGTTGGCACATCAGTGCAGTACTGAGGGAGTGTTACAAACCTAGCTGTACTTTCATACAAAAGGTAGGTGAAGAAATTGCGAGTGAAATCAATTAAATCTGTGCCACTATCTTGACGGAATCAAAGAAATGGGACACTGACTGCGGATCGGAAATCAGCCCACACAACATCAATCTTTAAAAAGGGGCAAAACTGCCTTACGTTACAACAGAGTCTGAAGGTTGTCAGTGTAGGACTGAGGGAGTGCTGCAATGTCGGAGGTGCCCCCTTTTTAAAAATGAGACAAATCAAGTCCACGTCTGCCCTCTCAGATGGACATATGAGATCCCATGTCATTATTCGAAGAAGAGCAGGGGAGTTCTCTCCAGGGTCCTGGCCAAAACTTATCCCTGAACCGACATCACTAAAACAGATAGCTGGTCATTACCACATTGCTGTTTGTGGGAGCTTGCTGTGCGCGCAATGGCTGCCACGTTTCCCTATAATACAACAGTGACTGGACTTCAAAAGTACTTCATTGGCTGTAAAGCGCTTCTGGAAGATATAAGTTCATGAAACGCACGATATAAATGCAAGTTATTTTAACATGACGTGCGGTTACTAGCTGGGAGCCACAGGGATCTATGCTGGGGCCACTGCTGTTTACAACGCAGGCAAATGATTTGGAGCCAAGGACAGAAAGTGTTTGCAGATGACACCAAATTTGGAGGGGGAAAGTGGTTTCAACCAATTGGGAACAGCAGCCAAACACAGAAAGAAGATGGGCTGATGATTAGCTAATGTATTTAATGTAGACAAGCATGAATTAATTAAACCAGGGAAAAGAAAAAGCAGGAAGATTCGAAACTAAATGGCTCTGAGCTACAGGAGACATGTCGGTGGGTAAATCTAGGGTACTGATGGATGATAGCTCACGGGAACCAAGGCTGCTGTGTGCAGCAGCAGCAAAGAAAGCACGCTAGATTTTGAGATAAGAGCCAGATATAGAGCACAAATCACAGGAGGTGATAAGAGTCTGTGCAAGCAATGGTACGGGAACATCTGGAGTACTGTGTGCAGGTCTGGTCACCATATTACAGCAAGGATCTCTGGTTGTTGGAGGCAGTGCAGAAAAGGAAAATCAAACTACTATGGTTAAGGAATCTGAACTATGATAAGAGGATGAAGAGACTGTGATTGTTTACTCTGAAGAGAAGGCTCAGGGAACATATTATTCAAGTTTCTTAAGGGAACAGATAAACTGAACTTATAACATGGCCCAGATTCCCACAAATTCTAGAAACAGGGAGAGACATTCAACCTTAGAAGGTAGGTGCACAAACAATTTAGATTTAACTACTTTATGCAGAAGGCGACATACAGGTGGAATGGACTATGCAGGGAGGCAGACAGTGTGGTAGAATTTAAGGGAGAACTGCATAGATATTTCAAGTAGTGGGCAATTCAGAGATATTGGGGTAGAAATTGGACAGTGCCAGAAAGCGAGCGTGATTCTAACAATGCGCCAGGACGGAGAGCCCGAGGACCATCCTAAACCAGTCCTCATTGTCATAATTTTGGCGAGTTGCGGACACCCATTAGGAAACCCGACACAACGCGGGGCCTAACCAATTTCGGGGGATAGGCGCGGCGCAAGCTCTGTCAAGTCTAACCGAATTTAGGAAATGGGCGCAAAACTCTCATTTCAGGCGGCCACCAGGGCTGCTTATAAACACAACGTCTCTGACCAATTGAGCAGCTGCCTAAAAACCTGCACAGATTGTGCGCAGGCTCCTCCCTTGCTAAATTGGTTGTTGTTGCACTCACTTTACGGCCATAAAACGCGCAATAATGTTGAATTTGTGCCCCCTTCATTTTTGGAAGCCATCCGGATGAACTGCACAGCCTTTTCCACCCCTGTACTCGCCAATGTAATTTTCTGGATCAGCAAGAAAAGTGAAGACTGCGTTTTCAAAATGTCTTTCGATATTACTCTCAAAGACTGGAAATGTTCCTCTGTATTACTGAACATAGTGAGAAAGCAAGAGGCACCAAGACTCTCATTGTATATAAAATACAATAGAAAATGCTGGAAACACTCCGCAGGTTCTGACAAAGGGCTGAAACATTAACCCCGCCTTCCTCTCTCCACAGATGCTGCCTGACCTGTTGAGCGTTTCTAACCTTTCCTGTTTTTATTTCAGATGCATAGCATCTGCTGTATTTTGCTATAACACAGACATAAAGGTTTAACAACACTCAGCATTCGAGGTGGGTGTGCTGGGATGTGGTGAATCGAGGGAGGAGGTGACCTAGCTGGAAGCCAGCATCTTAAAATCCACATCACTGCAATTTGTACAATGTTGAATGCATTGCCCATTCCAGCTATTTTTGACGATTTAAACACTGAAGTTCGATCCAAGTTGGATCAGTGACGGTCACAGCCTATTCATCCAATTTTCAAAATTGACAACTTTCAGATCAGCAGAATTTCCAGAATGTGTTTGAAATCTGGCACAAGATCAAATCCAGGTCAGCAACTGAAGAACACTTGCCAGGAGCAGCCAACAACATGCTGGGAATGAGTGGGAATACTTCTGGTTTTAAAGCCATCAAGCTAGGGTAGATAATTTAACATGCCAGTAGAATACCACATCAAACAAACAAGTACAATCCACAAGAAACACCTGCATGTTAGCTACCTATGTTGTAATTATTTTATTATAACAAATGCAGAATGCCACACTGATTGCAGCCCGATCACACATTTTTACATATGACATTGGGAAAAATCTAAATCATCTTGAAAAGAACTTAGCCACACATTTGGAAACACCAAATGAAGATCAAGATCAGAAAACTCACAGGGTGGCAAGTTATGGATCTGAACCCACATCCAAGCATTGAACAATGCAGCAAAGCACAGCATGTCACACATTCCCCGAATAGATGCGCGGGGCGGGAGGATCATTGGACCCAGGCAGTGAGGATACCGCCTGTATCCTAACTCGCACCCCTGTGCTTGCTGACTTACATTGGTTCTCAATCCATCTTTGTTTTCAAATCCCTCTATGGCCTCATCCTTCCCTGTCTCTGTAGCCTTCTCCAGCCCCACAACCCTCTGAGATCTCTGCACTCCTCCAATTCTGGCCTCTTGCTCATCCCCTATTTCCATCGTTCCACCATTGGTGGCCGTGCCTTCAGCTGTCCAGGCCCTAAGCTCTGGAATTCCCTCCCTAAACCTCTCCACTTCACTACCTCTCTCTCCTCTTAAGGTCGCTCCTTTAAATCTCAACTCTTTGACCAAGCTTTTGGTTAATTGTCCTACTATCTCCTTCTTTGGCTCGGTGTCAAATTTTCGCTGCTAACGCTCCTGTGAAGCACCTCAGTTTTAACCATGTTAAAGGCGCTAAATGCAAGTTGTTAGAGAGCGGGTAAAGGAAGGAGATAGGGAGAGGGTGAAGGGGAGAAAGAAAATGGAAAGGGATGGGGAGAGGAGAATGAGGGCAGGTTAATTATCTCAGCAGAGAGAGGTGGCTCGGATTGTCATCCAAGCTGGCGGGGATGGGGTTAAACTTTTCCCCCCCCCCACACCCAGGAACTCCTATCAGTGCGGGGGAAACCAGCTCCCTTCAGCAATAGGCCCTGAAAATGCTCTTTGTGCATGTGGGAGATGATTAAGATGGGCAAATGTTTGCCCCTCCAATCCCAGCTGGGTGAATCTATCACGGGCAATATTTAACATTAAAAACTATCACATCACCGCCTAGAGGCAAAACTGGTACTACAGGCAGTATGCTGGTTTTGCTCACGGGGGGAAAGGGAGTGACCATGAACATTTTCAACGAAAAGTGCGCTCCAAGTACCAAATTTAATATCGAACAGATGGATAACAGAAATCTGCTCATTTACAGAATAACGGACAGTCGTGTAATTCAATCTCCAAAGCACCCATAAAAATCTGAGAGTGTACCATTTAATAAAAATGGAATTTGGTTTATTCAATCCTATAAATCAGTAGTTCTGATGTTACGTCCTACCGATCACATATTTCGGGTCTGCACTAGATAATTATTCTCCGAGTCAGAAGGTTGTGGGTTCAAATCCCACTCCAGGGACTTGAGCACATAAATCTAGGCTAACACTCCGGTGCAGTGCTGAGGGAGTGCTGCACTGTCAGAGGTGCCGTCTTTCGGACCGAGGCCCCGTCTGCTCTCTCAGGTGGACGTAAAAGATCCCATGGCACTTTTTCGAATAAGAGTAGGGGAGTTATCCCCGGTGTCCTGGCCAATAGTTATCCCTCAACCAGCATAACAAAAACAGATTATCTGGTCATTATCACATTGCTGTTTGTGGGAGCTTGCTGTGCGCAAATTGGCTGCCGCATTTCCCACATTACAACAGTGACTCCACTTCACTGGCTGTAAAGCGCTTTGAGACGTCCGGTGGTCGTGAAAGGCGCTATAGAAATGCAAGTCTTTCTCTACTTTTTTCTTTTCTTGGATTCAGCATCACCAGTCTCTCGGTAAACAAATTCCCATTCCATACAATCAGCAGTTTGCTGTCTAATATTCTCGCCCTACTTCAGCATGACTCAGGCCAGAACAAAGAAAACCCCACGCAATATGAACTGGGTGCTGTAATCTCACACACGCCTCTCCAATCATTCGAAAGGTGCACTGATCAACACTTTAGTCAAATGAGGCCAGATATGAACTGTCGTGCTGATTTATTTTACAGTCAATATCTGAACATAAGAGACAAGAGTTATAGTAAATCTCCCTTAACTGTGACTTGATTCAACAGAGCCCCTCATAGTGAAGAAAATAATAAATGAGACCAACACTGTCCTGGTTAACAGACTAAATTAAGTTTTCTGACCAAGGTTTCCTTTAAACCTGGATTGTCTCAATCTTAAGGAAACCTTGGCCCCTGTCTGTGTCTCTCTCTCAGCAGATCTTCCAGGACCAGTCTCCAGACTCTGTGGTTTTGTCTTTCATTCCCAGCTGGACAGCAGCTTGACCTCTGACCCTCTCCCCAGCTCTGAGGGTCACGGGGTTGGCCTGTGGAGTTGCCAATAAAACCAGCTAGTGCTCCCCTCCCCCCTCACCAAATTGGGAGACAACCTAGAACCCAAATGCCTCGCCCAAATGAATTGGACCATCCCAACAATAATAGATGTGGAAGATCGCTGGAACATTAAACAAATTTTTATTATTTCAAGCAGTCTGGACAGATGTTTTTCTGAATTCTAATCCACATCTTTCAGCATTGCGGTCCTGCAAAATTAACCCCTTGAGAGCTAAATTTAACTTGCGTTGAAGTTGTAGCACAGAAACGGGCCGTGTAGCCCAACTGACCTTTGCCGGTGTTTATGCTCCACACGAGCCTCCTCCCTCCCCTCTTCATCTCACCCCATCAGCATGTTGTTGCTGTTATCCTTCAATTCCTTTCTCTCTGTCATGTACTTATCTAGCTTCCCCTTAAACTTAAAAGTAGCATTTTAATGTAAACCATACAAAGAGCCTTCTGTGGCAAAAACAAAACATGACACGCCCCTAACTGTTAATAGAACAGCGCCCACACCGTGAGTAATGTCACAGGAAATCTTCTAGCGTTTTAGAAGTTTATTAACAGAGCACTGGAGTTCAGTTTGGTCACGTGTAAATCCAAAGTTACTCCTGGAAAATTCTTTTTCGAAGAACGCACTATTTCGTCAGAATGACAGCCTGATCCAGAAAGTGTAGGCTTCATGGAATGTGATCAAAGCATGGTACCACTGACAAGATGTTCCTTTTCAAATGAGACAACCTAATTGATTCAGAAAATCACACAAAAAGGACTTGCCATTTCAACACAATGTCAGGCTTCTTCAATATTTAATAGGTTCCAGTTCTGCAGTCTAAATACTGTAATTAGACATCGCTTAACCATTTCCATTTACAACAATTGTTTAAGGTTGATTACGATAAAACAAAAGATCAAACACATTGCGGGGCGAGACAGTGGCGCTGGCTCCCCACATTATCATGCACGGAGAACTGAGGCTGACCACACAACTGAAGCAACATGCATGGCCCAAAGTGGCCAGCCAGTAACTGCACGCTGGGAGCCTGTGCACAAAGCACATGGAGGCTGCGAAAAATATAGGGAGACCTCCACCCCACCTTCCCCCTTCCTCCAAAAAATGCAACTGGAGCACATGATTGGAACGGGTGTGGGGCGGAAATTAAAATTTGCCTGCTGTTGGGCCTTCACACCCTCCCTTCCCCCAGAAAAACTCTGGTGCTATGTGGGCCGCCAGCAGCCCTTCACTGGCTGCTGGTGCTCGGAATTCTCACCGGTACAACCACCTCCTCTCAGAGCTTTCCCAAAAATATTTAAATGAGCTGCCACGGCATTACTGGAAGAGAGCAACTCATTTGTGCACAAGCGCGCACAGCTCCCAATGGACAAGGGTCCTTCGGTCTGCCATCAACCGGTATAACCTGCACCTTGAAACCGTGTGCGAGTCTACCTGCAATCAGACTGATATAACCGCATTCACAAAAGGCCCAATATTCACCACAGAGGAGTACCACCCTCAAAACAGATGCAAGCATAGCCTGGGCACAACTTACTTTTCAGTTCTTAACACTATCTTCTTCTGGTAACAATCAAGGAGGCGAAAGAGGGGAAAAGATGGAAGTGCTCAATTTATAGATACTTGGGACTTCACAACACAACCATGTGAAAAGCAATTTGTTGTGTACTTAAACTGATGCTAGCTTTGCAAACACACAAATTAAAAGTTCATAAAATAAACAAAGCTCTCAATAGTCAAGTAGAATTAGCAGGACTTAACTTTTGAAAATACTTTAACTGAAAAAGCCAGTCCCCACTCGTCACCGAAATCCTTTCAAGACACTATGCGTTTCTCTCAGTTGTTTCTCTGCTGTTATTTATTCTCTGGTCAAAGCACTGCATTCTGTGATCACTTGTTCAAGACACCCAGATTAAGTCATTTTTAAAAATTCCCATTGACAATTATGGGCAAATTTAATTGTTGTGGACTGCCATTTTCTCTTTCTCCCCACCACCCGCACAAATGACATTATTAATTATTCAAATCTTTGATAAGGGGGGAGGGGAGAAATTGAAGTCCCCAGTTTTATTATTTGCCATTAAATCTTTGTAGCAAATAGGTCACAGAAAATAAGCGATCAAAGAAATAAGAAACTGCAGAGAAGCATTCAAAGTAATTCAAAAATCACTCCAACCACTTGTTTAGTAAACATCTCTCTTTAATTATCATTTGCATATAAACGTACTTTCCAATGTAGATTTTTTTTTTAAGTATCACATTTTGCATTTTAAATATATTAAACCCATATCACTCTATAGTCTTACATACAGTGCTGATCTGCAGGCTGCAATAATTGATATATATATATATATATATATCAATCATGCAGGTTGAAAACTGACCAACTTTTAGTTAGTTAATAGAATTTTAAGATTTTCTCTTTCTTTCATTGCTGAGTTTTATAAAAGTTTCAATAAAATCTATAATAAAGGGCAAGTTCAACTTCTTGGACCAAATATTTTGAATGCAATGTCAAAGCCACTCAAAGAGCTTCGCAGTTGTTCTCAGTAAACCCGACACAGATACATGCACATAAATGATTGCTTGCATCTCATTGTGGACGAGTAAGCCATCCAAGCCAGGAAGGTCCCAGATCCAATCCTTGGTCTGCGCTGAGTTAGCAGGTCTCAGCAAATACACTAGTGCGGTGAGGCACTGAAATTGTCCTCCGCATCTATAAGCTAATGCGGAAAATATCATGAGGGCTCCCATGTCGGATCCTACTGGAACGTGCACATTTGGACATCAGGTTTAAATGGCCCCTACAACTCATCAAGACGCAAATGTGGAATGACCATCTGGGCAAGTTATCAGAACTGCCCGTGCCCACGAAACCACAAGGTAGATACAAATAAGGAAGACTATTCAGCCCAATTTAGCAAATCCATCCAGAAACACCCTCAAGTCCCCTCGTCACAGCATTTAATTGCTTCTGAAATGAAATCGAGCTTTTCACCTCAGAGATCTTTCTTTGCATTGAATTCATTGCATAAAGAATGAAGTTAGACTGGAATGGGCGTGGGAGCAGAACGATTCCGAAATCTCAATGAAACGGTTGAATGGTGGAGCAGATTACATAGTTTTCTTGTACAAACCTGCCCATGCCACTCTTTATTTAAAAAACAATTTTAGTCCCACTCGTGCAAAAAAAAACTAATTCCTTTGCTATCATGCAATGCATCTTTCCACAGCAGTTGCTTTGTACGTCTGAACATTGCATTTGGTGAAGGTTTTTCTGGGGATGGTGGCATCAAAGGTCGAGAGGTGAGGGAGTGATCGAGCAGGTCGACAGCGCCAGGTGTATTGTGATGAATGGAGGAGCAAATGCTTGGGAGTTGGGTGTTAGAAAGCAACTCGAGAGGTTTTTTTCTCCTAGGGATGGATGCAGAAGGGAGTGGGGTTAACAGAGGGGTAAGGGAATGCGGGTAGTGAGGTCTACAAGGAAGCGGTTGGAGATGGTCTCATCGATGAAGACCACAGGAACAGAGGGGCCACGGAAGATGGCGGTCCACGGGGTGGCAGTAATTATGGATTGGGGAGTTTTATGGAGGGAGAGCACTGAATTTCGAGGAGAGCTGGCAAAGGAAGCTGACATGGAGATTGAAATCGCCAAGGATGAAGAGTCGCTCGGTGCAGAGGCCAAAGGAGGAATAAAAGGGAGGATTCCTTGGGGAGGAACTTGCTGAGGCTTGAGCGGACAGTCAACAACAAGGAGTTTTAAAGGAGGTCAGGGGGTAAACATCCACTTCTGTGATATCAGAGACTGCTTTTACTAGGAATAAAATGTGAATTTAAAAGAGTGTTCTTTAAAACCCCGCACCCAACCCCGCCTCCCCCCCCAGTCCAACTCCCATTAGAGGCTTGAATTGCAGATTTTCGTGATGAGCAAATATTGCAATAACCAACCCGTAATAGGTCGAAAATCACCAGTACTCCGGCCAAGTGTTACAGAGCTCAAAATGCTCTCTCCAGAATCAAAATCTAAACTTGCAATGCTGGGTGTTTTTCACATTTCAGGTAGAGATGGTATTAAAATGTCGCATCCCATAACATTTAACAGAAATCCAAGTTAAAAAATAAATCGACAGAGCAATTAGCTGCATGAAAATTTCACAGGTGAACCATAACACATTAGCAAAGCAACACTAACAATACTGAGAGTGGCCAACTGGTTTGGTTTCAATGGGTCCCAGCTCAGAAAAACCATTCCTAAAATGAGCAAACATCAACCAATAACTGCCAGTCTTTGGACAAAGTTACTTTTATCCTTTTCGCCTTCACCTGCCAACTTTACCACAAAAGAGTCTCAAATATTTTCGTAGTGAAAGCAAAGGATTTGAAAGCCCGGATCTGTGGAGTACAGCACATTACACAATGTTCTTCCAGCTATCTGCAATAAGCTACCAATTGATTGAATGAGGAAGTTGCAAAAAACAGATCCATCACTGTCAGATCGAATAAAGAAACCCAGGAAAATGGATGCAGTGCCTGTTTTCTACCACTAGATGTCTCAATTCTAGAGGTTGTTCACCTTTACTTTTGGGTTCTGGTCACAGACCTGAAACTTTAACCCAACCTTCCTCTCTCCACAGATGCTGCCCGAGCTGCTGAGCGCTTCCAGCATTTTCTGTTCTATGTTCACCCATACTGTTGGGCTCAATCCTTTTTTTTTCCCCCTTTCCCCATTTTTCATGAAGCCAGCAACTCATAATGGAGACAGGCAGCTGAAGCCTTCTTCATGTGTGGGTGTCGGCAGTGAGCGTCAGTTGGATTGTGGGGCAATCACAACCAAACTTTATTTACTCTTTACCCAATATACACAAGTGTGCCCTTCCAGTAGGGGCAGAAAGCTCAGCAGATTCAACTCCTCAGTACAGGGAGGCCAAAGCCAACTGCAGCACTCCACCACCCAAGCTGAACTTGACTGCCGAGCACAAACCAGTTGCTGGGACATGGGATCTTCCTGGTCTGAATAGTTCAGTGCCATGTCAAGAGATGAGCGTACCCATTCAGTCAGGGGCTGTTTTCCCATCTCACTAGTTTTCCCAACTTTAGTCATCAAAGAATGTATTTGCTCTTTATTTTGCGGGGGGAAAAAACTTCTATTCCAGACGCAAAAGGCATCAAGGGGTATGGGGAGAGAGCGGGAATATGGTATTGAGATAGAGGATCAGCCATGATCATATTGAATGGCAGAGCAGGCTCGAAGGGCCTACTCCTGCTCCTATTTTTCTACGTTTCTAACCTCAGGCATAACCATTTTCCACATTAGAAATGCTACCCAAAACTTTTAACATTCCCCACGATGGCAAGCTGAGAATTAAATACAAACAGTATTTGCACGGTACTCACTCGGTCCTTATCGTCAGCAACATCAGAGAGGATGTCATCAAGATCCAAGATGCCGCCATCGCTATGCTCCAAACGATGCACCTGTACCCAGTAACCCGGATCCTAACAGACGTGGAAAGAGAAAGAAATTTTAGTCGCAGAAGTAGACTGGAGGAAAGCCTCAATCAGTAAAGTGATTTCCCGCTGTTATTTTAATTATTATTATCGACCAAAAAACTGACAAGATTGTAATGACAGCAAGAGGGTCTAGATCTAAAAGGCCAATCTCCTCAGAAATCCTTTGTTGCTTAAAAACAAAAATTACTAAGTGTTAGTTACTTTTGTGTTGAGATCAACTACAATTGAGATGGGTTCACTTGCCAAACGGGCAACATAACTCAAACAGATAAAAGCATATTTCCCTAATCAGGATGATGCCACCAGTGCAACGAGCAAATGGAGTGATGATAGTCAAAAATTAACAAGGAGTTGACATTAGTAGATTAAACGCAGTGTACAAAGTCTTCGCCATGTACCGAAACCAGCAAAGATCAAGTAAAGTTTATCCCCAAAAATGTTAAATATGAACAAGTTCGTTGACTGTGAAGCGCTTTGGGACATCCATGTGTTATGAAAGGCACTACATGAATTCAAGTTCGTTCTTTAACTGGAAACTTGGTTCAGTTGGTGCCACTTTTGCTTCTGGTTTGTTAGATTGAGTGCATAATTAAAGTCAGCACCAAGTATCAGTGGTGCCATCCATTAGATGAGACATTAAATCGAGTCTGCCTTGGCTTCCGGCAAATGTTAAAAGTTGGGCCTCCTTCAATGGAACGTATTGTAATCAGAGAATTTATAGTGAAGCGCTTCTGATCCATGTGCCAGTCCTCAACAACGTGCACAACATACTGAAGCCACCGTGCTTCACAAGGAAATTCAAAATACACAGGCAACGGCTGAAGATGCTCGCTTCCGAAAAATAACTAACCCCTCACACCAGCTGCATTGAAGTTTGAACAGAAATCGAAACGGAGGTCAATGACGCAGACTTTATGTACTCAAGTCAGTGATCTCTGCTGTCCGACCTTGGGTTCCCTGACACTGCAATGGGCAGAAATCCAGGGGCAAAGAGCAGAGATTAGCATTTGGAGAGCAAGTGCACCAACGAGATGAATCACTTCAAACACTCACACACCATACAAATCAATACCTTCGCCCACCTTGCAGGGGCTTCTGACATCGGCATATAAGGAAATATATTCCTATGTGCCCATATAGAGAAATGGCAATGCTGACAGACTGTGGAGTTCTTAAAATTATTCACAAAAATCACATTTTATATGTTACAAATGTTTTCTTTTCTCACAACCGTACCCAAATTTATAATGTTCAGAGTGCTGGGATCATTTTCATTCTTTGTCTAGCAGCACAGGTAAACAAATATACCCAGCTCCTACGGTTTAAATACATAACTGTGCTATTGTAATAAAACTATCAGGAACTAAATTATTTCATGTAAGTTATCATTGCACACACTTCCTCTTTTCTCTTTCAACCAAATATTCTCTCTGCTTTCCAGAAAGCTCTTCAGTTTCAACTGAACACGACTCTCCGAATTACATGACACGGGTCCCATTTTAAAATGTACTGCACGCAGAAGGACATTTAGGCTAATTATACCGTACCCCGTTCCAATCTATGACAGCATTCACTGGCTATGTCAAGCTGTACTATAAAAAAAATGGCATTTACATATAAATGACTTCGCTTGGTTTCTGCCTACAGGGTAGATGCTGGTGGGTACTGTCCACCTTGTGAGGCATTTGCTGACAAACTAACGTTTTCTTTTAAATAGAAGGAAGCAGATTTGTAGAAAACGTTTCTGCACAGATCCAATATAACTCTGTACAAGAGGCTTTAAAACATGCCTGAGAATATTGACCAAGAACAAAGTACAAACATTACTTGAGCAACAGAAAATAGTATGAAAGGATTTCTTTTTGCATCACAATGTTTCCCCACAGAAGCATATTTGCACTTCACAGTAAATAACTCGAGTTGTTTATCATTGAAACCAAAACACTCTTACTATAAAAATATGAAGTTCAGAGCAGCTGCTTTTGTTTTCATAAGGATCAAGGAAATATGCTCGAGTCAGCGATCAGAGGCTACCCAAAGCTATTCTGACTTTGAAGGAATGGGCTTCGGCAACATATCATTGCAGTTCAATCAGCAACTGCTTCACTCATATGGCAAGTATTAGAGGAGGATCGTGGGCAACAATACATCTGCACTAGTCCACTGGCTTTATTTTCCATTCCGTCGCACACACGCAACTCATCTAGAAGCAGGATTAAAACACTTCTGTCCCTGCCCTTCCCCCCCGCCAACCCCCATCCAATTATGTTTACATTCTAGTCTGTGTGTTAAAAAAAAAAATCATATTTGGTTTCCAGAGGATACTTAACGGAGAATGTAATCTCAGGAGGGTTTATACAGGGGGCTGGGCCAGATTCAGCTCATGTGGCAGACAGTATTAAATTACCAGGCCGACACGTTTTCTCTTCTGACATAAAACAACAGGATATTCATCAGCCATTTCCAACCGATTTGCATCTCAAGTCAAGAGGCCAGAGTGTTTAGTTCAAAATACAACTGGGAGAAAATTACAGGTTTGATTTACTGCCATTCCCCTGAAAATACACAACAAATGCAGCTAAAAATTAAAATTCAAAAAGTCTGCAATGTTGACTGCACACATTTGCCAGTTTTTAATCCAACACACTGCGTTTTTGTTTCAGCCACAGAGAAAAAAAAATAATGGAGAGGACAACCGAATCAAAAGAAACCAAGTTTATACAAGATGATGGTCTACTTTATTTGTTGAATAAAGTCTAATCTGAACATACAAATGCAGTCTTCAAGGAGACGTCATCTCAGGGAATAGTCAGTAAGAATCTCACATCATAAACAACCAGCGGCACTCCATCCCTTGCTCGTGATGTGGGCAACACCGACAAGTCCGCATTTATTATGCATCGCTAAGCAATTCTTTGTACAACTGAATGGCTTATTAGGCCGCTTCAGAGTGCATTAAGAGTCAACCAAGTAATGCGGGACTGGAGTCAAATGTGGAACAGACCAAGTAGAGATGGCAGGCTCCCTTTGCTGAAGGGCATTCGTGAACCAGTTGGGTTTTTAATGACAATCCAGTACCTTTCACGCAAAAATTTCTCCCCCGGCTGTCAAGCCCACACAGTACCAGATTTATTGAATACAATTGAAGACATTTAAACTCAGACCTCTGGATTACTAGTCCAGTACCACAGCCACAAACCAACTATACCCAATGTTGGACAGAGAGTCCAAAAATAACGTAACAATTGTGAAATCGAGGCCGATAGTGAACAGGTCAAGTTGGTCATTATTAACGGACAGGTGAAAGCTTACTCCATGTTTACCAATAATGTTGCCAAGCGCAACATACAGATGAGGAAAAAAAGAGGACACCAAGGATAGAATCATTGGGCATATCAGAGGTGACAGTGCATTTAAGGGAGAGGAGAAGATGTTGCAAAAGACAGGTTGGCATCAAGACAGATATTAATGGAGTCATGAGAGAGTAGCTCTACAGAGTTGGACCGCAGAAGAGAGAGGTGGCGAGGATGGTGGGCTCAACCATGTTAAAGGCCACACTGATGTCAACAAGGACATGGAACAATAACAAACTAGTCACATAAAATGTGATTAGTGCCTTTAAACAGGCAAGAAGTCAAATTGAAGGGATTCAAACAGGGTTGGCAGGTCCTGGGCTCAGAGGTGGGTACTGATGGCACACTCTAAAACCTTTGTGGGAAGAGGAAGGTTGGACATGGGAAGATAGTTGGACAGTGCAGAGGTACCGAGGTTCGACTTAATTTTTTTTTTAAAATCAGAGCGATGATGACATTTTTTGAAATGGGGAAACAATGCTCAAGGAGAGCGAGCTATCGAGGATTTCTGCAGCGGGGTTTTTCTCCATATGAGCCAACTTGTCGAATCCCACTCTCCTCATTTCCCGTAACTTTTAAGATTCCTCTTTTGCAAATAATCATTTAATTTCTGCTTCAACAGTGGCTTGTGACAGAGCATTTCACATTCCAGTTAGTCTCTGTGTAAAGAATCTTTCAAAAAATTTGTTATGATAATCTTAAATTTATGCCCTCTCGTGACCGTCTTGCTGGCAAGTGGAAATGATCCATTGCTACTAACCTTATCACAATCCTTCAGAATCGTAAAGGCTTGGACACACAAGTTGGGGCCGAACATTATGAAATTAGTGCATTTTGACAGGATCCCTCCCACAAACAATCCCTCCCACAAGTGATGGTTGCTCTATTTGATTCCCTGACCAACAGTTGGAAGATTGCTACTTCGTGGATCTGGTACTCACTGTCTCTTGAAGCCACGATTGTTTTCAAGGCAGCTTCCTAACAACTGAAGCCATCATTGAACTTGAAACAAGCTTCACATCTTTTGAAATCTTAATGTCAAAAGGCCGTGCCAGCAAATGTGGTGCCCATCAATTATTGGCAAGGACACTGAATGAAAATCTTAAGAGCTGGCATCAAGTGGAAGCTGAAGGCTGTAACTGAACCCAAATATATGTGGGTGGCCTGATGACTGCAAAGGGCATGTACCAAGCACATCTGCACTGAAACTTGTGCAAACTAGCAGCCAAATTTAGAAACGTTTTCTAATAATGTTAAGCAAAACAGTGTCAAAATTGTCACCCATACACAGTGGAAATCAAATTACCCACTGTGACAACAGCTAAAATATGGTATGAAATTCCTGGACATCGTTGAGCTCCCCAATGTTTCAGTAGCTGGAGAAAACTGGGCAAGGTAGACCGGACAGTCTCAGGTTCAATGCCCAGTCTGTGCTGAGTTATCGGATCGTGTGAGGAATAGCAACAAGTCAGCTAAAACTGCCTCAACGCCCAAGGACGAGGTATGGGAAAAATCCAGCCCGCGCTCCTGTTGCCCATCAATATCAATGACTCTTGCTGGAATGTCTGGCCTGTGGACAGCAGGCAAGGACAATGTCGGGCTCGACTGTGATGCCCTCCACGGTGGAATTATCTGGCCAAAACTCACCGTCCAGACTCACAAATAAAGAACGTCCACTTGAGTAAAGGGAGAGGAGAAAAGGGGCAAAAAAATACACCACTGTCTCTCCAGGCAACTTCCCCCTCGTGAAGATGAGAATTATTTTATTCTTTTTCTTCCACCAGTGTCCACATCAGAACAGTGATTTTGATGCGTCAATTGTTTTGTTCACTCGACTGGAAGAGATTTTGGTCTTTCTCAATTGATAATAGGAAATATTTAACTACTATTGTCGCCCCTTCAACAATTCTTAGAATAACTACTAGTACGTATCACAATGTTTGAGAAGCATTCAGTCCTGCCCAATATATTTATGCTCTCCTGGCTGGCCTCCCATCTTCCACCCTCCATAAACTTGAGCTCATCCAAAACTCTGCTGCCCGTGTCCTAACTCGCCCCAAGTCCCATTCACCCATCACCCCTGTGCTCGCTGACCTACATTGGTTCCCGTTCCGGCAACGCCTCGGTTTTAAAATTCTCCTCCTCGTTTTCAAATCCCTCCATGGCCTCGCCCCTCCCTATCTCTGTAACCTCCTCCAGCCTTCCAACCCTTCGAAAGCTTGGCGCGACTCCAATTCTGGCCTCTTGCGCATCCCCGATTTTAATCGCTCTACCATTGCCAGCCGTGCCTTCAGCTGCCTGGACCCTAAGCTTCCAAAAATGTGCGGGTTAGGTTGATTTGGCTATGATAAATTGACCCTTAGTGTTACGGGGGGATTAAATATGTGGGGTTATGGGGATAGGATGGGATATGTTAGGGGGAATTAAATACGTGGGGTTACGGGGGTAGGGTGGGATATGTGTACTGTGGGGATTAAAGCAGGGACAGGGTACTGGATTTGGATGATCAGCCATGATCATATTGAATGGTGGAGCAGGCTCGACGGGCCGAATGGCCTACTCCTGCTCCTAGATTCTATGTTTCTATGTTTAAGCTCTTGAATTCTCTCCCTGAACCTCGCCGTGTCTCTACCTCTCCCTCCTCCTTTAAGACGCTGCTTAAAACCTACCTCCAACTCTCTTAATATCTCCACAGGTCAACCTTTGTTCGTCTACGCTCCAGTGAAGCGCCTTGGGACGTTTTACTACATTAGATGCACTATATAAATGCAAATTGTTGTTGTTGTATTACACATTATACATAAATATTTGTGTTCACCGCTTACCATACAAAAATATCACGGAGGGAAAGCTACCCCTACAATTCCTGTATTAGTTATAGTTTGGAGTCTGAACCGCAATGTTGCTCAAACGAAATTCACACAACCCCCAACATCACAGTTGAATGCACAAAAGCTTTGTTCAACTGCAAGCATCTGTTCAAAGGTAAAATAAGCCATATAAGTTACCAGCACTGCTCTTGGCATTTGAACAACTGCCTCAACTTAATTGATTAAAGTACTCCAAAGCCAGGACGCTGGCCACTGATTATTATGTGACAGCAAGGATTCTTCCATCATTGACACCTGACTCTTTATTAGGTGTCTCTTTATTAAGTGACACCCTACACTATGAAAACTATTAACCACACACAAGACTATTTTCACATCATTTAACTAGTCTGTTGACTGTACATGACAAGGCACTGCTGCTTTGCCAGACTGGAGCTCTACTCTAAATAAGGCTAATTTCCAATTGTGCCGTACAGATTAGTGGGGGTTGGGGAGAAGGACTGAGGGAGGTGCTAAATGTGTCTCAAGTCAATGCTAATAATAAGCTATTCAAATATTGAAGAGTACTGCCATTAATTTGAATGATAAAGAGTAAAGCATTTCAGACACGGGCTCATTCTCATGTCACAGAGGATCCACAAAATGTCACCGTCTGAAACTGCATACTTGTGCCAATCACGTTTGTGTCAGCACAATTTAAGACAATGACGGCTAAAAGAAAGTCAATAAAACCTTATTAGCATCAGATGATAAACCAACCCAAGTGGGAAATACAGCAGTACAGTAGGCTCAATCATTCTCTTCAGTGGAAAGGATTAATTTAGTATGGTCATTTATTGTCATGTGTGACGATTTACATTATATACAGAAGTCAGCATACAACATTATATGCAGACGTTAGCATACAAATCTCACCACGTTGTAGATGTATTCTGCGGTGTATGAAACGAAGGCAGCAGATCGTTATTACCAGTCTTGTTTGTGCGCGCTCTCCCTGGCACATTTCCAGTCAGCAAACTAATCAGTGAGGCATGAGGCAATTGCAAGAACAAGCCCCAGTGCTTGAACTAACACTTTCCTCCTAAAACTTATGACAAAATAAAATGGCGCTTTCATATTCCCCACATAACACTCACATACTGATGGTATATTCCTGTAAGTGGTTGGATGTTTTGCAGCAGTATCTATGGCCTTCTGCAGGAACTGAAGCAGTAACACTTTCGATGCCATACATAATTTCATCTCCACTAAGTATCTTTCCTATTCACAGAAATCACACTGAAAACAGACAAAGAGGAAATGAAACTGCACAGCAATGTCACCAGAATCATTCTACAATCTGTCTATCAAGAAAGTTTGTATTTTAGTGGCCCATGGGATGAATCCAGCCCTGCCCTGCAGGGAGGATGTTTCCCCTGGCTGGGGGGTCTCGAACGAGGGGTCACAGTCTCAGGATACGAGGTAGGACATTTAGGACTGAGATGAGGAGAAATTTATTCACTCAGAGGGTGGTGAACCTATGGAATTCTCTACCAGAGAAGGCTGTGGAGGCCAAGTCACTGAATATATTTAAGAAGGAGATAGATAGATTTCTAGACACAAAAGGCATCAAGGGATATGGGGAGAGAGCAGGAATATGGTATTGAGATAGAGGATCAGCCATGATCATAATGAATGGCGGAGCAGGCTCGAAGGGCCTACTCTTGCTGCTATTTTTCTATGTTCTATGTTTCTAAACAGTTTCTTCCGCCTGCAGGCTTACCACGAATGTTTGAGTTAGGAGTGCCCAGGGGAAAAAAATCTCCTAATAAGACGGAGCCTATTATCGAGCAGGTGCACTGAATCGGAGGAAGGAGTTGGAGATAGTACCAGAGGTAGAGAACTGGCAGATGCAAAAAAAAACAGAAAGTGCATTTGGAGTTGAAGTCAGCAGTAGTTAATCTGGAGCAGGTTGAACCAATGGAAAAGGATCAGAAGGCCCAAGAACAGAAGGGTGGCGATGTATGCGTTGGTAGAAGCACAGCTAATTAATAAAACCAGCCAATTATCACATTCTTGACTCATTGATGTCAACAGCTCATTGACGTGTACGCACTTTCAGAAAGGTGTTCCTCAGATTCACAGTCAGCTCAGCAATTTCTTTAATAATCAGTCAGTGCTATCAAGATAAAAGTCATATTAAATCACTTAATAAACCCAGCCAGCTATTCATTTAGTTATCAAATTCAACCAGCAGACTACTAATTATTTAGTATTTAAATAGTTGGCTAATTTTATATTTAATGCGAAAGACAAATATATACTGAAGAAATATAAATGGAGGGAAGGGAGTAAATGTACTGTACAACCCCAACAAGGAAAGGAAGAACTTGGAAAAAAATATTTTAAATGTTCAAAAGGGTTACATCTGTAAAATATAAGTGGAATCATTGAATGTGAATGAAAATATGAACTCATTAAGAATTATCGCAAGGACCTAATATGGTTTGTCATTATGTATTTTAATAACCTTTGCCGGATGTGACCCACACCAAGTGCCAGGATATCGGATCAGGCTCAGCTGATAAAATGAGTCTGACACCCCTGTGGTATTCGCATCCAACACCTAATTTTAATAATAAACTAACCTCAAGAGATACAATACAATATAAATGTTCAACACAACAACAGAACACAAGATGAAGAATCATGGAATACAATTTATACCCTTTTGTGGTGCTGATGACAATGGATAAGCAAAGTGGATCCACCCAATTCCGAGGATTCAAATGGAATCATGCTCTATTTTCAAACAGCAGCCAAGAAGTGCAGCTGGTACAGTAGTGGGTGGGCTTCTGAGTTTGGGGACGAGGCATATTGTTGGGACAGAATAGAGGAACACTACTCTGCATCTGGCTATGTTATACCTGACCTGGAACTCCCCTTGCCTGGTTCCATTCTTATCTATCCAGTCATAGCCAGAGACTCACATGCAATGAGCAGAAATTTCCTCCAACTAAATATTGGGAAGACTGAAGCCATTGTCTTCGGTCCGCGCCGCAATCTCCGTTCCCTAGCCACCGACTCCATCCCTTCCCTCGCAACTGTCCAAGGCTGAACCAAACTGTTCGCAACATTGGTGTCATATTTGACCCCGAGATGAACTTTCGATCACATATCTGCGCCATCACCAAGAGCGCCTACTTCCACTTCCGTAACATCGCCCGCCTTAGCTCATCTGCTGCTGAAACGCTTATCCATGCCTAAACTTGCGCTCATCCAAAACTCTGCTGCACGTATCCTAACTCGCACCAAGTCCCATTCACCCATCACCCCTGTGCTCACTGCCCTACATTGGTTCCCAGTCCGGCAACGTCTCAATTTTAAAATTCTCATCCTTGTTTTCAAATCCCTTGCCCCTCCTTATCTCTGTAATCTCCTCCAGCCCGACAAGAAGCTCATTAAACCCCACCTCTTTGACCAAGCTTTTGGTCACCTGTCCTAATATATCCTTATGTGGCTCGGTGTCAGACTTTGTTCAATAACGATCCTGTGAAGCGCCCTGGGACTTTTTAACTATGTTAAAGATGCTATATCAATGTAAGTTATTGTTACTGTTTAATACTGACACCAGGTACCTGAAATGGGAAACGTTCCATTCCAAGTGCCAACATACCTCAGCTTGATGAGCACAAGAACTTAAGAAATGAAGAAAACTATATGGGACTGAGTGGTGCATGGGTTAAATACTGTTCACCAGAAACACACTCAGGGGCAAACATTGAAAATTTCAAAACTGAGATTGACAGATTTTTGTTAGGCAAGGGTATTAAGGGTTACGGAAGCAAGGTGGGTGGATGAAGATAAAATACAAATCAGCGACAATCTAACTGAAAGGCAGAACATGCTCGAGGGGCTGAATGGCCTGGTCCTGTTCCTGACAGGACACCAAGGTATATGGTTCAGCCAGAGACAGAGGCCAGGGAGTGGAATGGTGGCGATGATACAGAGCTTGTGCTGGGGGATGAAGGTGATGGCTTCAGTCTTCCCAATGTTTAGCTGCAAGAAACTTATACCTTATGTCACAAGCGTTTTACAACACATGCATTTTTTTTTAATAAATGCAGCCACTGTTATTACTTGGATAAATGCAGCAAGTAACTTGTGCAAAGAAGTTTAATAGTTTACTTCGACCTTAAAATCATTATTTTTAAACATATGCATATGGTCCAATGTTCAGTCTCATAGCCAACTTTTTCTAGGCTGCTACTTCAAAATGAAACAAAATCAGCCAATTCCCATTGAAAATAAGACTGCTAGAATCTCAAGTTAATATGGCAATTTACAGAATTGGCAGAACAGGAGAAAGCCACTTTAATGGCCTCTCCCACCTCTTGGAGGTGGGACGGAGTCGGGAACCCCGTGACTGATTTTGTCAAAATTGCGTGGAGGCGGGATGGAGTCGGAAACCCCGACCCCGCAAATTTAACCCCCCACACGCCTCCAAACCCGACTCCATGGGTCATTCAAAATCCAGCCCAATGTTTCTCATCATCAATTCATGAACCAGTGAGAGCAAAGTTTTGTTATTTTCTTTCTCAAAGCTTGGATTAAATCATCATTTAAGGGAGGTTGTTAGAATATTTTACAATGATTTAAATTGTCAAGGTATCCCAGCATCCTTTCCCTCAGCATTTTTAGTGTTACAGCAAATGAGGAGGAAAGGGAAACTTGAATCTTATCTCTATGTATGAACAAAAGGCAGTTTGGAAATGCAAAGATGGAGACTGATAAACACCCAGTTCAAGAAAAGGCTTATACCCTGGTAAGAGACTAGTTGCCAAAACACCACATACCACAGTAAAAGATAAAGGTTGGCCTGGGCACTTACAATATAATAAACAAAGCTTGTCGAACAAATTCAGAAGCCAAAAAGATTAGAAGCAGGTAAACCCAAATACATGGCCTCAGCAAGCGCGCAACTATGTATTATGTAATACGTACGCAAAGCCCAAGATAGGGACAAACAGATTAGAGGTTTAAATGCGTGGCTCAATAGAGTGGTGTGGAAGGAAAGGATTTCAGTTCATGGGGCACTGGCACCAGTACTGGGGAAAGAGGGAGCTGTTCCATTGGAACGGGCTCCACTTAAACCAGGCTGGGACCAGTGTCCTGGCGAACCGAATAACTAGGACAGTAGACAGGGCGTTAAACTAATGAAGGGTGGGTGGGAGGATTCAGGAAAGAGTAAATTTAAAAGCAGCGAGAGAAATGTCCAGGCTCGAGAGCAGAGTACAGTTTTGGGTAAAAATAAACAGAGTGGGTCAGGAAGGGACACAGAATAACAAAGGTAATAAGGCATCAGTGACTAAGGTGACATCAGGGAAAAATAGAAATAAGTCAAAGCTAAAGGCACCATATCCGAATGCGCAAAGCATTCACAACAAAATAGATGAATTAATAGCGCATAGAAATTAATAGGTTTGATCTAATAGCCATTACGGAGACGTGGTTGCAATGTGGCCAAGGTTGGGAACTAAATATTTCAGAATACTTAACTTTTAGAAGAGATAGGCAAAATGGAAAAGGAGGAGGGGTAGCCCTAATAATAAAGGATGGGATAAAGACAGTAGAGAGAAAGGATCTTAGCTCCGAAAATCAAGTAGTAGAATCAGTTTGGGTGGAGCTCAGAAACAGCAAGGGGCAGAAAACATTGGTAGGAGCTGTTTATAGGCCCCCAAACAGTAGCTGTAATGTAGGGCAGAGTATAAATCAGGAAATTAGAGGCGCATGTAACAAGGGTAATACAGTAATCATGGGGGACTTTAATCTACATATAGATTAGGCAAAGCAAATTTGCAGTAATAGTGTGGAGGACGAATTAATGGAATGTATGGTAGATAGTTTTCTAGATCAGTATATTGAGAAACCAACGAGGGAAGAGGCTATTTTAGATCTAGTATTGTGCAATGAAAAAGGGTTAATTAATAACCTTGCAGTAAAGGGGCCTTTAGGGATGAGTGACCATAATATGATAGAATTTTATATTGAGTTTGAAAGTTATTTAGTTAAATCCGAAACTAGGGCCCTAAATCTAAACAAAGCAAACTACGTAGGTATGAGGAGCGAGTTAGCTAAGGTAGATTGGGAAACTACATTAAAAGGTATGATGGTAGGCAAGCAATGGCTAGTATTTAAAGAATTAATACATAATTTACAACACATATACATTCCTTTAAGGCACAAAACCCCACAGGAAAAGTAGTCCAACCGTGGCTAACAAGAGAAGTTAAAGATAGTATTAAATCAAAGGAAGAGGCTTATAATGTTGCCAAGACTAGTAAGCCTGAGGATTGGGTGGATTTTAGAATTCAGCAAAGGAGAACCAAGAAATTGATGAAGGGAAAATAGAATGAGAGTAAACAAGCAAGAGACATAAAAACATATAGGTATGTAAAAAGGAAAAGATTAGCGAAAGTAAATGTGGGTCCCTTGCAGGCTGAGACAGGAGAAATTATAATAGGGATTAAGGAAATGGCAGAGAAATTAAACAAATACTTTGTGTCTGTCTTCACGGAAGATGACGCAAAATACTTCCTGAAAATAGTGGAGAACTAAGGGTCTCGCGAGAATGAGGAACTGAAAGAAATTAGTCTTAGTAAAAAAATAGTACTGGAGAAATTAATGGGACTAAAACCAAATAAATTCCCTGGACCTGACGGCCTACATCCTAGGGTTTTGAAAGAGGTGGCTATAGAGATAGTGGATGCATTGGTTGTCATTTTCCAAAATTCCATAGATTCTAGAACGGTTCCAGCAGATTGGAAGGTAGCAAATGTAACCCCACTATTTAACAAAGGAAGGAGAGAGAAAACAGGAAACTACAGACCAGTTAGCCTGACATCAGTAGTAGGGAAAATGCTAGAATCTATTAAGGACGTGGTAACAGGGCACTTAGAAAATAATAGGATTGGGCAGAGTCAACACGGATTTATGAAAGGGAAATCATGTTTGACAAATCTATTGGAGTTCTTTGAGGATGTAACTGGCAGAATAGATAAGGGGGAACCAGTGGATGTGGTGTACTTGGATTTCCAGAAGGCATTCGATAAGGTGCCACACAAAAGCAAACTTAAAATTAGGGCTCATGAAATTGGGGGTAATATACGAGCATGGATTGAGGATTGGTTAACGGACAGAAAACAAAGAGTAGGAATAAACGGGTCATTTTCGGATTGGCAGGCTATAACTAGTGGGGTACTGCAAGGATCAGTGCTTGGGCCTCAGCTATTCACAATCTACATCAATGATTTGGATGAGGAGACCAAATGTAATATATCCAAGTTTGCTGATGATACAAAGCTGGGTGGGAATGTAAGTTGTGAGGAGGATGCAAAGAGGCTTCAAGGGGATATAGGCAAGCTAAGTGAGTGGGCAAGATCATGGCAAATGGAATATAATGTGGAGAAATGTGAAGTTATCCACTTTGGTAGTAAAAATAGAAAAGCAGAGTATTTTTTTAAATGGAGAGAGATTGGGAAATGTTGGTGTTCAGAGGGACCTGGGTGTCCTTGTACACGAATCACTGAAAGTTAACATGCAGGTTCAGCAAGCAATTAGGAAAGCAAATGGTATGTTGGCCTTTATTACAAGACGATTTGAGTATAAGAGTAAAGACGTCTAACTGCAATTATTTCGGGCCTTGGTAAGAACACACCTGGAGTACTGTGTACAGTTTTGTTCTCCTTACCTAAGGAACGATATACTTGCCGTAGAGGGAGTGCAACGAAGGTTCACCAGACTGATTCCTGGGATGGGGGGATTGTCCTAATGAGGAGAGATGGAGTAGACTAGGCCTATATTCTCTAGGGTATAGAAGAATGAGAGGTGATCTCATTGAAACATACAAAATTCTTACAGGGTTCGACAGGGTAGATGCAGGGAGGATGTTTCCCCTGGCTGGGGAGTCTAGAACCAGGGGTCACAGTCGCAGAATAAGGGGTCGGCCATTTAGGACTGAGATGAGAAATTTCTTCACTCAGAGGGTGGTGAATCTTTGGAATTCTCTACCCCAGAGAGCTGTGGAGGCTCAAGTCGTTGAGTATATTCAAGACAGAGATCGATAGATTTTTGGATATTAAGGGAATCAAGGGATATGGGGATAGTGCAGGAAAGTGGAGATGAGGTAGAAGATCAGCCATGATCTTATTGAATGACGGAGCAGGCTCGAGTGGCCAAATAGCCTACTCCTACTCCTGCTTCTTATAGCCGACAGTGTAATAGAGCCTGTTCCCAAGGGCAGAGCGTTCTCAGGGTTGTCAGGAGCCACACGGATGGCCTGGGCGGCTGGAGCTGGTCGCTCCAGGCCTTAGGAACCAGGACGTGTGGTTATCTTGGGGGTCAGAGTGCTGTCGGGGCCGGTCAAAAGCCAACAGCCACGCAGGCAGCCTAGAGAACCAAAAGTGATCACTCCGGTCCTGGGAACCAGGTTGTATTATTTGCACGTCATCTTGTCATTTAAAATAATACTGTAAAACATTTATATAAAACCTAATACCGTTATTAGTCAGTGTAAATAAAGCTCGTGATTAAAAACCACTTGGACTGGAATCATGAGTGGAGTTATTGTTGCCGGACTTAGAAGGGCAACACGGTGGCATAGTGGTTAGCACTGTTGCCTCACAGCGCCAGGGACCCGGGTTCGAATCCGGCCTCGGGTGACTGTCTGTGTGGAGTTTGCACATTCTCCCCGTGTCTGCGTGGGTTTGCTCCGGTTTCCTCCCACAGTCCAAAGATGTGCGGGTTAGGTTGATTTGGCTATGATAAATTGACCCTTAGTGTTAGGGGGATTAAATACGTGGGGTTACGGGGATAGGGTGGGATATGTGTCGGTGCAGGCTCGATGGGCCGAAATGGCCTCTATCTGCACTGTGGGGATTCTGTGAACCCTTTGTTGTGACAGTTACCATGGGGAAATCCGCTAACAGAGGGTAAATATTAAGACATGTGTGCAGTGCAAGAGAGGAGACTTGAACCAATATATTTTTGGGCTACTTTTTTGACATTACTGTTAATTCTTCAACAGAAACTTTAATACTTGGCTTTTTAAGAGTCAGGTTTGCCATCGACTTCATCTAAAGCAAATCAGCCCTCATGTAGCAAGCCTTAATTTGCCATCATGTTAACATTTGTCCTTTATTAATTCAGCAAATTATTTTTCTTCTACCTGGAGGATTAAGTTCAAGACTGTGTGATTTTTCTGCAATTATGCCACATCCAATTTCATAACCTCATCGAAATATTTAGTAATTGATGACAGCCAAAATGACTTGGGGCAGGCATTTCCTCAGAGTTGCTCCCACTCCGCTGATGTAACTTCACCGGTTGTGCGACGGATACAGTGGCTCTGAGGAAATTCCTGGCCTTAATGCGGCTGTACGGAAAGCCCCAGTACTGAATGATGTTGATACTGTGCCTAAAAAAAAAACCAGACCTGTGGAGTTACAAATAATCTTGACATGTAAAATTTAAAAAAATGATCTGCCTCAAATATCAAATAATTAAAAAGCTTACTTTTGCAATGCTGAAAAGAATCGTGAATAATGCATACCATGAAGCCTCAGGTTAAAGTTTGAATCCATATTCCCCTTAATGTGTATATATTTCACGCTGTGCGTATTAACAGGCGTGTCGTGTAGGGAGGGTCGCTTGGTTTCCCGGCAGGAGCCTCCATCAGAGGACAACGCTAGCGGTAGTCTGAGCCCATAGAGCCAACCCGTTCTTTTTCTCTTTTTGCAATTGCCAGTTCCACCTGTTTCACTTGCATGTTCTGTCTTAATTTCATATCTGCTGCATTTACAACTCCCTTTTTTCCTCTACCAACATGATTTATTTGTCATACATGGACTGCTCCTGTGCCTTTTCACCCCCTCTCTATTTGCACTTTTTTTCCGTCCTTTCCAAATGACTGCATTATCTCACCAATGACATTTGATATCACCTCATTGTTTTCTATTTGACAAGTTTGCATTAACCACTCTCTGCGATTGGTGTATCTGCTGGCTTTCTGCCTCTGTCTTAATTTTAATTTTTCCAACCTCAGTCTCTCAGCCTACAATCTGATGAAGGGTAAAGACCCAAAACGTCATAGCCTGTCTTTTCTCCTTTCACATACTCATTGGCCGGCTGTGTATTTCCAGCATTGTTTTGTATTTCTTTCATATGAACAGATCTCACTGTCCTGATTTTCGATTTCAAAATTCTCATCCTTGTTTTCAAATCCCTCCATGGCCTCACCCCTCCCTATCGCTGTAATCTCCTTCAGCCCCACAACGCCCACCACCGCCGCCCCCCCCCGGCCCCAAGATATCTGCGCTCCTCTAATTCTGCCCTCTTGAGCATCCCTGATTATAAATCGCTCAGCCATTGGTGGCCATGCCTTCTGTTGCCTCGGCCCTAAGCTCTGGAATTCTCTGCCTAAACCTCTCTGCCTCTCTTTCCTCCTTTAAGACGCTCCTTAAAACCCTACTTCTTTGATCAAGCTTTTGTTCACCTGCCCTAATTTCTCCTCATGTGGCTGGGTGTCAAATTTTTTGTCTTTTAAATATTCCTGAGAAGCGCCTTGGGACGTTTTACTACGTTAAAGGCGTTACATAAATAAAAGTTGCTGCTGTTGTTGTTATCCAACAATAAGGCTACTGCACTACAAACCATGCCTCATCACCCTGCCAGGGCCCCAAAATTCAAAACAAGAGATTACAACAAATAAATACAAGTGTAAATACGACTGAGTTGTCTGAGCCTTGAGAACTGACTGCCAGGGCCCAAGTGCAACAGATTGGAGCCCCTTCTCGACTTCCACTCGCTCACCTTCTTTGCTGCCAGTGGCATTTAAGTAAAGAATAAAACTTGCACTTATACAGCATCTTTCACACCTTCAAGATGTCCCAAAGCGCTCCACAGTCAATGAATTACTTTTGGATTGTAGTCACTGCTGTTCTGTTGGCAAACATGGCAACCAATTTGTACACACCAAGGATCCACAAACACCAATGAGATAAATGACAACTTAGGCTCCCGACGCCTCAAATTTAACTTTCATCTCCTTGTGTTTGAATCCCTTCATGGCCTTGCCTCTCCCTACCTCTGGAGCCTCCTCCAGCCCTGGAGCCCCCTCCTGAACTCTCCGTTCCTCTGAGGCTGCACTCTTGTGCAACCCCCCAATCGCCCCACCACTGGTCGTCGTATTTCCTGCCACCCAGGTCCCACACTCTGGAATTTCCTCCAAATGAATCCCTCTGCCTCTCCACCTCAATCAAGACCTTTATTAAATCCCACCACTTTGAGCAAGCTTTAAGTCACCACCATATCTCCTCCTTTGGATCAGCAACCATTTTTTTTCTGATTATGATTCTTTAAAGCGCCTTCAAATATTTTCCTACATTAAAGGCGCTTTACAACTTGAGTCTGCTTGTACAGTAGACCCTCATTCTGTTTAGCTTGACGAGTTGGCAGTTATTTCTTTTAATCGACTGCAAATCTGGTTTGGTAGATGAAAAATAACTGGGACGAATGGAAGTCCTGCTGTTTCCCGGCTTTACTGTAGGGATTCTTTGCGATACTTTGAGTTTCTTGCTTTCTACCACTTCTTCATTCTTCCTTTCTTTTTCCCCCATCCCCTTTAAAAGATACCTTGGAAGCTGCAGTTTGAAATGTTTATAGAAAACATAAGAAATAGGAGCAGGAGTAGGCCATTCGGCCCTTCGAGCGTGCTTTTCTGTGCATAAATTATTGAGTACGTTGGCAGTCAAAAATTCTTTGCTCACTGTTTGCATTCTCACCTCAGTCACACTGACTTCCATTCGTCCCAGTTATTTTTGATCTACCAAACCAGATTTGCAGTCGATTAAAAGAAATAACTGCCAACTAGTCAAGCTAAACAGAATGAGGGTCTACTGTACAAGCAGACTCAAGTTGTAAGGAACACCTTTACAAAGATAAATTACTACTTTGCCCATGGACCCAGAGAAATTAACTGTTTTGACTAACTTTGAAGGATTTTAGTCTGCTGCAGTGTAATCATGACTCACTTCAAAACACTCTTACCCGTGACGCTTTATAAAGGTTCCAAAATCACGTATTTCCATTTTACTATACTTCAAACCCTTCCACCACAGTCAAATAAAATTCACATTTTTGTTTGGTTACTTACATTATTTGTCCGGGCTCTCAGAACTATCTGCTCCTCCAATTCACGGCTCTTGGGAAGCCACCCTCATTGCACCATTGGTAGTCATGCCTTCAGTTGTCTCGGCCCCACGCTCTGGAATTCCTTCCCTAAACCCCTCCATCTACTTCTCCTCCTTTCAAATCCTCCTTAAAACCCACCTCTTTGAACAGGCTTTTTGGTGACTCTCCTACTATCGCCGCCTTTGGCTCATTTTGTTGTCTGATTACAGCTCGCTGAAGTGCCTTGAATGTTTTTCTATGTTTGCGGCACTGTGTAAAAGCAAGTTGTTATGCCAACAAAATTTATACACTTCAGTGTTTTGAAATAGACAGTATGCCTGCTGAGTGGGTTACCTAGAAAAAGAGAGCACAGGTGGGACCCCGGTTAAACATATCATCCGAAAGACGGCACTTCTGACAATGCAGCACTCCCTCAGTACTGCACTGGTGTTAATCATAAGTCTGCGGAGTGGGGCCTGAACCCAAATCCATTTGACTCGGAGGCGAGAGTGCTACCTCTGAGCCAAGGCCGGCGCCTAACAATTCCTCGAATTTAAAATGATCAAGCACCTGATTAAATCCCTTCATGACCTCACCTCTCCCATCTCTGTAACCTCCGATAGCCTGACAACTCCCACCCCCCAGAACTCTGCGTTCCTCCGACTCAGGACCCTTGGGCATCCCCTTCCCTTCACCCAACCACTCTGAAATTCCCTCTCCAAACCTCTCCGCCTCACGACCTCCCTCCTGTCCTTGAAGACCCTCCTAACGACCCATCTCTTTCCATCTCTTTGACCAAGCTCTTGGACACCTGTCCTAATAGATTCTTTTTTTACCTCAGCATCCATTTTTGTCTGATTACGCCTAAGTGAAGCACGTTGAGATATTTTTCTACTTTAAAGTCCCAATATAAATGCAAGTTGTTATTCTAATAACTTTTCATGTCTTTCAAGTCAAACCATTTTACTTCAGAAAAATACATGTTTAATTCTGAAAGTGCTGCCAGGGTTGTTCCTTTTTCAAAAAGAAAATAATGAATATATATTTTTGTAGTGCCTTTCACATCCTCAGGGGATCCCAAAGCACTTTTACAGCCAATTAATTACCTTTTGAGGTGTAGTCACGCTGTTGTGTTGGTAAACGCGGCAGTCAATTTGCGTACAGCAAGAGGGCACAAACAGCAATTACATGAATGACCAGTTAATCTGTTTTTTTGTTGGTATTGGTTGAGGGATAAATGCTGGCTAGGACACCAAAGGGCTCCCCTGCTCTTCTTTAAATAATGCCATGGGATTTTTTTATTTTCACTCGACCTTGGTTTAATGTCTTATCTGAAATACAGCACCTCTGACAATGCAGCACTCCCTCAGTACTGCACAGGAGTGTCAGCCCAGATTATGTGCTCAGGTTCTGGAGTGGGGCTAGAACCTACATCCTTCTGACTCAGAAGCAAGACTGTTAACACTGAGCCGAGGCTGACAATTTTGAAGATTAATCGTTTTAAAAATCCAATAGTTTTTAATGATTAGCAATTCATCCTCTCTGTATTAATTACGTCCATTTGGTCAATTTGGAGTCATTTTATCAAAATACTGAGCTCATCAAATCGTTCGGAATACAAGCTTGAAGCAATTACAGAGGCAGATTGTTTTAGTGGCTGAGATACAGTCATTAATTTGAAAATGTGTACTAATTCAAGTCTCCCTTCGACAGGCTCAGTAACCCATGCAAGGCATTATCCCTCACTGGTATAATCAGCGCGTTTAAAAATAAGAAACCAATGGTTTGGTTCTAATTTGAGTATATACAGGTCAACAAAAAGCAGAACAGCTTTCAGTTACAAATTTGCTCAATAAGGCATTCAGATTTACAGGGACTTGTTTCTCAATTGCAAAACTATAGCTAAGATAACTTGGGTTACTTTTCAGTCATCAATTGTTTCCCAATAAAACTGCAGTGATTATGTGGCAACTAAGTTCTGAAATGTGGCATTCATACACCATTAACATGAAGCACTAAGGTATTAGTGTCAGTCACAACAATGTTGCCGTCAATTTTTCATACCCACTGACACAAGGGGTAGGGGGGGGGGGGGGGGAATTTTAACCCAAAAATACAGGTGGGTTGTGGTTGGGTGGGATGTTAAAGTGTTAAAAATCTGAATCCCGACCCCAACCCACCTCTTTTAACGGAGGCGGGCAGCCAGCCTGCTTCCAGGGGGCAGGTTGGCATTTTAAATATGCTACTGAGGCTAGAAGCCTCAGATTTAACCTCAACTGTGGCCGGCTGGGGTTTCTGGGATTCGGAAATCCCGGCAGCTGCAGCGAGGCGAGGACAGCCTCTAGCAGCAATCCTTGTGGGTCAAGAGGAGCAGGAGTGCTTTCTCCCGGCACCCCAAGCTCCCCCAGAACAGTCTCCCCACAGAAACCCCTACCCACCTGGGGTTGGACACCTGCCCACCGCCCCCCCGCCACCTTAAAAACAGGGTGGGGATCGGAACCCACACCACACCCAAGGATCGGACTGCCCTCAGGTCGGGGGGGCTCACACCTACCTGGGGTTGCAGCCTCTTGTTCGGCGTTTCCTGCCGACTAGAAGCCAGCCTGTCCATCAGGCTGACCTCCGGGCGGGGAACCTGCCCGTGATGTCACACGCACACTCTGCGGGGAAATCCGGACTTCCGGGTTTCTCGCACTCTACCTACTGCCCTTCCTTCCCCTCGCCGCACCCCCCCCAACCCCCCGCCCGCTCCCAGCGGGTCTCCAGGTAAAAATTCCAGCCAAGATGCCAAAAAAAGCAATTGGAATTTTAGCTACAATCTAGGTTCAGATAAAGGTTAAAAGCAACTTCCAGTTTATGTCATCTGAATGCAAAAATTGGAAAGTAACAAGTTATTCCCAGGTTTCTGGTCTTTGTCTTTAACCCTCGAGTAACTGCATTACTCCCGACAGCACACTATCGCATTACTCCCAACAGCACACTATCACATTACTCCCGACAGCACACTATCGCATTACTCCCAACAGCACACTATCGCATTACTCCCGACAGCACACTATCGCATTACTTGCCAAGTACAGTTACAGTAGGAAACAGTTAAACTTCATTGTTTGGTGTCAGTTCTGGCTGTCTCACCAGAGTCAAAAGGTTGTGGGTTCAAACCCCACTCTAGAGACGAGCACATAATCTCGGCTCACACTTCAGTGCAGGACTGAGGGAATGCTGTGTCGCCTTTCAGATGAGATGTGAAACCGAAGCCTCGTCTGCTTTCTTCGGTGGACGTAAAAAATTCCATGACAGTGTTCCAAGAGAATTGGTGGAGTTTCTCCTGTTTATCCCTCAAATAGCATCACTAAAATAGATTATCCAGTAATTTATCTGATTGCTGTTTGTGGGATCTTGCTGTGTGCAAATTAGCTGCTGCTTTACCGACAAAACTACAGTGACATACACTTCAAATGTACTTCATTGGCTATGAAGTACTTTGAGGCGTCTTGATCTATAGAAGTGCAAGTTTGCTCTTTCTTTATTAAAAATGATGACATTGCATTTTCTAATATGGCACTTGCAATGGCTTTCGTCAATTAGACAACGTGACAGCACATTTAAACCCCTGGCACAGAAGTTAATTCCCATAAAGATATGGTAACAAAATAATTCCTTTTAACTTTCAACTGATTAAAAGACATAAAAGCATTATATTTACCACAAGCCATGAATCAGTTCTCTGGCTTCCTGTACTACCAACCTCAATGACCACAATCAGTGCAAGACATCCGGTCTGCAGTCACATTTCAGAATGCCAATATCTGCCTAACAATGACCAATTCTGACTCATCTTTTCATTCAATTCAGCTCTCTGCCAACAAAAGCCTGTTTTACATCAGAGTCACACACAAAAACATAATTTCTTTTTAAAGCAGTTTATTGATTAAACTTTGAGGAGATTTATCTGGTATACATTTGTACTTCTTTTCGTCTACACTCCGTACAATACCAAACTCCAAAATGGCAGAAAGCAGCGGTTCAAGTGAAATTTGTTACGGTCTGTTGACCCCCCCAGCCCTGCATCATCTTTGACTCTGCAAACATTGACCCAATGCCCGTAAATGTGAGTACATCAACTCTCATTTTTCTCTTGACTAATTTTATAATGGTAGTTTTAACCTGTTTGGCGTTAGCTTCTGTGCTATGCAGTGCCTGTCCATGTGTTGCATGTCAACACTGAAAGGCAGCCATGGTAACTAATGATTATGACACAGCAGATTTGCCCAGAAATAATCCACAGTTGACTGCAAGAAAATTAAATGGCCAATCAGATCGAGTCAAATTTTGATTTAAATCAATTTTTTTTCCCCCATCTTTCAGGATTTTTGTTTACCATTTTCCACAGAATGGATTTGGAAGCAAAGAATTACTTTTTAATGTTGGGTTTTTAAAGCAAAATGTATACACACAAGTTCTAAAAAAATAAGGTGGTTAAAATGCTAATTCTCCCCCAATGAATTGCTTATTGTTTACAGTCTTTGGTTCATCTTGGTAATCGAGAAAGACCTCACCCCGCATTGTGTTGGTCCCAAGAGCTCAGCAAGGGTTGCCTCGCAGGCCTTCCCTCTGATTGTGTGCATAGGGTGAGTCAAAAAAGACAGTGACATAAGCAGTCAGCTCAGTGTTAAACAGGAAGCTGCAAGGGCAAGCTTTGCCCAAGTTCAGAAAAAGAATGTAGGAGGGCAGTTAGTAATTATTTTAAGTCAAACTAGACGGCCCACTGTTGTGAGGATGCATCGTGTGTTCATGATTTTGTATTATGCAAAGACAAGTTGTATTGATTGAATTAAGTTAATGCGATCATAACTGTTGCTCTGTGCATTCACTTGCTGTGAAATGCAGCAGCATAACGATTCATAACTGGTCTCATCTTACCAAGTGTTCTCTGCCTTCCAAAACACGGACGTGCACATGAAGACACAAAACCCAGTTTGCATGTCATGGGGGGGGGGGGGGGCAAATTGTTGCCTGGGTAGTAGATACTGGGCAGTAAGAAGTCAACTCCCAGATGGAAGAAGTATCCACTTTAAGTAGGTCATGTTTAGTGGAAACCAGGTTACCGTACAAAGTATTCGGATTTTCAATGCCCCCATTCAGTTTTCTCAGAATCAGCCTTCAATGCTTCCACAGTCTACTCAAGATCAATAACTTTTTTTTTAAATAGTTCTCACACTAAACATTTGGTCTACTTGAATTTTTTTTCCCCCCACAAGTGATTGAGCTTTTTCTTGTCTGATCTTTTCGCCCAATAACTTGTTTTGTTTGCTTTAAGTCTGGCCTTCGGCTCATCATTTACATCTCAAAATACTTTTACCCTGACAGAACAGCCGACAAAGAAATACAATAAAAATTGCAGTTAACTGCGTGCTTCCCACTTCAAATCGCCTGAGTCAGAAGCTTGTGGGTTCAAGTCCCACTCCAGAGACTTGAGCGCAAAAAATCGAGGCGGACACTCCAGTGCAGTACTGAGGGAGTGCTGCACTGTCGGAGGTGCCGTCTTTTGGATGAGATGTTAAACCGAGGCCCTCTCATGTGAATGTACAAGATCTCATGGCACTATTTGAAGAGCAGGGGAGCCAATATTTATGCCTCAAGCAACATCACTAAAAAAGAGGTTATCTAATCATTATCACATTGCTGTTTGTGGGAGCTTACTGTGCACAAATCAACTGCCGCGTTTCTTACATTATAAAAGTGACTACACTTTAACAGTACATCATTGGCTGTGAAACGCTATGGGATGTCAAGTCATGAACGGCACTATATAAATGCAAGTCTTTCTTTCTTTCAATGATCTCCCCAGTCTACCAGCAATTTCACTCAAATAGCAGGAAATGGCTCAGCTATTCCTGTCGCTGAAATGTTCCCCAGACTCAGCTCCACGTGCCGGTAGAACAGCTGAGCCTCTCGCTGACTGAAATGTCGACAGGCTAGGGAGGTCACTGAATCCGGAGTTGCACAGACAGAACAGTCAGCCGGGATGGAGTCGTTTCATCAGCACACAGAAATAAAAGCTCAGTCGTAGCTGACTTCTGTTTGCATGTCTCCTGACTCAGCAATCACCACCATCTACTGTTATTCTAATCAGCTGTGAAAGATGAGAATAGAGTGAATTCAGGTTAAAAGTGCTGTTATCTGTCATGCTAATTCACTGCTGGCAGTTCCAGGGAACAGGATGGGCAAAGCAACAACAAGCAGTGCTATTTATATATATTTCCTCCAATTGGGAAATCAAGAACAAGGGGACATAACCTTATTGAGAGAGGATCAGCCATGATCATATTGAATGGCGGAGCAGGCTCGAAGGGACGAATGGCCTACTCCTGTTCCTATAAAGTACCCAAAGAGATAGCAAGTGCTGTGGCATTTGGGATTGTTCCAGCCCACTGTAACTAGTAACTTATATTTATATCGGAGCTTTTAACATAGCAAAGCGTCTTGCGACGATTACTAGGATGAAAACAGACTACAAGCAGTAGTAGGGGAAGAATTAGGGAAGGTGACCATAAACATAATCAAGGTGGCAAGTTTTGAGGAGGCTTTTGAAGATGGAGAAGAGATGCAGCAAAGTGGAGTGATTAATGGAAAGGAGGGCACTGAAGAAATTGAACCTGGAGGTGACAAAGGCCACAGAAGATGGAGTCAGGTGAGAGTAAAAGACAGGTGAGAGTAGCTGCCCTCGGCATTAAGCCAACATTTAACGGAGTATGGCACCAAGGAGTCTGAGCAAAAATGAGTTCAGTGGGGATCACCAGAAGAGTGATTAGTGTGATCAAGCAGCACTTACTCACCGATGCTCAGTTTGGGTACCTTCAGGACCACTCAGCTCCAGACCTCATTACAACCTTGGTCCAAATATGGACACAAGCGTTGAATTCCAGAGGTGAGGTGAGAATGACTGCACTTGACATCAAGGCAGCATGCAACCAAGTGTGGCAACAAGGATACCTAGTAATACTGAAAAATCTCTCGTGGCTGGAGTCATACCTGTCACAAACAAATATGGTTGCAGTTCTTGGAAGTCAATCGCCCCAGACCCAGGATGTCGCTGCACAAGTTTGTTTGTGCAGCATCCTAGGCCCAACCATCTTCAGCTGCTTCATCAATAACCTACCTTCCATCATAAGGTCACAAGTGGGGCTGTTTGCTGATGACTGCACAGTGTTCATTCAGCTCCATCTGCAATTCCTCGGATAATGAAACAATCAATGACCGCGTGCAGCAAGACCTGGACAACATCCAGGCTTGGGCTGATAAGTGGCAGGTAACATTCACCTCACACAAGTGCCAGCAATGACCATCTCCAGCAAGAGAGAGTCTAACCACCTCCCTTTAACATGCAATGGCAGTACCATCACTGAGTCCCCTACCATCAACATCCTGGGGGTCATCATTAAATGCTGTGGCTACTAGAGCAGGTCAGAGGCTGGGTACTTTGCAGTGAGCAGTACATCTCCTGACTCCCAAAAGCCTCTCCGCCATACAGGTCAGAAGTGTGATGGAATACTTTGCACTTGCCTGGATAGCTGCAGCTGCAACAACTCTGAAGAAGCTGGACAGCATTCAAGACAAAAAGAAAAAAATCTTGCATTTATATAGCGCCTTTCACGACCACTGGACGTCTCAAAGCGCTTTACAGTCAATTAAGTACTTTTGAAGTGGAGTCACTGTTGTAATGTGAGGAAAAAGCAGTGCGTTTGGTCGGCAATTCATCCACTAGCCTAAACATCCACCCTCTCCACCATCGGTGTACCATGTACTATCTATATGCTACATTGCAGCAACTTGCCAAAGCTTTTTGTTTCCACCAATAATGCAGCAGCCCATGCCAGCCTCGAGCAGGACATGGATAACAGGACATGTGCTGACATGTGGCAGTGGCAGGAGTACTTGCAGCATAAATGGCTGGCATAAATCTCGAACAAAACAAAGTCCAACCACCTCCCTGACTTTTAACGGCACCACCACAGTTGAATTCCCCACCATCAACATCTTGATGGGTCACCACTGACCAGACGCTTAACTGGACCAGCCATATCAGTACAGTGGATACAAAATCATGGCTTGCTCACCTCCTGACTCCTCAAAGCTGATCTACCGTCAGAAAAGCTCAAGCCAGCAGTGTGACGGAATAGCCACTCACCTGGATGGATGCAGCCACAACTACACCATCCAGGACAGAGCAGTCCACTTAATCAGCGACCCTACCACTGGACTCACTCTCCATCACTGGCACACTGTGGCAGCAGCATATATGACCCACAGGATGCACTGCAGCAATGCGCCAAGTTTACACGCACAGCACCTCCCTCCCCTGCAACCTCGACTACTGAGAAGGACAAGAGCAACAATGCCATGGGAACACCATCACCTCGAAGTTCCCCTCCAAGTCACACACCATTCTGACTTGCACATGCATCGCCATTCATCATCGCTGGGTCAAAATCCTGGAACTCCTTAACTAACAGCATTGTGGGAGCACCGTCACCACGAGGACTGCAGTGGTTGCAGGAGAAGCCCCACCACCTTCTAAGGGCAACTATAGATGGCCAATGAATATGGTCTTAAAATACTAAGTGCCGACGGTGGATGTGGTGGAGGTGGAAAAAGGCGGTCTTAGTGAAGGTTGGAGCTCAGCCCAGGGTCAAGCGGGCACAGAGGCTGCACATGAGCAGGTTCAGCCTGAGCAAGCACGTAGTCAGTGCAGTGGTGCTCATGGAATTGAGGGAGGAGAGAGAGACAGAACTACTGTCATCAACATGTATGTGGAAGCCAACAACATACGCAAGTCTGTCAAGGGACAAGATATGAAACAGAAGGGACCGTGGGTGAAACCTAAGAGCACTCCCAAGGCGACTGCACAGGGGTGGGAGGAGAAGCCACTTCAGATGTGCTGGCTGTGTACAGAGAGGTAGGAGTGGGGGCAAGCAGCAGACCATGATAGAGGGATTGACAAATGTCAGATAGGTCAAGGAAGACGACAAGAGAATCGATATAAACATCAAAAGTGCTAATCTCCCCAAATACCCAAGACCCCTTAAATCATAACATATGACACGATGAGCCAAATGCCGCCTTCATAATCATATCATAAATGCATCAATATTCTGATATCAAAGTTGGAGAAAACTGAATAGAGGGAACCCGACACAGTAAGGTGCTTCGATTACCCAACTTGTAAAAGAAATCCAGTCTGTGGCAGGACTTTCCAGAAGTATACATACTTGTTACACTATAAACAGAAAGATGACGTACAGTCAGCCCTAATACTGCCCCACTGAAGGAAGTGTATTGCAAACAGTCACACCTAAGTACTGCAGATTTGTGGAGACACTACATCTTTTCTCACCAGCGGATCAATTAATCAACTAACCATCGCAGCACTTTAGCAGGGACCAAAGAATTTTATTGTAGAACTGTAACAACATTTGAACAGGATTCAACTGCTGGTCATATGGGACTTCGCATTAGAAAATAATGTGATGCTCTGCAAGACTTGGAAATACTAAATTGAGTCACTGAATTATTAACTTGATACAGCACTGTTAAAGTGAATGCTTTGCAGAAGCGATGACTGAACAACGACGGTCAGTGCCACTGACAACATAAGCAGCCTTAAAGCATAGCAGGTTGTGCATTCCATCAGTAAATAACTTACAACAGACTTAATAAACGAGAGTGTCTGATAGAACCATAAAGTGGGTGAATTACCACTGGGGGATCATTCTGTTAAAATGCAAGGCTAAATCAATGATCAGGTCATATGATATGTACAAGTACTGACTTGAGTTGCAAGTACTATCATCAGCATAATAACTAATCAAATCTACAACATACAAGTAATGGAATGCAGCTTATGCCAGAATTGGAAATTCCACTTTTGAAGAACAGATGGGAGGGAGATGGAGAAAGAATTCTAAGTGCCAAATGCTCTCCTGGCAGTGCGACACACCTGACTCATTTTATCAGCTACTGGAGCGGGTGCTTGGCTGTGCTTCGACTGCAGCTTCTACATTGGTTCAAAGCTATTTGCGGTTCGAAGCTGGGAGAGCAGGAAAAGGGGGTGCAGGGTGGAGCGGGAGGAGAAGGGGAGCAGACATGGGTGATGAGGAGTGGGGGGAGGGCTCTGGCCACTCTTTCCCCACTTCTGCCGTGTGGCATAGAACCACAGAAATTTACAACACAGAAGGCGGCCATTTGGCTCATCGTGTCTGTACAAACTCTTTGCTAGAGCAATCCTAAACTATCACTATCCAGCTCTCTCCTCATACTCCTGTATCTTCCTTTGCTTCAAATATTTATCCAATTTTCTCTTAAAAGATGCAATGGTCCCCGCCTCAAACAATGCTTCTGGCAAGGCATTCCGTACACCAACAACCCACAATGTAAAGAAATGTCTCCTTTCTCTATGATGATTTTAAATTGATAATCCCTCATAATTAACTCCCTACCAGAGAAAAGTTTTTCCCCATTCACCCCATCAAGACTCTTCATTATTCTAAAATCTCCATTAAATCGCCTCTACGCCTTTTATAATGATAGATAGACTGATTGGAAAAGGGTCTCCAAACAGCACACTAGCATTAATGCAAGCATGGTAGATTGGCATCAATACCTTTTTCCTCTACCCATTTGGCAATCCCATAAAACATGCTAAAATGGAAGAAACAACTAAAACACAGACAATGTCTGATAAACTTATCTTTAGTGATATATCGCTCTCCACAAAATTGATAGGAAGTGGGACTATTTCCTCTGCACCTCGAAAGTATTCTCCAACTCCAGGGTATTTTGTCTCTCCCCCACCCCTCAGAGTTTCCTTGGTTGTCAGGATTCTTCCAACATATACAAATTAATTCAGTCATCACAGGTTCTCAACATCATTACATGGCAGCTCTGGTCATTTTTTCTTGCAGTATTACCAGCTAGCTCCAGGATCCCAAGATGCACTGTATGTTACTAGTTTTGGGAGCAGCCAAGAACTTTGCCAAACTTAGTAATGCTTAATTGTTTCTTAGACTTCTTGCCCCATCCACCTTTCTACAGGACAGATGTTAAAAGCTGCAGCCAAAATAGAATTGGGACAATGTTTGACAAATGTTACTGTGTTCAGTCTTTCCTCCCCTGACATGTTAAAGACTCCACTACTTCCATAACGGTTACGGAGTTGTAACAGATAATCAGCGTTTCTCTTTCATGGGAAGCACTCCTAAATGTCAGTCAATGACATGTTATTCCAGATATTTATCAAGTTTCTGTCACAAAATATCACAAATCTTTTCTGGATACTGCTGCATATCAATTTGGTGGTTTCCAATACCAAATTTGGCTCCCTCTTTAGTGCTCACCATAAGGCTCTCCCACAATGACCCCAGCCAATTCCGAGACACTAGGCTCTTCTCCAGAGTTAAGTGCATGGAGCTTCGTTCCATTCAGACATATTATATTTGTCAATTCCATCTCCCTGGTATGCGGGGTTCTTCCACATCTGATTTAATCACCAAGTTTAGCTGAGAAAGATCTGTCCGAAATGGGAAATAATGGAGTTACTGAAGGTTGATTCACTTATCAAACATTTCAAGAGTCAAGTCTTATGGTCTTTCCCTCAGCCCAGCAAGGGAGAAGGTTTTAACAGACACGTTGCTAGATGCGGTTTTGGCTGTGCTACTCTTCTCATAGGTTCATCACCCCAAAACTCTTGCTGTACATCCACTACACATTATAGGAGAGCATTGTCAATTTGTATTTAATGATTAATAATTACTTTGCATCGATCTTCGCTTAAGGGAATATCGAGAGGAGGAGAATCCTGAAGTGGCTGCGAGCGAGATGAGCATTATTGCCAAGCTAACCACCAGGAAGGGATACATCCTAGAATCCTGAGGGAGATTAGTGATAAAATTGCTAAGGTCCAAGCAATTATATTTCAGGGATCTATTGAGTGTGGACTTGTGCCGGAGGACTGGAAAGTGGTCAATGCAGCCCCGTTCTTAAACATGGGAGTCAAAGCTAATCCAGGTAATTATAGGCCAGTTAGTTTAATATTGACGGAAGGGAAATGTTTAGTCCTAATTAAAGAGCAAATTACCACATATTTAAAATGAAGACAAAATAGCTGTAGCCAGCACAGATTTTAAATGGGATGATTGTGTTTGACAAACCTCATAAAATTCTTTGAGGAGGTAACAGACATGGTAGATGGGGGAAATGCAGTTGATGTAGTGTACATGGACTTTAGGAAAGCTTTTGACAAGGTGCCACATGAGAGATTACTAGACAAGATTCTAAAGTGTGGAATTAGGAAGAGGATAGCAACCTGGATTAAAAATTGGCTAGAAGAGAGAAAACTGAGAACAAGAGTTAAAGGAAATTTTGAGAGTGGTTGGCAGTGTCCCATAGAATTCAGTTCTGGGGCCACTTGTGTTCACTGTGTATATCAATTGGATATCGGCCTCGAGAGAGAGTTGTCAAAATTTGCAGATGACACCAAAACAGTAGGCACAGAGGGCAGAAGAAACTTTACTCAGAGAGTTGTGAGGTTGTAGAATTCACTTCCAGGGTTAGTGGTCGAGTCCAAAACCTTATGAACATTCAATATTAGATTGGATAGGTGAATGAAGGAAAAGGATTGAAAGGATGTGATTAGAACCATTTATTCATATGGAGGACAAACACCAACATGGACGAGCTTGCTGTTGTTACTTCTATGTACAAGATACAAATTGGGTTAACTTTTAGAAAGAGAATCAAATTAACAGGCCTGACTTACAATTATCGAACAACATTGAGCTAGAGGATGGCTTTTTTTACATTCAGTGCTTAAAAACCTAAAACTTTAAAAAATAGATTTACATATATTGTTCCTTTTTCATCAAACATATCCAGACCAGAACAGGGCTTATTTTTACTAAAGAGCCCCTGTTATATAATAATAACAACAAGAATTTGGAGCAAGAGTAGGCCATACACCCCTTCGAACCTGCTTCGTCATTCAACAAGATCAAGGCTGACCTTCGACCTCAACTTTCCCACCCGATCTCCATATTCCTCGATTCCCCTAGAGTCCAAAAATCTATCTATCTATCTCAGTCTTGAATATACTCAACGACTCAGCATCCACAGCCCTTTGGGGTAGAGAATTCCAAAGATTCACAACCCTCAGTGAAGAAATTCCTCATCTCAGTCTTAAATGGCCGTCCCCTTATCCAGAGACGATGCTCCCTAGTTCCAGATTCTCCAGCCAGGGGATGTGTGTAAACTTATGACTTGTTATCCAGAATTTTCCCTCCTTCCTGCTATAATGGTACATTTGTCCGAGGATTTTCCCTCCATTAAAGGCGAACAAATAAACTTGCACTATACAGCACCTTATCACATCTTCAGGAGGTGCCAAAGCACTTTATATTTAATTCATTCATTTTGACGAGCAGTCACCTTTATCATGTAACCAATTTTCAAATAGGAAGTACTGACAAACAACAAATGAGATGAAAAACCAATTAACCTGTTATTGGTGGCGCTGGTGAGGGAGGAAGGGTAGTGAGGGCACCAGTTGAACTCCCTGCTCTTCTTTGAATGGTACCATGGCATTTTTTTTACGTTCACCTGAACAGGCAGGGCCTCGGTTTAATGTCTCATCCAAAAGACGTCGCCTTTGATGTCGCAGTAGCTCCATTAATATTGCACTGAAGTGATAGCCCAGATTATGTGCTCAAATCCTGGAAAAGTGCTTGAACCTGCCACCTGCTAACTCAGAAGTGTGCGCACTACCAACTGAGCCAAGCTAGCACTTGTACGGTTAACCCTTTCTCATCCGTTTGTGTGGCTGGGAGAATGCACATTATTAAAAAGGGATTCAACTGTCTCCAAAAGCTCAAAACACATCACAAAATAAAAAAGCAAACAATGCAAAATTTCAAATGCAAAAGACTGGTCACACTAGATGGGGAATGCAGCATATACCTTAAAGAAAGAAAGACCTGCATTTATATAGCGCCTTTCACGACCTCAGGACGTCCCAATGTGCTTTAAAGCCAATGAAGTACCTTTGAAGTGTAGTCACTATTGTAATCTAGGAAACATGGCAGCCAATTTGTGCACAGCAAAGTCGGACAAGCAGTGTGATAATGACCAGAAAATCTGTTTTAGTGATGTTTATCGAGGGATAAATAATGGCCAGGAGACTGGGGATAAGTCCCCTAACTCTTCTTCGAAATAGTGCCATGGGATCTCTTGCATCCACCCGAGAGAGACGGGGCATCAGTTTTACATCTCATCTGAAAGACAGCACCTCAGACAGTGCAGCACTTCCTCGGTACTGCACTGGAGTATCAGCCTAGATCTTTGTGTTCAAATCTCTGGAGTGGGACTTGAACCCACAACCTTCTGACTCAGAGACGAGGGTGCTGCCCGCTGAGCCACAGCTGACACTCAGTGCCTGGGAGCACACAAATTGGCAGTCCATTCTCCGAGATGATAGAATTCCGATCAGAGCCAGGCAGTATAAATTAGTACCTGGATGGAACCGATACTGCAGTTACCAATCTCCAAATGGAATTCATGGTAGAAATGCACTTCAAGAGAAAGTCACTATTTCAGTTTATCAATAATTAATCTGTGTTTGAATGCTAGGTTGTTCTTTTGGACAGACTAGGAAGTGCGAGAATATACAATGTAGGCTTTGTGTATGGTACATACCAATTAACAGAATGAATGTGCCTGAACACATTCCCTATGTAAAAGAAAGTTTATATGAACAGTTTAACACTGACATGGCTGTTTAACAGGCATAGTTGTTTGGCACTACTGATCTATTTATTTGATTAGCAGATGGCACTCGACAAAAGCAAGAGACAACATTTTGATGAGGATAATCAAGGGCAGCTAATCCAGCACACTATGTACTTTCTGAAAAGGTTTAATAAAACACACTTTTAATGGTGTTAACAGGAACAATAGCTTGCCACAGGGGAATTCCCTACTTAAAATAATTCCTATGTACCAAGTAATTTATTACTTCCCAGGTGACAGAATTGGTTACTTGTAAGATATGACACTCAGCATGGGTATTAACCGGAGAACTGACTGTGACGACCACTTAAATCCCGTTTAACATGTCCTGAAGTCTCAAAAGTTACCCATCAACTTAATGGAGACAAATGGTCTTCTTTTGATTTATTTAATTACTTTGCACTACACTTAAGCTGAAAATTTGTTTTTTTTGCTGATAACCCACTTGATTTACAGTTCATGTACATCCTAATCTTTGACAGTTTCTCCCCTGCCCCCCCCCCCCACCCCACCCCCAATAAGAATAACCACAAAGTAAGGCAAGAAAGTAGGACCAGTCGACATACATGAAATTTTTCAAAGGTAAATTTAGAACCAATATCTGGGAGAACATCGAGGTGTTGTACTCGTTTATATAGGTTAGACAGATTTTTTGAAGAGTTGCCACCCAACAAGTTTGAAAAGTTTATTATTTTCAGTTTTATGGCAGGGGATGCCATGTAATGCACCATATATCAACAGGGCCACTGATTTACAATGACTTTACATTACTAAAAGATCTCTGCAAACAGAAGCTTAAATAAAATGACATAGATCTTACAGCACAGAAACAGGCCATTTGGCCCAACTGGTCTATGTCAGTATTTATACTCCACCTGCGCCTCTTGCTGTTTAATTACCTTCTCCCACACGGCCCCAAATCACTCTATTCTCTTCTCCCTCATGTATGCATCAAGCCTCCTCTTAAATGTCGAAGAACGTGCATTTATAAAGTGCCTTTTATGTACTCAGGGCATCCCAAAGTGCTTCACATCTAATGAAATTCTTTTGAAGTGCAGTTACTATTGTTTTGGAGGATAGAAGATTGGGAAGTCTTCAAAAGACAACAAAAAGTAACGAAAGGATTGATTAAGAAAGGGAAAATAGACTATGAAAATAAATTAGCAAAAAATATAAAAACAGATAGCAAGAGTTTCTATAGTTATATTAAAAGAAAAAGGGTGGTTAAGGCAAACGTAGGTCCCTTACAGGATGAGACCGGGAAATTAATGGTGGGAAACATGGAGATGGCAAAAATGCTGAACAAATATTTTGTTTCAGTCTTTATGGTAGAGGACACTAAGAATATCCCAACACTGGACAAACAGGGGGCTCTAGGGGGGGGGAGGAGCTAAATACGATTAAAATCACTAAGGAATTGGTACTCAGTAAAATAATGGGACTCAAGGCGGATAAATCCCCTGGACCTGATGGCTTACATCCTAGGGTCTTGAGGGAAGTGGCAGTAGGAATTGTGGATGCTTTGGTAATAATTTTCCAAAACTCCCTGAACTCAGCAAAGGTCCCGGCAGATTGGAAAACTGCTAATGTAACACCCTTATTTAAAAAGGGTTGTAGGCAGAAGGCTGGAAATTATAGACCAGTTAGCCTAACATCTGTGGTGGGTAAAATTTTGGAGTCTATTATTAAGGAGACAGTAACGGAACATTTAGATAAACATAATTTAATAGGACAAAGTCAGCATGGCTTTATGAAGGGGAAGTCATGTCTGACAAATTTGCTCGAGTTCTTTGAGGACATAACGTACAGGGTGGATAAAGGGGAACCAGTGGACGTAGTGTATTTAGACTTCCAGAAGGCATTCGACAAGGTGCCACATAAAAGATTATTACTCAAGATAAAAAAATCACTGGATTGGGGGTAATATTCTGGCATGGGTGGAGGATTGGTTATCTAACAGGAAGCAGAGAGTTGGGATAAATGGTTCATTCTCGGACTGGCAACCAGTAGCCAGTGGTGTTCCGCAGGGGTCGGTGCTGGGTCCCCAACTCTTTACAATCTATATTAACGATTTGGAGGAGGGGACCGAGTGTAACATATCAAAGTTTGCAGATGATACAAAGATGGGAGGGAAAGTAGAGAGTGAGGAGGACATAAAAAACCTACAAGGGGATATAGACAGGCTGGGTGAGTGGGCAGAGATTTGGCAGATGCAATACAATATTGGAAAATGTGAGGTTATGCACTTTGGCAGGAAAAATCAGAGAGCAAGTTATTATCTTAATGGCGAGAAACTGGAAAGTACTGCAGTACAAAGGGATCTGGGGGTCTTGGTGCAAGAAAATCAAAAAGTTAGTATGCAGGTGCAGCAGGTGATCAAGAAAGCCAATGGAATGTTGGCTTTTATTGCTAGGGGGATAGAATATAAAAACAGGGAGGTATTGCTGCAGTTGTATAGGGTATTGGTGAGACCACACCTGGAGTACTGCATACAGTTTTGGTGTCCATACTTAAGAAAAGACATACTTGCTCTCGAGGCAGTACAAAGAAGGTTCACTCGGTTAATTCCGGGAATGAGGGGGTGGACATACGAGGAGAGGTTGAGTAGATTGGGACTCTACTCATTGGAATTCAGAAGAATGAGAGGCGATCTTATTGAAACATATAAGATTGTGAAGGGGCTTGATCGGGTGGACGCGGTGAGGATGTTCCCAATGATGGGTGAAACTAGAACTAGGGGACATAATCTTAGAATAAGGGGCTCCTCTTTCAAAACTGAGATGAGGAGAAACTTTTTCACTCAGAGGGTAGTGGGTCTGTGGAATTTACTACCCCAGGAAGCTGTGGAAGCTACTTCATTAAATAAATTTAAAACAGAAATAGACCGTTTCCTAGAAGTAAAGGGAATCAGGGGTTACGGGGAGCGGGCTGGAAATTGGACATGAGTTTGAGTTCGGATCGATCAAGGCCCTGTGAGTGGCGGAGCGGGCCCAGGGGCCGAGTGGCCTGGTCCTGCTCCTACTTCTTGTGTTCTTTAGAGTTGAGGTTGGATCAGATCAGCCATGATCTCATTGAATGGCGCAGCAGGCTCGAGGGGCCGATTGGTCTACTCCTGCTCCTATTTCTTATGTTATGTAGACAAATGTGGCAGCTAATTATCATTAAATATAAACAAGAGGATAGCGTTTCTCTCTCAGCATTACATGCTTTCTGAAGTAAAAAGTTAACAGCTTTTATTTAAAAGTTTAGTTAAAAAACTGCTCAAAATCATTATCAAGCTTAATCGTGTTATACTGGAAGGTGTTATTTTTCAGCATCTCCATGTTACAAATCTTCAGAACATTCAGTTACTGAGGAAAAAGGATGGATGAATTATTTTTTTAAATGTTTTGAATTATGTGATTGGTTCACCTTCTCCTTCACTGGAGGATTCTCACGATTGGCCAGAAAGGATTGATTGTTTTCATAATTCTCTCGTACTTTCTCATTGATAAGTGTCATTTTGGTCATTTCTGATTTGCATATTCTCCCGCCATTCTGTGTTGATTTGCTTCTGTTTAACTTTGAGCCAATTAACAAAGTGCAACCACACAGAAAATAGGTGCTGCATAGTAGAAAATACATGTACAGACCTTCAATATATAACCAGCAGATCTCCCGCGGAGTTGCTCAGAGTGAGTCCAGGTAAATGCTACTTTATAATAAGGGTCTTAATCCACATATAGCACCATACGTCATCAGGACCAATGATTTAATGCTGCCATTTTTATTATATGATATTCCAGTATCTTTAGAAGTGCTTTGGAGATTGAATTCTACAACACCATGTAAATGATAATAAGTTCTTCGATCAATTTGATTTTTTAACTCTTACCTTTTTTAAAGGCGCAGATACGGTGGATTGATGTTACGGAAGGAGTTAAAAATGAGGACAAGGATTTCAAATTTAATGCATTAGGGGTCCAGTAGCAAATGTAGGTCAGTGAGGACAGGGGTAATGGGTGAGCAGGGACTTGGTATGAGACAGGACATATATGGCAGAGTTCTGGACAAGCTGGAGCTTATAGATGTTGAAATGGAAGGCCAATGAGGAGAGCACTGGGGTCGTCAAATCTGGAGGTGACAAATTCAATAGATTCCAGCAAGAGAGAGGATGCGGTGGGATGGAGGCGGCAATACTGTTGAAGTGTAAAGTAGTCGTCTAGGTGAGGAATGGGGCTTAAAGCTCAACTCAGGGTCAAACAGGACAACAAGGTTGTTGATGATTCAAGTTCAGCCCGATGGGGAAATGGAGTCAGTGGCAAGGTAGTGGAGTTTGTGACTAGTGCTGAATAGTCTCTGTCTTCCCTTTGTTAAGCTGGAGGAAGTTATGACTTATCCAAGACTTGATGTCAGATAAGCAACCTGACAGCACAGAGGCAGTCCAAGCATTCAAAGAGGTAAAGCTGGGTGTCATCAGCATATATGTGAAAGCTGACCTCGTGCCTGCAAGTAATGCCACTAAGGGCAGTATAGAGATAAGATGAGGAGGGAGCCAAAGATCGATGCTGGGGACCTCTAGTTGCAATTATGAGGGGAAGTGAAAAGAAGGCATTGCTGGAGATGCACCAGCTACATTCGGATAGGTAACAATGGAAGGGCAGTCCCAGTGAGCTGGATGATGGAAAAAAGAGGCTTTGGAGAAGCATAGCTAGGTCAACCAAGTTGAAACTTGCAGAAAGGCTTGCGGACGAGGAGTAATAATGAGCCACGGTCATACTCAGATGTCATTCATGACTTTGGTTAGGGCAATTCCAGTGCTGGAAGGAGGGCATAACCAATTTGAACTAAGAGTTTCAGGAGAGATGAACATGAAGCTGGGAGGCACTGACCCATTCGAGAACATTAGGGAAGGGAGGTTGGGAATGGGGCAGTAGTTGGAGACAATGGATGGGTTGAGGGTGTTATGTTCAGCACGAGAGCGATCACAACAATTTAAGAAGAGAAGATCGATGCACAAGGAAAAGGAACCATTGACAATGTTAGGTAGTATGGAGGCAGGAAGGGGAGTTGTGTGCTCAGTAGTCGAGTGGAAAGAGAAATTAAAGGAGCAGGAGGTGGTTCTCATGATGAATATGAGCTTAGAGAGATAGCTGGGAGGGGGGATAGAGGAGAAACTGTGGAAAGAGGGATTCTGGACTGGACAGGTGGGAGACTGAGGGCAAGAGATAGGGTAGAACAAGGCAGAGGCATTGACGTGCATGGTCAATTTTGGAGACAAAGACATCCACAAACTCCTCACACTTGGTGTTTCAAGCAAAGGTAGAGGCGGCGGTACTGGAAGCTTGACATGGTGAAGCTAGATCTATGTGCTCATATCCTGGAGTGGGCTTGAACCCACAAGCCTCTGACCAGGAAGTCTCTCATGTGCCTTAACATATCCCCACAGCAGTGATGAGACAATAAACTGAGTCTGCTCTCAGGTGGACATAAAAGATCCCATGCACTATTTCAAAGAAGAGCAGGGGAGTTATCCCCGGTGTGCTGGCCAATATTTATCCCTCAACCAACATCACTAAAACCGATTATCTGGTCATTTTCACATTGCTGTTTGTGGGAGCTTGCTGTGCGCAAATTGGCTGCCGCGCTTCCCACATTACAACAGTGACTACACTCCAAAAAGTACTTCATTGGCTGTAAAGCGCTTTGAGACATCTGGTGGTCGTGAAAGGCGCTATATAAATGCAAGTCTTTCGTTCTTTCACTCCCTGCAAGGACACCAAATTAATTATGGGGAGGAAGCAAGTAAATAAGAAGATGGGAGTGGTCAGAAAAATATGAGCCAGAATGTACATGGTCAGGTTCACCCAATCATGTAGCACTTACTGTTCAACACCCACGCTCCTCCTAACCACCTCATGAAAAGTTTTTTTTTAAATTAGTCACCTAGGATACCATGGCCAGTTATAATTAACTACTCTGTATGATGTGTAAGATGTACAATGTCGATATGAGTCACACTGCACTCCATTTGATTCAGCTTCAAAAATATAGCAGCTAAGTCAGTAGCAGGTATTTTCCTATTTTTATAACGAACATTTTGAGGGTGTTCTTCATTCAATATTTATTAATAGTTGCAGTTTTGGCACATCACAGTCTTTTGATTACTCATTTTCTTGGTTCCAATTCACACCATCACTTTCAAATCTGTCGTTTGAAAATACACTTGCTATTTTTCGTGGAACCCTCAACAATTTAAGAAACACAGCAAACACTTAAGGATGGAGGCTGGGGCAATCCTTACTGGCGGTGAAGCTCAAAAAGAGATTGAAGTGTTACAGCAATCTTACAAGGTATCATTGCAAGAGTCACAGAAGTTTCGTCAACTGAAAAAGGCAAGCCTGCACCTCCCCATAATTGTCAGAAAAACAAGACTGAGAGTGGCCAAACTTGATGCTGCTGCTGGAGTTGGGAAATAAGGCCAAGAAAGGAGTGACTGCTGGCATAATTATCATGAAGGATAAAGCCAACACCTCACCCAGTATTAAGGAAGTGCTTATCGCAGGACATTTTCAAGTAGTGTGATCACAACCACACGAGCAGGCACATTTTTTAATAATTTTGTCTCTTGCCAAGACCACACAATCAGCCATTAGCCATGGTGCTTAAAGGAACTGTAGTGCTTAGATGTGATTTGCTACTAAGGAAAATAACTTGACTGGCACCCAACTCCAGACCCGAGCCAATTAGTTATTTTTCATGCTGCTCCAAAGTAAAATGATCCACGCAATAATGGACCCAAAGCACCACAAAGTTTAGAAAGTAATAATACCAGAATAATGCAGTTAATACAAAAATCATTGGCCCGTAATCTGCGGTCAGCGGCGAAGCGACGGCGATCGGCACCGACCTCAAAGAAAACTTCCCACAGAGCGATCTGCGCTATTGATTGTAGCGCTGTCAAAAGGGCATACCTGGCATAGTGCAGTAATGATGTCATCAAGCTGTCTAAGCAGCCAATCACATTGAAGAATTCACAGACAGCAAGCCAGGAAATAAAAAGCACTGATTACCTGCACTTTTTAAAAATGTTAGAGAATGAAATAAACATAAGAATTAGGAGCAGGAGTAGGCCATACAGCCCCTCAAGCCTGCTCTGCCATGCAATAAGATCATGGCTGATCTTCGACCTCAATTCCACTTTCTTGCTCAATCTCCATATTTCTCGATTCCCCTCGAGTCCAAAAATCTATCTACATCAGCCTTGAATATACTCAACAATTCAGCATCCACAGCCCCTTGGGGTAGAGAATTCACGATCCTCAGTGAAGAAATTCCTCCTCTTCTCAGTCTTAAATGGCCGACCCCCTAGCCTGAGACTATGTCCCCTAGTTGTAGACTCTCCAGCCAGGGGAAACAACCTCTCAGCACATACGCTTGTCAATCCCCGAGAATCTTATATGTTTCAATGAGATTGCCTCTCATTCTTCTAAACTTGAGAGAGTATAGGCCCAATCTACTCAATCTCTCCTCATAGGACAACCCTCTCATCCCAGGAATCAATCTAGTGAACCTTCATTGCACCTCCTCTAAGGAAAGTATATCCTTCCTCAAATAAAGGAGACCAAAACTGTGCACGGTACTCCAGGTACGGTCTCACCAAAGCCCTGTAACTCTTGTACTCCAAGCCCCTTGCAATAAAAGCCAACATGCCATTTGCTTTCTTAATTGCTTGCTGTACCTGCATGCTAACTGTCTGTGCTACCTGTACAAGGACACCTAAATCTCTCTGAACACCAACATTTTGATGAAAGGTCATCGACCTGAAACGTTAACTCTCTTTCTCTCTCCACGGATGCTGCCTGGCCTGCTGAGTTTTTCCAGCGTTTTCTGTTGTTATACCAACATTTAATAGTTGCTCACCATTTAAAAAATATTCTGTTTTCCTATTCTTCCTACCAAAGTGAACAACCTCACATTTCCCCATATTATACTCCATCTGTCACCTTATTGCCCACTCACTTAACCTGTCTATATCCATTTGCAGGCTCTTCGTGTCCTCCTCACAGTTTAGTTTCCCACCTAGCTTTGTATAGTCAGCAAACCTGGATACATTGCACTCGGTCCCTTCATCTAAGTCATTAATATAAATTGTAAATAGCTGAGGCCCAAGCACTGATCCTTGAGGCATCCCACTAGTTACAGCCTGCCAACCTGAAAATGACCCGTTTATCCCTACTCTGTTTTCTGTCCATTAACCAATCCTCTATCCATGCTAATATATTAGCCCCAACCCCATGAGCCTTTATCTTGCGTAACAACCTTTTATGTGGCACCTTATACTACATCCACTGGTTCCCCTTTATCTAGCCTGCTAGTTACATCCTCAAAAAACTCTAATAAATTTGTTAAACACGATTTCCCTTTCATAAAACCATGTTGACTCGGTCTAATCATATTATGATGTTCTAAATGTCCTGTTACCACTTCCTTAATAATGGATTCCAGCATTTTCCTGACAACTGACATCAGGCTAACTGGCCTGTAGTTCCCTGTTTTCTCTCTCCCTCCTTTCTTGAATAGCAGAGTTACATTTGCGACCTTCCAATCCGCTGGGACCGTTCTAGAATCTAGGGAATTTTGGAAGATCACAACGAACACATCCACCGTCTCTGCAGCCACCTCTTTGAACCATAGGTCTTACAATCTGTTTTTATATTTCTTGCTAGTTTTCGCTCAAATTCCATTTTCTCCCTTTTTCTCAATTTTTTGGCCATCCTTTGCTGGATTCTGAAGCTTTCCCAATCCTCCGGTTTATTGCTATTCTTCATGACATTATACGCCTCTTCTTTCATTCTAATACTATCCTTAACTTCTTTAGTCAGTCATGGATGAATCACTTTTCCCATGGAGTTTTTAAAGATAAAGATTGGGACATACGCATGGGCTTAAAGTAGAAGCTGAAATATCACAAACAAACTTTAAAACATTTTTAAAATCTCAATTTTTATCATAATGGAGAAATTTGACATTCCACAAAAATAAAATTAGTTTTTCAGGGCCAGAACGGTTGTTTAGCAGTCAATACTTGTTAAAACCCCGGTTACAACTCTTCCAACAAGGCTTTAATAGGGTGTTTAATAGCGATATTAGCGCAGAAAAGCTTCAGTTTTCGTGAGACCACACCTTGAGTACTGCATACAGTTTTGGTCTCCTTATTTAAGGAAGGATATACTTGCATTGGAGGCAGTACAGAGACGATTCACTAGGTTAATTCCAGAGATGAGGGGGTTGACTTATGAGGAAAGGTTGAGCAGGCTGGGCCTCTACTTATTGGAATTTAGAAGAATGAGAGGTGATCTTATTGAAACATATAAGATACTGAGGGGGCTCGACAAGGTAGATGCAGAGAGGATGTTTACTCTCGTGGGGAAATCTAGAACTCGGGGGCACAGTTTTAGAATAACGGGTCGCCCTTTTAGAACTGAGATGAGGAATTTCTTCTCTGAGGGTCGTAAATCTGTGGAATTCTCTGCCCCAGAGAGCTGTGGAGGCTGGGTCATTAAATACATTTAAAAGGTGGAGATAGACAAATTTTTGCAAGATAAGGGAGTGAAGGGTTATGGGGAGTGGGCAGGGAAGTGGCTTTGAGCCCAAGATCAGCCAGGATCTTATTGAATGGCGGAGCAGGCTCGAGGGGCCAAGTGGCCTATTCCTGTTCCTATTTCTTATGTTTGTATGTCAGTTCCACTGGTTGGCAGCTATTTTTTTTGGGGGGGGGGGGGGGGGTGGAGTGGGTCCACAGCGCAGCCCGTGTCGGAGCAGGGAATGACTGACCGCAACTTCAAGATTTCCGCGTTTATCTACGCATGCGCTAAATCCTGACGTTACGGTCAGTTTGAGAAGGGTAATGATGACGAACGCTGACAGTTCGCCTTCATTACCACCACAAAGTCCGGGCCATTGCATTTTCCAATAAAACTAATCTCTTGGACTTTCTTCTAATATTGTAACTGCAGCAATACAAGAAAAATACAAAGTGGAACTGACAACATAATTATTTCAAAAGAAAACCACAAGCACATAAAATGATACCTACAAGAGACTGACGAGCTTAAATGGACCAGGCTATTAATATTTGAGAAATGTAAAATCAGCAAGCTCACACATCACCCTTGTGCTGGCTGACCTACATTAGCTCCCGGGCCACTAAATTTTAAATTCTCATTCTCGTGTTCATATCCCTCCATCGCCTCACCACTCCATATCTCTGTAACCTCCTCCAGCTCTGCAACCCTCCACGAACTCTGCATTCCTCCAACTTCTGCCTCTTGTGCATCCCCCACTCCCTTTGCCCAAACACTGGCAGCAGTGCCTTCAGCCATCTAAGCCCTAAGCTCTTGAATTCCCTCCCCACCTCTCTGTCCTCCTTTAACAACAAAAACAATGTGCATTTATATAGCGCCTTTAACATAGTAAATGTCCCGAATTACTTCACAAGAGCATGATCAAACTAAATTTGACACCGAGCCACATAATGAGATATTAGGATAGATGACCAAAAGGTAGGTTTTTAAGGAGTGTCTTATAGAAAAGAGAGATAGAGAGGTGGAGAGGGCATGCAAGAGCTTAGGGTCTAGGCACGCCTGTCAATGGTGGTGCGATTAAAATCGGGGATGCGTAAGAGGCTAGATTTGGAGGAGCGCAGAGATCTTGGAGGGTTGCAGGGCTGGAGGAGGTTACAGAGATAGGGAGGAGCGAGGCCACGGAGGGATTTGAAAACAAGGATGAGAATTTTAAAATTGAGGCATTGCCAGATCAGGAGCCGATTTCGGTCACCGAGCACAGGTGTGATGGGTGAACTTGGTGCGATTTAGGATACAGGCAGCAGAGTTTTGGACGGGCTCAAGTTTATGTCAGGTGGAAGATGGGAAAGTGACCAGGAGAGCATTGGAATAGTCAAGTCTAGAAGCAACAATGGCATGGATGAGGGTTTTAGCCTTAAAACCTACCTCTTTGACCAAGCTTTTAGTCACTTCTCCCAATATCTCCTTCTTTGGCTCGGTTTCAATTTTTGTCTGATTATTCAATTTCTCCCACATTACAACAGTGACTCCACTTCATATCGTACTTCATTGGCTGTAAAGCGCTTTGAGACGTCCGGTGGTCATGAAAGGTGCTATATAAATGCAAGTCTTTCTTTCTTTTACGCTCCTGTGAAGCATCTGAGGAATTTTCCTACTTTAAGGCACTATCTGCGATGTCCTATTCATATACCACTGATGGTCAGTACACTAAATTGTTTAGCAAGATCACGTTCAAATAGGAGACATTATCTTTTACACCAAGGTGAAAAATGTGATGCACAATCTTAAACGGCTGTATTTGGTTTTACACCCACTATTCCGTCACTCGAGCTAGTCTTTCTGAAGCTATTTAAGTCATTCTGTCAGAGGTGCTACACAACAGACACAAAGTAGACATGTAAAACTGTCAAGTTCTACATTGGACAGCATAATGGTCAACCAGTTTTCAAGAATTCATAGGGATGATACCAGAACGGAGAGGATATACTTATCAGGAAAGGCTGAACAGCCTGGTGCTCTTTTCTCTCGAAAAAAGAGAAGACAGAGAGGAGACCTAATAGAGGTCTTTAAAATTCTGAAAGGGTTTGACAGGGTAGATGTAGAGAAAAGATTTCCACTTGTGGGGGAGTGCAAAACTAGAGTTCATAAATATAAGATAGTCACTAATAAATCCAATAGGGAATTCAGGAGAAACTTCTTTACTCAGAGAGTGGTCAGAATGTGGAACGCGCTGCTGCAAGAAATAGTTGAGGCAAACAGCATCGATGCATTTAAGGGGAAGCTAGACAAGTACATGAGGGAGAAAGGAATAGAAGGTAATGCTGGTAAGGCCAGATGAAGAGGGGTTGGGAGGAGGCTCGTGTCGAGCATAAGCGCCGGCATAGACATGTTGGGCCGAATGGCCTGTTTCTGCGCTGTCGACGCGATGTAACTCAGTGTAAAAGGGGTATTCCTTCAGGAATTCAAGAAATAAGGAAAACTTGGATGTCAAATGGCTTGCCGACAATCCCAAGTGAGCACTAACACAATTAGAAAGCGCAGCCGACAACCGCTGCCTCCACACGAAGAAGCAGCCAATGAGGAGAGGTGATCTGGATGTCATAATCACAAGATTATGGGTACTGCAAGGATCACAAAAATCAAAAGCAATGCAAGTTTGGTTCTGCTTTGGCCTACAAGGACTTGGTTGTGATGATGCACAAACAATCTGCAAAACTTTCTTGAACTTCAAAGAAGTGACACTCCCCATAATTATTCCGTCTCAGATAACTGAAAGATTTTCCTGTGAAACACATACTTATCTCCAACTTGATTGTGCAGTGCAAGCTTTTCAAATCTATAATTCAAAAACAAAAATTACACGGTGCCATTTCCTTTTTTCTTAGTTAAGTCATCCCAAATTAAACGCTGCGTTTCACAGCAAAAATGAAAAAGGAAGAACTTGTTAGGAGGAAGGTTACAGCATACATGTCAAAACCTGCAGGGTAAATGTGCAACTAATGCAGGCTTTGTTGACATAAATGTAGCCAGAAATTCACACAAGGTATTCTAGAGGGAGGTGAGGCAAACTTTTGGTGGTGCCATATTATATGCCGCAATGATAATTTTCAAATTTCCAACACTGTGTTCCCAAAATACTTCCAAACCTAATGTCAAAATGGTGTAACTTGCACTTGTGGAGAGGTCATTTCAAATTTTACAAAATTCAGACAGTATTGTGGCACTGGAGCCAGAGTGATTCAATACAAGTTCACATCTACAAACACCCACATTCCAAAAATTCCAGATCAGCCTCAGTGCCAAAGAGTGGCCAGCCGAGTCCAGAAACGTCCTATGAGGTTCGGGGGTGGGGGGGGGCGGGAGGAAGAAAGAAAAAGAAAATTGGAGGGGAAACTCACTTCAGGCCATCCACCTCTTGTGCTACAAATGGTGCCGAGACCATTCTGAAAGCAAAAACGTTGGGGCAATTTTCTTCAGATTACTCAACAGTTAAGACCAAAATATTTCCACATGGACGACAAATCTTCTTTTCTCTTTTCAAATTTACGTTAGATTTTCCTTAACAATTTCTATTGAAGATTAAACAAATCACATTAGGTAATTTGCAAAAAATGACTCACTGCTTGGAATGCAAGTGCTGTGAATGCATTCTGCTCACCTAAAATGTGGCAAAGTCAACAGGCCAGGAAAGTTCAGATTGAACTACAGTGTACTAAAACTTGGGAAACAATTTAAAATAAACCTCAAGTCTTTACCATTGACATTAAAAATACAGAGCTCTTCTACATGGACCAGTGCAGACAGTCACATGCAGTCTGGGTGTTTAAAGCCCTACGGACAGCACAATTACTGCAGCCACAATGAGAAGCAGACCTCTGTATGGTTTGGTCTTAGTCCAGCTGGTTAACCTCTTGTCTCAGTGCATATAAAATGGTCTTTGGAAATCGAAAATGTTGGCATCTTCATTACAGTGCAAAAATATACACCAAAAATAAACTCTTCTTCCGGGACTGTACACACATGTGCCTTTGTGAAAATGACACTCAACAGTCCTCAAGAGTGGGCACTCATGCTCCATGTACTTACGAGAGGTGAATAACATGCTTCTTTTCCGAAAACAAATGATCCTTCAATCTTCCTTTCCTTCTATCGGCTCTTAAAATGCAAGTTTGGCATCACTTAATCATTACTTCTTCACTTACCTCATCTCGTCAACCTTGATGGTGTCCTAGTTTCTTCTAGATACTGAGAGATATGGGGCAAAGGCAGGTAAATGGAGTTGAGGTACAGATCGGCCATGATCTAATTGAATGGCGGAGGAAGCTCAAGTAATTGAATGGCCCACTCATGTTCCTTTGTTCTAGTTGAGTAAGCTTCATACTACGCAGAGGTGGAGTTTACCCGTGTCCTTAATAACAAGAACTTGTATTTATATAGAATTACATAGAATTTACAACACAGAAACAGGCCATTCAGCCCAACTGGTCTGTGCTGGTGTTTGTGCTCTACACGAGCCTTCTTCCACCCTACTTCATCTAACACTATCAGCATAACATTCTATTCCTTTCTTTTTCATGTACTTATCCAGCTTCCTCTTAAATGCTATTATCCTCAACTGCTCCATGTGGTAGCAAGTTCCACATTCTAATCGGTCTCTGGGTAAAAATCATAGAATACTACAGCACAGAAGGCCCATCGAGTCTACGCCGGCTCTTTCGAAGAGCAATCCATTTCGTCCCACTCTCCCTCTTTTTGCCTGCATCCCTGCAATTTTTTCTCCTTCAAGTATTTATCCAATTCGTTCTTGAAGGCTACTATTGAATCTGTATCTGCAGTGCATTCCAAATCCTCACCACACATTGCAGAAAAAAAGTTTTTCCTCATTTACTCATGAGGTGCCAACCTGGAGAAGCTACAACACAGGACTATATGCATGCTAAACAGCAGAAGCAGCATGCTATAGCCAGAGCTAAGAGATCCCACAACCAATGGATCAGATCAAAGCTCTGCAGTCCTGCCACATCCAGTCGTGAATGGTGGTAGACAATTAAACAACTAACGGGAGGAGGAGGATCAATCAACATCCCCATCCTCAATGATGGCAGAGCCCAGCACGCGAGTGCAAAAGACAAGGCTGAAGTGCTTGCAACCATCTTGCCAGAAGTGCCGAGTGGATGATCCATCTCAGCCTCCTCTCGAGGTCTCCACCATCACAGAAGCCAGTCTTCAGCCAATTTGATTCACTGCAAGTGAGAGCGCACTGGATACAGCAAAGGCTATGTGTCCCGATGACATCCTGGCTGTTGTGAAGACTTGTGCTCCAGAACTAGCCGCGCCTCTAGCCAAGCTGTTCCAGTACAGCTACAACACTGGCATCTATCTGACAACGTGGAAAATTGCCCAGCTATGTCCTGTCCACAAAAAGCAGGACAAATCCAATCCGGCCAATTACCACCCCATCAGTCTACTCTCAATCATCAGCAAAGTGATGGAAGGTGTCATCGATAGTGCTATCAGGCGGCAGTTACTCGCCATTCGCAATGCCTCAGATGATGAAGCAGTCCATGCCCTCATGCAACAAGACCTGGACGACATTCAGGCTTGGGCTGAAAAGTGGCAAGTAACATTCGCGCCACACAAGTGCCAGGTAATGACTGTCTCCAACAAGCGAGAATCTAATCACCGCGCCTTGACATTCAACGGCATTACCACCGCCGAATCCCCCACGATCAACATCCTGGGGGTCACCATTAACCAGAAACTTAACTGGACCAGCCACATAAATACTGTGGCAACAAGAGCAGGTCAGAGGCTAGGTATTCTGCAGCGAGTGTCTCACCTCCTGACTCCCCCAAAGCCTTTCCACCATCTACAGTAAACTCTTGTTTAAGTGGCACTTAATCATCCGGAATTCTTTAATAACTGGCAAAATTCAGGAGTAGGTTTTGAGGCTTCTGCCCCAGAAGGAACGGGGCAGTAGTGTCCCGAAAATAGTGGGGAATGACTTACCACTTGTTCCCGCCATCGCTGTGGGTGCTGCAATCTTCCCCGCACAGTATCAGCTGGCCGTCCAGCCAAAGAGGAACCCAAAGGGAAGTTTTACTGTATATTTGTGGGGCCAGAATAAGCAGGTGCGCTCCTTCGGCTTTTACAAAACCAGCTTGGGCCATTGCCATTCCATGTCCCACCTCCCCTCCGGAGTTCGGAACACCCCCACAGAATTACCTTCTTCTGGTCTGAGGTCGGCCGATATATAAATTGCCTTGGTAGGTAAACCTCTCCGTTATCCGGAATTTTTAATCAACCGGCACCATCCCAGTCCCGTAGGTGCCGGATACGAAAGAGTTTACTGTACAAGGCACAAGTCAGGAGTGTGATGGAATACTCTCCACTTGCCTGGATGAGTGCAGCTCCAACAACACTCAAGAAGCTCAACACCATCCAGGACAAAGCAGCCCGCTTGATCGGTACCCCATCCACCACCTTAAACATTCACTCCCTGCACCACCGGCGTACCATGGCTGCAGTGTACCTTCATCGTCGCTGGGTCAAAATCCTGGAACTCTCTCCCTAACAGCACTGTGGGAGTACCTTCACCACACGGACTGCAGCGGTTCAAGGTGGCAGCTCACCACCGCCTTCTCAAGGGCAATTAGGGATGGGCAATAAATGCTGGTCTTGCCAGCGATGCCCACATCCCATGAACGAATAGAAAAAGTTGCCTCTGGTTCTTTTGCCAATCACCTTATACTGTGCCCTCTGGTTATCGACCCTGCAGCCATTGGAAACAGTTTCTCTTTATTTACTCTATCTAAACCCTGTATGATTTTAAACATCTCTATCAAATCTCCTCTTAGCCTTCTCTGCTCTAAGGAGAACAACCCCAGCTTCTCCAGTCTATCCATGTAACTGTAATCCCTCATCCCCGGAACCATTCTAGTAAATCTCTTCAAAATCCTTCAATCCTCTCCAATGGCTGAAGGGTTCTTCCTTGATTGTGGAGCCCAGAATTGAATACAATACACCAACTGGGACTGAACTAGCGTTTTCTATAGATTTAGCAAAACTTCCTGGCTTTTATGCTCCACGCCTCGCTTTATAAATATGCTTTAACAACAACTTTGTTAACCTGTCCTTCCACTTTCAAAGATTTGTGCACAAGCACCCCCAGGTCTCTCTCTTCTTGCACCCAGTTACAAATTGTACCATTTAGCTTGGATTGTCTCTCATTCTTCCTACCAAAATATATCACCTCATACTTCTCTGCGTTGAATTTCATTTGCCATGTGTCCGCCCATACCACCAGCCTGTCTATGTCTTCTTGAAGTCTATTACTATCTTCCTCACTGTTTACTACATTTAGAAATTTTATGTCATCTGCAGATTTCAAAATTGTGCCCTGTATCCCCAAGTCCAAGTCATTTATGTATATCAAAAACAGCAATGATCCTAGTACTGAGCCTTGGGGTAAAACCCAAGTTAATGAACTTTCTTTTAAGGAAAGCACTGTGGGCTGATCACTTGACTGAGAATTAAATGGAAGGCAATTATGATGTTTGCCATTAAATTCGTCACCTTTTTCACATTGGGTACCTGGTCTGCAGTGTGATTTACTAGTAGCTTGTGAGTCTGCATTATCAGTATGTCACTGATACAGTTGTCTGACTGGTTTGAATGTACTTCAATACAGCATGAAGGGAGTGGTGAAGAATGTAACAAGGACTATTAAGCAGGTCAGCAGGTTTGCTGAGCAACTAGCTGATCGCTCATAACTCTGGTGCAAGTCGTTGAGGGCGCCGTCCTTCTTCTACTGCATCCTCTCCTATCCCGTGGTTTTCCTTGTCGGATAAGGACTTCTGCTGCTGCTTTGACTCCTCCAAACGCAGGCTTCTGTGTTCGCAGCATGAAGCACAGCATTAAAATGTGGGAGATTCTATCTGGGGCATATTGTAGAGAACACGCCCCGACGGACCGAGACACCGGAATCTCTGCTTCAGCAGCCCCATGGTGTGTTCAGTAATGATCCTGATCACCCTTTCCTTATAATTAGCTTACAGCACAAGTTACACAATAATGGCCCAGAATTTGCTGGAGCGGGGCATTTCATGGCGTGCTCCAGTAGTTAAGACTTTTTCCCTCACCTTTCAGCTCGAAATATTTTTGCCCTGCATGGCGAGGGCAATGGGGTATCTGGGAACTTGGTGAACAACAGGACCAACAATCTATCTCCTTAGCCAATGAGATTTAAGGATCGAGAAACAAACAGAGGAACGACGGAGAAGGATGAGGGTGAATTGGAGTCAAATCAGGTACAGAAAGAAATAAAGAGAGGAAACTAAAGATTGGATTAAGTGAGAAAAAAAAGAGACACAAAGGAAAAGAAAAGAATTAAAACATTTAAAATTAAAAAATGTTTAAAATTTCTAAGAACAATTTACTACCTGCAGGATTATATAAAGCCCCTTTAATGTAGTACAATGTCCCAAGGTGTTTCATAGGAATGTGATCAAGACAAAAATTGACACTGAGGCAAAGGAGGAGACATTAGGACAGGAAAGTGCAAGTTTTAAGGTGCAAATTAAAGGAGGATGGAGTGGAGGAGAGGTTTAGGGAGGGAAAGTGGTTTAGGTGAGCACAGAAACCTTGGTGTCCATAAGTGCAAACCCTTAAAAAGGTGGCAGGGCAAGGTGATAAGGTAATTTTAAAAAAGCATACGAGTTGCTTGGGTTCATAAACAGAGCAATAGAATATAAAAGCAAAGAGATTATGTTAGAACTTTATAAATCACTGGTTAGGCCTCAGTAGGAGTATTTTGGACAATTCTGGGCATCACACTTCCGGAAAGGTACTTAGAAAGGGTACAGAGAAGGTTTACCAGGATGTTACCAGGGATGAGCAACTACAGTTATAAAGGAGAGGTTGGAAAAATTAGGACTGTTCTTCTTGGAACAGAGAAGGTTAAGAGGTGACCTAATAGATTTTTTCAAGATGATGAGAGGTTTTGCTAGAGTTGATAAAGAAAAACCATTCCATCTGGCGAGTGGGTCAATAATCAGTGGTCATAGATTTAAAATCATTGGCAAAAGAAGTAGAGATGAGGAAAAATCTTTTCACTTCAGAGTTGTCAGGATTGGGAACACTCTACCTGAAAAGATGGTGGAAGCCAATCCCATAATAATTTTAAAAGGGAGTTGGTCAGGTGCTTGAGGATGAAGAACTTACTGGATTATGGGCAAAAAGCAGTGATATGGGAGCAAGCACATCTGCTCTTTCAAAGAGCCAGCACAGGTATGACGGGCCAAATGGTCTCCTTCTGTGCTGTTCACTTCTATGATTCTTTGAATTCCAGAGCTTAGGCACGGCCGCCAACGGTGGGGCAGAGGAAGTGCGATAACAAGCACAAGGCAATTCGATAATCACCAATCACTCTTGCTGAGCATTGTGGAAAATTCTGTTTCTATTAGCATAAAATGGACTGATCTCACCCTCGGGAGTAAGTAGTTGGACAGATAAAGGAAAGCAAGTAAGAAAAATAGAGGGAAACTTCACAGTGGGCTGTAACTACCACAATAATGCATAATCCAAAGAAAGTAGTTGAAAGACAGAGTGATAGTAAGAATCTAACTACGTGGTTTCAGAGCTACAGCTGGTTATTGGCATGAAAAAAAGCATCTCCAGCTTAAACAAAAACATATGGTGGGAAACAGCCAGCATGAGGTAATGTTTACTACAACAACAGAACGCACCCTGGAGTGGTTGAGTTCATAACAGTACAACCTCTTTCTTTGTTCGGGATGCTACACTATAATTTCCATCCTAATCCAATCTTCACCCTCAATATGACAGAACTGAACATTTTGCATCACGAAGAAGCACTCAATTTCACACCAAAATAAAATGGGCAGTCTTACTGCAACCGACCTGGCATCAGTTTAAATTTGGGCTTCAAGTGCAAGGAAGCAACGCAAATTAGGATTCACACTGTGCAAAGCAAACATTTTAAATTTCAACATTAATTTGACAATTTTTCTCAGCTGGTTATCGGGAGCATCACATCCAAGTTTGGTCCTCAACCAAAATCCAGACACACACTTCCCAGCAGGGTTAGTTGTCAGGAGTGGGAAGCCCTGCTGATTCTCCCTTCGCTAACCTAGGAGCACCAAGATCAGTTGTCACACTCCTGCTACTCATGCTGAGCAGCGGGGGCAATTCGGTTTCCATTCGCACAAAATAGATGCATCTCAACCTGAAGAGTTAGCAGCAGGTGGACAGATAAAGGTAAGCAAGCAAGAAAAACAAGGTTTTAAAGGGGAAATTCACCAACTCTCGTAGTTGAGGTCAACACAAACCCAAGGTCAAATTTGGGACATTCCTAGTCTGTGCGGCTTAGCTAATCCTTGGATAAATCACCTGACCCATTGAAGGACCACCATTATATTTTTAATTTTAATAAACAGACTATTACCGTGCACCCAGTGAACAATTAAGAGTTATCTTTTAACTGCCGTATTGGAAGATACATTTGTCAGGTACACCTATATGGGCAGGATTAGGATTTGGTTTAATCTCATGATTAAAGTTTTTGATTTCTTTTTACTGAATGAAATGGTTAAAGGTGTTCATTCCCAAGATGCTTTAGAGTTTGATGTGTCAAGGCGCTGTTTTAGCTGACACTGTGGTTCAACTCTTTGCTGAAACACAGGATGTAAGATTGGTGACTTGTTTTGTGGCCACTTCAGAGTTATGATGCGGAGATTAGTTCAGAGTTAGCCATGGAATGGAACAATGGTGAACAGGATTGAAACATGTGGCATTTTTTGTTTTTGAAGGAAATATATCCTTTCTAGGAGTCGTGTTTAATACCACGTCATTAATGAGTGATTGTTACTGACATTGTTTTGTGAGAACCCCACGATAAAGATTCCAAGATTTTCTCTGTACAATTTTTTTTTTTTTTTTTAAATAGAAAAATCAGCATCAGAAGGAACAACAAGAGTTCTTCACCCAGGGAAAGAGTACACAGTTGTAGGTTTTATTTCTCTATGTCTAATGTTTAAAGATATTGTGTGTATTTGGACTTGGTCTCATACAATAAAAGGATTTTCACATCCATAAGCTGGAGTCACGTATCGAACTCATTACAGTATGTTGGGCAGGTATGAGATTTATAGAGACCCTTAGTTCTGCAATCTATCATGAGATAAGTACGGATTAGGACGGTCATTAGCCCAATTTAGTTTATCGATCCAGAAACACTCCCCCAACTGCAGCATCTTGCTTTTTTTTGTTAAATGAATGAGTCCAGAGTTTTTGTCACCACTACTTTTCCAGGGACTCCATTTCATATATTTATTATTCTAAATAAATACACTGACATTGGTGCACCTATCCTGCCAATGGATTTGCAGGATCTTGCGGAGGCAGCGTTGGTGGTACCTCTCCAGTGCTTTGAGGTGCCTGCTGCACATGGTCCATGTCTCTGAAGTATACAGGAGGGCGGGTATCACTACTGCTCTGTAGACCATGAGCTTGGTGCTGGGTTTGAGGTCCTGGTCTTCAAACACTCTCTTCCCTCAGGCGACCTAAGGCTGCACTAGCACACTGAAGGCGGTGTTGGACTCAGTCATCGATGTCTGCCCTGGTTGACAGTAGGCTCCCGAGGTATGGAAAGTGGTCCACGTTGTCCAAGGCCTCGTCGTGGATTTTGATAATCGGGGGGCAGTATTGTGTGGCGGGGGCAGGTTGGTAGAGGACCTTTGTCTTACGGATGCTCGATCAGCACCGATGGATGGGCCACATTGTCCGCATGCCCGATACGAGACTCCCAAAGCAAGCGCTCTACTCGGAGCTCCGACACGGCAAGAAAGCCCCAGGTGGGCAAAGGAAACGCTTCAAGGACACCCTCAAAGCCTCCTTGAAAAAGTGCAACATCCCCACCGACACCTGGGAATCCCTGGCCCAAGACCGCACAATGTGGAGGAGAAGCATCCGGGAAGGCGGCGAACACCTCGAGTCTCTTCGCCGGGAGCAAGCGGAAGGAGCGCACGTCAACCCCACCCACCCCTTCAACCACCTGTGACAGAGACTGTAGGTCCCACATTGGACTCATCAGTCACCCGAGAACTCATTTTTAGTGTGGAAGCAAGTCATCTTCGGTTCCGAGGGATTGCCTAAGAAGAAGATTATTCTTCTAAATAAATGCCTGACATCAACATGTCCTTTACTAGTTTGAACCTGTCAGCAGTCGACTGCTTGGGAAGGGACAACTTCATTGGTATATCGTGCGACAGCCAATCCAACAGTGAAGATACTTCACTTGACCCTCAGTGCATCCCCAATTAGGAACTGAGGAGAAGGGGAAACAAAGCAAATGGTTGAAGTTCCTGCTCCTGATTGCAATCCACTGACCCGTACTGAAAGTGTGCATGTGTGAAAGTTAAAGGAGACAGGATTAAGCTCAGCAACTGTCTACCAACTCCGATGGTCTTGCATCACACCTGAAGACACTAAAACTTGCTGGTACTTCTGGAACCATTCTTCAATGTTAGTCATAGAAAGATCATCGACCTGAAACGTTAACTCTTGTTTCTCTCTCTCCACAGCTGCTGCCCGACCTGCTGAGTATTTCCAGCATTTGCTGGTTTTATTTCAGATTTCCACCATCCGCAGTATTTTGCTTTTGCTCTTGTATTAGTTGCCGCTTTAGGAAAGTGGAGGCAGGAGGAGATAAAATTATTCTTTCGCCAAGTTTCTGAGATATCTCCTCGGGTAAATAACAATTTAGGTGTTAAGCCACTACTAATGAATTGTAGAACAGAATTTGGAGAAATAATGGGTTTATTTATGTATCGCGGAAATACAATCTATGCATACACTCAACAGTGGGTGGTGAGCATGGAAAGACTTGTCCTTGCATATTTGTCTTCAATCTATGCCTGTTACATAATTTTAATTGTGAGGTATAAACAATGTCCCCTGACCAGCAAAGAGACCGAAGAATTTCCACTTAGTAGCTGACCAATGACTCACTCAGAACCTCATCATTCCTAAATTAACTCATGCTTACGAAGATAGTCATCAAAGCTCTCAGGCTGCCACGCATATGCTGTTTTATTTATAAAAGGTAGAGTGCACAACACTTAACATGTGCAAGTCTGTATTTTTTTTTTAAACTTTACTGGTAGATTTCTTTTCAGCAGAAGGAAATTTGTAACACCTTAACTCCTCAGAACATTTTTGGCAGAAATTAGTTGGCAATTTTTTGGAACTCTAACAGCTCCTACAAGAGTGGAAGAGTCTGCATTTTATATTATATACATGAGAGAGCAAAGAGACAAACACACACACACACTTTTCACTGTTAAATCCACAATCTTATTCTCCATTTACTGTAATTTTCGTAGCTTTAAAACAACCGCAGTCCGTGTCTTCAAGTTCCAAAGCTGAACATTGAGATGCAAGACTTTTTTTTTTTATTTGTTGATGGGATGTGGGCATCACTGGCAAGACCAGCATTTATTGTCCATTCCTAGTTGCCCTCGAGAAGGTGGTGGTGAGTTGCCTTCTTGAACCGCTGCAGTCCGTGCGGTGAAGTCGCAGAGTGTGGAATTCTCTGCCACAAATTTTGGACACGAAGGGGATCGAAGAATATGGGGACAGGCGGGAAAGTCAAGATCAGCTCTGATCTTATTGAATGGCGGAGCAGGCTCGAGTGGTCACACAGTGATGTTAGGGAGGGAGTTCCAGGATCTTGACCCAACGATGATGAAGGAACAGCGATATACTTCCAAGTCAGGATGGTGTGCGACTTGGAGGGGAACTTGGAGGTGGTGGCGTTCCCATGTGCCTGCTGCCCTTGTCCTTCTCGGTAGGTGGGAGAGGTCACGGGTTTGGGAGGTGCTGCTGAAGAAGCCTTGGCAAGTTGCTGCAGTGCATCTTGTAGATTGTACACACTGCAGCCACGGTACGCCGGTGGTGGAGGGAGTGAATGTGGTGCCAATTAAGAGTGCATCTTTTCTACTCTAATCACACATTCAAGTTATTCTTATTAAATAAAAACAAAATTATTACAAAATATCCAACCCAGTACTCTTTTCCTGCAATATTATATTTGCTAATTCAATGAGAGTTTAATTTACTGCATTTGGAACAGTATGAAATGTAATAACTGTGAACTAAAATATAGCTGTTTATGTCAGCAATCCTTGAAATTAATATTGTAGGACATCTATAAAGCTCAACTTCAAAATATACAGTGTTGCTATGAGGCACGCTGTTTTTGCCATTTAGAATCATAGAAGGTTACAGCGTACAAACAGGCCATTCGGTTCATCGAATCTATGACAGTATTTTTCTCCATGAGCCACCTGGTCTAATCGCACTTTCCTGTGTGCCCTTCGATATTCTTCTTTTTCAAGCAATTATTTTCCTTTTAAAAGAATTCATGGGCTCTGCTGTACCAATGGTTTGACATAAGAAATAGGAGCAGGATGTATGACCACTCGAACCTGCTCCGCCATTCAATAAGATCAGAGCTGATCTGGACTTTCCCGCCTGTCCCCATATTCTTTGATCCCTTTCGTGTCCAAAATTTGTGGCAGAGAATTCCACATTGTAACAATCCTCTATGTATAGTTAAAAAAAAACTACCCTCCCTTTTAATTCTATTGGTGATTATCTTAAATTTGTACCTTCTCGTCACAGTCGTCGCCAACTAGTGGCAACAATCCAATGCTATTTATTTTGTCAGAACACATTATAAAGGCCTCTATCATGTGATCCCTTAACCTGCTCACCGCCAGTGAAAAAAGCTTCAGCTTCTCATAACAGTAACCCCTCAGCCATGGCAGCATGTTAGTGAATCTATGCTGCACCTTTTCCACAGCTTCTATATCCTTTCTATAATGTGGAGGAGAAAGAACATTGAAAGGAGACCTGTTTGGGAGGAATGGCCGGGAGAAAATGGCTGGAAAGCCACAAGTCAAATTTGTCCACCATCTTGAGCCAGGAGTGAGGTACTATGATACAACTAAAAAAGAAAATGTTCACCAAACCAGAATTGTCTGATAGTTCACAAAACGTCCCACAAATGTTCACGCATGATGTTTACATTCTCTAACATGTTGAGAACAGACTTTCAACAGTCTGCCGTGAAACAGAAACTGCAGCACAGACAGCCCAACAATCTGCAGCATAGAGAGCATTGCCACGCCTCCTCTGCTAGAAATTTGATTTTTAAGCTATTTTAAGTGCTCAAATTAATCTTTGTCAGCAATTTTATTTAGACTTCCCATAGAAAGCATCTGAATCAGCAACAAACCAAAAGTATACAACCTAAATTTACATAGCACCTTCCACCACAAAACACCCCAAGGTACTTTACAAGAGAAGCGGTGGGCACCAAAGAACAAATCGCATTTTGTCATGTCCAAAGGTTTTACAGCCAACTTTTCTCGGGCAGTCACTGTTATTATGAGGGCAAACGTGGCAGCCAAATTGCACACAGCAAGGTCTCATAAAAAATAAATGAATGACCAGATAATCTGTTTTGGTAGTGTTGGTTGAGCAAGCAATGTTTCCAGGATACCAGAAAAACTCCTCGCTCCTCTTCTAATGCTGCCACAGGGTCATTTATGTCCAAGCTAGTAGATGGGGCTTCTGTTTAACATTCATCTGAAAGATGGTACTTCGGACAATGCAGCACTCCCTCAGTATTGCACTGAAGCTGTGCTCAAGTTAGTAGTGGAGGTTGAACTCACAAGCTTCTGACTCAAAGCCAAGAATGCTCGCAAGCTGGCATTCTATGACTAATTATTTCTTAACCTAGGACTTTGAAGCCTCAAAAGTCATCTTAAATGGGATATTGCAAGATATTTTATGTGGTAAAAGATAAACCCAAAAGAGTATTTACAGATACATCAGGACAGTAGCATAAAGTGGCACAAATTCAGCTCATCGAGAACTTTTTCTTTACAGTGGGTGATTGGCAGCTGGAACAGGTCGGCCAGGGTGAGGGGAAGAGGCTTGGACATGGGACACACTTAAACAACACGATGTCGAGACTGTCGGGTTCGTATTCAAGGAGGAGAAAATCAAATGTTTCTTCTTCATCCAAACCAAACTCGTGATATTACAGAAAATGTTGTCCATAATGAAAGGAGAAGCTGTGAGAATCTAGCAATTGAAATAAAAAGGAATACTGGAATGCTCGTGCTGTTGGGGAGGGTTTAAACTAAAGTGGCAGGGGGTTGGGCACCTGAGCAGGGAGACAGAGGAAAGCGTGTCAGGAAGGGACAGAAGGTATGGAGTAAAAGGTAAAGTGTTAAAAAAGGAAAAAGCAGGAACTAAGTGTCACAAAACATATTTGAAAGTTCTTTATCTGAATGCACGTAGTATTCGTAACAAAATGGACGAGTTAACGGCACAAATAACTACGTATGGGTATGATCTTGTGGCCATTACAGAAACATGGCTGCAGGGTGACAACGACTGGGAATTAAATATGCCAGGGTATTTAACAATCAGGAAGGACAGGCAGGAAGGAAGGGGAGGGGGGGTGGCTATGTTAATAAAGGAAGGAATCACTGTAATACAGAGAAATGATATTGGGTCAAAGGATCAGGATAATGAAACAGTTTGGGTGGAGATAAGGAATAATAAGGGGAAAAAAAACACTAGTGGGAGTAGTATATAGGCCTCCTAATAGTTGCAACTCTGCTGGAAGAAGTATTAATCAGGAAATAGTTGGGGCATGTAATAAGGGAACAGCTATAATTATGGGGGATTTTAACTATCATATTAACTGGACAAATCAAATTGGGCAGGGCAGCCTTGAGGAAGAGTTTATTGAGTGTATTAGGGATGGATTTCTTGAGTAGTATGTAACTGATCCTACAAGGGGGCAAGCAACCTTGGACCTGGTCCTGTGTAATGAGTCAGGATTAATTAATAATGTCCTAGTTAAGGATCCCCTTGGAAAGAGTGACCATAACATGGTTGAATTCCATATCCAATTAGAGGGTGAGAAGGTTGGTTCTCAAACAAGCGTACTAAGCTTGAATAAAGGAGACTATGATGGTATGAGAACGGAATTGATTAAAGTGGACTGGGAAAATAGATTAAAGGGTAAGACGGTACATGAGCAGTGGTGTTCATTTAAGGAGTTATTTTACAACTTTCAAAAGAAATATATTCCACTGAGGAAAAAAGGGTGTAAAAGAAATGACAGCCATCCGTGGCTAAGTAAAGAAATTAAGGATAGTATCCGACTAAAAACAAGGACATATAAGGTAGCCAAACTTAGAGGGAGGATAGAAGATTGGGAAGTCTTCAAAAGACAGCAAAAAGTAACTAAAGGATTGATTAAGAAAGGGAAGATAGATTATGAAAATAAATTAGCAAAAAATATAAAAACAGATAGCAAGAGTTTCTATAGTTATATAAAAAGAAAAAGGGTGGTTAAGGCAAACGTAGGTCCCTTACAGGATGAGACCGGGAAATTAATGGTGGGAAACATGGAGATGGCAAAAATGCTGAACAAATATTTTGTTTCAGTCTTTACGGTAGAGGACACTAAGAATATCCCAACACTGGACAAACAGGGGGCTCTAGGGTGGGGGGGGGGAGCTAAATACGATTAAAATCACTAAGGAATTGGTACTCAGTAAAATAATGGGACTCAAGGCGGATAAATCCCCTGGACCTGATGGCTTACATCCTAGGGTCTTGAGGGAAGTGGCAGTAGGGATTGTGGATGCTTTGGTAATAATTTTCCAAAATTCCCTGGACTCAGCAAAGGTCCCAGCAGATTGGAAAACTGCTAATGTAACACCCTTATTTAAAAAGGGTAGTAGGCAGAAGGCTGGAAATTATAGACCAGTTAGCCCAACATCTGTGGTGGGTAAAATTTTGGAGTCTATTATTAGACAGTAACGGAACATTTAGATAAACATAATTTAATAGGACAAAGTCAGCATGGCTTTATGAAGGGGAAGTCATGTCTGACAAATTTGCTCGAGTTCTTTGAGGAAGTAACGTACAGGGTGGATAAAGGGGAACCAGTGGACGTAGTGTATTTAGACTTCCAGAAGGCATTCGACAAGGTGCCACATAAAAGATTATTGCTCAAGATAAAAAAATCACTGGATTGGGGGTAATATTCTGGCATGGGTGGAGGATTGGTTATCTAACAGGAAGCAGAGAGTTGGGATAAATGGTTCATTCTCGGACTGGCAACCAGTAGCCAGTGGTGTTCCGCAGGGGTCGGTGCTGGGTCCCCAACTCTTTACAATCTATATTAACGATTTGGAGGAGGGGACCGAGTGTAACATATCAAAGTTTGCAGATGATGCAAAGATGGGAGGGAAAGTAGAAAGTGAGGAGGACATAAAAAACCTACAAGGGGATATAGACAGGCTGGGTGAGTGGGCGGAGATTTGGCAGATGCAATACAATATTGGAAAATGTGAAGTTATGCACTTTGGCAGGAAAAATCAGAGAGCAAGTTATTATCTTAATGGCGAGAAACTGGAAAGTACTGCAGTACAAAGGGATCTGGGGGTCCTAGTGCAAGAAAATCAAAAAGTTAGTATGCAGGTGCAGCAGGTGATCAAGAAGGCCAACGGAATGTTGGCTTTTATTGCTAGGGGGATAGATTATAAAAACAGGGAGGTATTGCTGCAGTTATATAAGGTATTGGTGAGACCGCACCTGGAATACTGCATACAGTTTTGGTGTCCATACTTAAGAAAAGACATACTTGCTCTCGAGGCAGTACAAAGAAGGTTCACTCGGTTAATCCCGGGGATGAGGGGGTGGACATATGAGGAGAGGTTGAGTAGATTGGGACTCTACTCATTGGAGTTCAGAAGAATGAGAGGCGATCTTATTGAAACATATAAGATTGTGAAGGGGCTTGATCGGGTGGATGCGGTAAGGATGTTCCCAAGGATGGGTGAAACTAGAACTAGGGGGCATAATCTTAGAATAAGGGGCTGCTCTTTCAAAACTGAGATGAGGAGAAACTTCTTCACTCAGAGGGTAGTAGGTCTGTGGAATTTGCTGCCCCAGGAAGCTGTGGAAGCTACATCATTAAATAAATTTAAAACAGAAATAGACAGTTTACTAGAAGTAAAGGGAATTAGGGGTTACGGGGAGCGGGCAGGAAATTGGACAAGGCTGAGTTCGGATCGGTCAAGGCCCTGTGGGTGGCGGAGCGGGCCCAGGGGCTGAGTGGCCGGGTCCTGCTCCTACTTCTTGTGTTCTTTAGATTTGAGGTTAGGATCAGATCAGCCATGATCTTATTGAATGGCGGAGCAGGCTCGAGGGGCCGATTGGCCTACTCCTGCTCCTATTTCTTATGTTCTTATGTTCTTATGGAAGGCTGGGGGGAGGGGTGACCTGGCAGAGGTCTTTATAATGAAAGGGTTCGATAGGGTCGATACGCACACGAGGAAGAAAGGAATAGAACGATATGCTGATCGGGAATGTTTGTCAACATTTGAAAAAAACATGGGTTAAAAGTTCAGGTCGGACCCATCATCAGAAGTGACAGAGGAAGGCAACAGGGTCCCTTTATAGCATTGGCCAAAATCAAGGGAAAACAGACGACAGGAACAAAAGATAAAAGGTCTCGAGTACAGCTATGCTAACTACCACTACAAAAATAGAGCTTGCGAAGGGTTAATTGCTTCTGAATATATATTTTTTTAAGCTAGAGAGGAGGTGAAAAGTGCTGGATTATATATATGTAAAGTTAATCTTGTCAAAGTCTAGGGTTAATGAATAGGGAGATGTGAAATGGCTATGTTTAGATGAAGTTTACTTATTAAACCAGTGTGTAAAGATTTGTTAAGTGTCCTTTGTCTCCATGGATTGCAGAACTGTACGGTCAAATGATCACATCACATTCATGATGCAACTACGTTTTTCTTCCTGCTCTCAAAAGGTTCTGACTCTTGCTGCAAATTCAGTTGGGCAAGTGACTCATCTTCATCTGTGAGTGAATGAGTTTTCAGCAGACTACTTGACTGCTGAACCTGATCCAATTCTCACCCAATACCTATGCATATGCTTTAGGGGAGATCACTGGAAGGAGGCAAAACTCTGGCAAATCTTTCCTTTCTCTACCCCAAAGACAGAAGACAGTTTTAATATCCTAACTGTTGGATTTCCTATAACTGAGGATACAGAGGCATTGGAGAAAGTGCAAAATAGATTCACAAGGATGATAACAGAACTGAGAGGATATACTTATCAGGAAAGGCTGACAGACGGAGGCTCTTTTCTCTAGAAAAGAGAAGGCTTGTGGGGGGGGGTGACCTGGCAGAGGTCTTTATGATGAAAGGGTTTGATAGGGTTGATACGCACATGAGGAAGAAAGGAATAGAATGATATGCTGATAGGGTTAGATGAAGAGGAGTGGAGGAGGCTCATGTGGAGCATCAACGCCAGCACAGACCACTTGGGCCGAATGGCCTGTTCCTGTAATTCTACATAAATGCAAGTTGTTATTAAGGACACAGGTAAACTCCATCTCTGCTTAGTATGAAGCTTGCTCAACTAGATCAAAGGAACAGGAGTGGGCCATTCAGCCACTTGAGCCTGCTCCGCCATTCAATTAGATCATGGCTGATCTGTACCTCAACTCCATTTACCTGCCTTTGCTCCATATTCCTCGATATCTATAAGAGACTAGGACACCATTGAACTTTACAAGAGATGAGGTAAATGGGGAAATTTATCCTCATTTCCCAATTGGATTTATTAGTAACTCTCTTGTAATTATGGCAGCTAGTTTTGGATTCTCCCACAAGTGGAAACATTCTCTCCACATCTGCCCTGTGCAACCCATTCATAATTTCAAAGACCTCTCTCAGGTCACCTCTAAGTCTTCTCTTTTCTGAGGAAAAAAGCCCCAATCTGTTCAATCTTTCCCGATAGCTGTAATCTCTCAGTTCTGGTATCATCCTTGTAAATCTTTTTTGCACGTTCTCCAGTGCTGCTATGTCCTTTTTATAGTATGGAGGCCAGAGCTGTGCACAGTACTCCAAGTGTGGCCTGACTGGGGTGCTATACAAGTTTAACATAACTTCACTACTGTTTCCACACTGAATCGGAAATTACAGATTCAGATTTCAGTCGAACTTAACAGTGAGCGTGGTGGCACCCAAAAGCAAATGCTGTGTTTGATCTTTCAAAGAAAACACAACGTTCTTTATAATTATCTTTCCGAGATTGTTGATGTTATGCATTAGTTCGAATACGTATACACTGGATAAAATAAAGCCATCTTCATTACACACTGTTTTATGTCCTTTATATACTTTCCCTATTCAAACTGCCAGAAGTTCATTGATTATTCAGCTAATGCACCATGATAATGACTACAACCATGCAGCATAAACAGTTCATAATTGTGTTGCCACTCTCATTCCAAAAAAACACCTCAAACCATTACATTTACTTTCTGCAGCAATAACATTTTAAAACCTCAAAATATTGTGACAAACACCAACTTAACTGCCATTTGAAGATAAAAACACTGCAAAAGCAGAGCCCCACCTTGATTATGTTCAGGCCTGCCATTTCGTAAAGCGCACAGCCCATTTGAATATCAATCTTTCCTTTTCAAAGCACCTTCCTGGAAATATAGTCATTCTGCTCTCATCTAAAGTTACCATAAGGTCACAAGTACAAATTGTACATTAAAGGGTAGGAACCTCTTAATGTACCCAACAATGACAGACTGCCTGGCAAAGTGTAAGCAAAATTATTAATAATCCTTTTTAGTTGTACCTATACGTTAAGTTAAGTTATAGGAAATCCAAGTCAAATGAAATAGCAAGGTTATTTTAAATAAATATTGAACAAAGTTTTATTTATATTTTCTAAAGCTGCAATAGCCATTTTGTACACGATCTTAAGTCTTTCTTTCCTCCGGTCAACTCAGATGTTTACTGTAAAGGAGGAAGCCATTTGGCCCACTATGTCTGTGGCCGCTACAGTATGTGTGTGAGCAATCCAAAACGAGTCCCACTGCCCCGCCCTCTCCCCATTGCCCTGAATCTTTCTATGGCTCAAATATTTATCCCATTTTCTCAACCACTCCTTGTGGCAAAACATTCCATGCTCTCACAGTCTGCTGCATAAAGATTTCTCTTATACCCTCTCCTCACTCTCTCAGTTACCAGTGTAAATTCATGATTCACCCATCAGTGACTCCCCAAAAACTGCAAAAAAATCTTCCCTGATTCATTCTATCAAAGACCTGAATAATTTTTAAATCTCCCCTTCGCCTTCTCCGTTCTAGTGGAAATAGAGCAGCACCACATGTTTTTCCCTCAACTTATAGTTTCCCATCCCTGGTATCATGTTGGTGAATCTGTGCTGTACACATTCTATGGTTTTAAATTATCTTTCTATATAATAAAGCACCCAAAACTGCACAAGGTCCTGTGGCCTAACCAATGTTTTGTACAAGTTTATGACTTCTGTACTCTTCTACTGTGCCCTTATCATAGAGTCATACAGCACAGAAGGAGGCCATTTGGCCCATGGCGTCTGTACCGGCTCTCTCAAAGAGCTATCCAATTCGTCCCACTCCCCTGCTCTTCGCCAGAGCCCTGCAAATTACTCCTTTTCAAGTCTTCCACATTTTTGTCTTAGAACACTCTTGTGAAGCGCCTTGGGACTTTTTACTATGTTAAAGGCGCTATATAAATATAAGTTGTTGTTATACTTATAAATTGAAAATATTATTGTCTCTCGAATCACCAGTGTCATCAGGTGGGATAATCCAGCCCACAAATATTCTCACTGAGCACGAAAATGTACTCTCGAGAAGAAATGAGCACAAAATTCAATAAACACAATTGTCAGCATTGTGACAAATTACATTAGTTTGCAGACCCAGGTCGCCACTGCAGCGCAGGGTATTGAGCCTCAGCTGAACTGTGGAGACATCGGAATGGATGAACATTCTAGAGTTGCTCGATTACAAAAAGCATCTGTGGAGGTTGTTCTCAAGAGATTGGCTTGGGAAGGTCAATGGTTGGGTAGACTGCTCGTCGGTCGAAGGACTGTGGGCTAACTTGTCTTTTCTTGTTCCATGCTTCTTATTTTGCTGCAACACACCAAATCTGGTCTTTTTAGGAGCAACAACCTGGTTTATAAATGCAACCGATTTTAATGTACTGTACATCACTGTTAAAATTAAACAGCTCCATATAGTTAACTGTTGGCAGTCACTCTAGCTGGTCACCAGTTTCCTCAATGTGACAGCTCTGCAGGTATCAATAGTTACTGGTCCACACGTTTTACCCCAGGCTTACTCTGTTACACACATGGGCAAGATATTCCACGTAACCTTTCCTCCAGATTTACGCGTTTTTCATCTTTAAGGTGATGAGGCTTCAAAGCTAAATTCCCCAAACAGTACCCAAGAATAGGTGGTCAATCTTCATCTCAGCAGTAAATGCACATACTGCAAAGGTGAAAAGATTAATCTGTACAGTATATTGTGCTACTAATGGAGGCATACACGCCTTATACTGCACCTAGTGTAAAGGAAAAGAGGTCATGTACGAACATGTTGAAACACAGCACCAATGCCAAAGTCAACACTTTTCAGACAATATAGAGTATATACCACAATACCATAACCTTAAAAATTAGATTTAAGTTGTTGTTGGTGCTACTCCCACCAAGACGTGCTTGGATAACTTTACAAAAGACGACAGACCACTTGGACTGTACAGAATCCAGCCCAACCTGTTCGTCACCTGGTAACAAGTGTTCTTTTAGCATGGGCAATGGCTAGACTTAGAGTTCTTCGGAGATTATAACACTCCAAAGTGCATGGGTAAAAGAGATCAGATCAGCAAGTCACAAAACTTGAGGTGCAGATTTTCATGAACTTGGTGCCGAATTTGATTCTTGTTTAAACATGCAGAATAAATCAACGAAAATTACACTGAATCCCAAAGTAACCAGTTCACTATGCAGTCACTGATTTATTAGGCTTGTTGGTTGATCTCCTCTGACGTTGCTCACGGGTGGTCTGAGATCGGAGATGTTCAGCTGCTGAGATGAACCTGTGTTTAACCTGTTCTGTCCCTTCAGGATCACAGCTCAGCGACTCCCAGACAGGGAACAGGGCTCTAAATCGGCACATCCAGGAGGTCAGTTAAAAGCTCATTTCTGCTGCGGACACAAATTTATCTGCATCAGCAGCTGCTGGCAAAACTCCACGAGGAAAGGGCAGATGATGAAGATCGGACAGAACTCTCAGTAAATGGCCGGTTTTGGGGTGGGGGGGTGGGGTGTTGCGAAAGGGAAAAGCTGCCATTTCTGCAAAGAACCTTGAGCATAATAATGACTTCAGTCTTTTTTTGGTGCAAGCTTGACAAGAAGCAGTGCCCTTGTAAAAATGCACATGCAAATCTGAAAAAATAATATTGAGTTTCTTGCAACCAAGTATTAGCCTTGTGCACAGGTACATTCGAAGGATAATGGCACAAAATAGTGCAATAGCGGGGGCGAGGGGGACCAGTGGATGCAATCAGAACCAGACTATTATATCCAGCACAAGATCATTTATAAATTCAATCAAATCCCAGACACAATTTCGCACATGCAATTTGATTAGTTATCCATCAAGTCTCATGCATACAAGCACACAAAGCGCCAAGGAAAAATAGATAACCCTACTGCAGGGGTTTCCTAATTACAAAGTAATGGGGTCCACAGTTGGGAGTGCTACATTAACAGATTGGCATGTCCCTTAACTACAGTGCAATTCTTAGCCCAACCACAGAAAAATTTTAATGAAAAATTTATTGCCTTTCCTCGAGCTCGAGGCTGTGAAAAATGAAAGGAAGGTGCAAGTAATTATAAAAAGTGCAAACCAAGTCCATCTTAGATGTATTCAAACCTACTGAAACGTAAAAAGTAAATTAAACATTCTACAAGCAGAATCATATAAATCTTCCAAAGTATACTGCAAGGTACGAAATAATTCTGCATCGTGTTTATATTAATCTGGACAATTGTGCTCATGCAAATGTATACTACAGGATAACAAAACAGGATTTTTATTAGTCTAACAGTTCATGCTAAAGCCTAAAAGGCACAACTTCCATTGATACTGCAAAATAAACACAGAAAAGATTCTAAGGTGCTTTACCAAGGAAAAACAGATGCCAAGCAGTAGAAGAGTTCGGAGAGATGAGCAAAAGCATGGTCAAAGGATGCTTTGAGAGACGGGGCCGGGGGGGGGGGGGGGCGGGAAATAACAACAACTTATTGCATTTATATAGCGTCTTTAATATAGCGAAATGTTAAAACAAGGATGAGAATTTTAAAATTGAGGCATTGCTTAACCGTGAGCCAATGTAGGTCAGCGAGCACAGGGGAGATGGGTGAAGGGGTCTTGGTGCGAGTTAGGACACGGGCAGCAGAGTTTTGGATGAGCTAAAGTTTATGGAGGGTGGAAGATGGGAGGCTGGCGAGGAGAGCGCTGGAACAGTCAAGTCTAGAGAGATAACAAAAAGGCATGGATGAGGGTTTCAGCAGCAGATGAGCTGAGGCAGGGGCGGAGTCAGGTGATGTTACGGAGGTGGAAATAGGCGGTCTTTGTGATGGCGCGAATATGTGGTCAGAAGCTCATCTCGGGGTCAAATATGGCACCAAGGTTGCGAACAGTCTGGTTCAGTGTCAGACAGTTGCCAGAGAGAGGGATGGAGTTGGTGGCAAGGGATCAAAGACAATGGCTTTGGTCTTCCCACTCGTTAGTTGGAGGCAATTTCTGCTCATCCAGTACTGGATGTCAAATTAGTATGACAGTATGACAAATTAGAGACCATAGAGAAGAGGTGGTGGAGTATAATGGAGCAGTAGACTAGATGGTTTCATTGCTAGCAGCAGTCAGAATTTTGTCTCAAGCTTAACTCAATACCAAGTTTACTTCGACAGCACCTCCCAGCCCTGCGACATCCACCACCAAGAAAGACATGAGCAGCAAGATCATGGGATCATGTGTGAGCTCCCCTCTAAGTCCCACACCATACTGCCTCCGACATGTACTGCTATTCCATCATTGTCACTGGTCAAAGTCCTGGCTACCCTACCTAATATCATCGTGGAAACACTGTTGGCAGAAGGACTGCCGCAGTTCTAGAAGGCGGCCCATCACCACCACCTCAGGGCAACTAGGAATGGGCAATAAAAAAAATGCAGCTTGGACAGCATGGTTCACATCGCAACAACAAATTAAAGATACAAATGTTGCAAAGCTTTATCTGCTGTCTGTAATGTTTGAGAGAGAAACCAAGCTGCTTTGAAAAAAAAACACCAGACAGTGTGATTTGTTCAGTCTATGAATGTGGTTAACAGTTAATCAAATTCAGGAAATCCTCATAACTTTTTTAGGGATACTGTTGCTGTTTGACACGTTAGTCAGTTTGGAACTTCCAAGGGATATAGTTCTACCTCGCACAGCTCTCACAGGGGCAAGAACAATAAGAGTTCTTTACCAAAGAATAGCTGAGCATTTAATTTTTAATTAATTGCTTTCCTTTTGAGAAGCTAGATTAGATTTCTACTTTTTTCTATTACTATTATTTGATTGTTCTTCTTTTGTTAATTAAATTTGTCTCAGCTTATTCCTAAAAAGATCTGGAGTTGCTATGCTCTATCACTTACCCGACAGGAGAAGGATCCTATAGAAGCATAGTTTAGTTCCAGAATAACAGAAAAATTCTGTTCACCATCCTGGGCATGTTACTGAAAGCTTACACGACAAATGAAAATGCTCTCAAAGGCATGGGGGAGTTGGGACTCCCCTACTGAAGTGGTCTCAAATGCAAAGGCCAAAAATGTAGGTTAAGGATAGAAAAGGCCCAAAAATGTAACCACCACCGCAGGCGGCAATAGGCTCGGTCAGCCCCAAAAGGCAGGACATCCAACAGTTCTTTGAGCTGGGTGTGGTGTTTCCCAAGATAATAATTTAGGCTTTTGAAACTTTTCAAATGCAGTTCTTACTTGGTCACCAGAAACTTCGTGATAAAGGGGCATCTCCACATTTTTAGCCCACAAATCAATAGGAAAAACCTTTGAGTCACATATGTGAAGTATTATAATTTAGGTTGCAGATCTGACTCCTACATCCAGATGTTAATCATGAACTGCGGCTGTAGAATTGTGTCTGGGTAATTTAGCAATTTTGGCTATAGCAGCCCTGATCTGGGCAAATACTTTTTAGGTGTGGTGTATCCCAGGATAGTTAGTAGTTAAGCTCAGTAGCATGCTAGACCCATTTGAAGAATACCCTGCACTTAAAAAGTATTAATTATCCAATCCCATGGACTTTTCTCCAGCGGAGACATGGCTTTGGATTGGAGCTTCCTCATATTAAATCTGGACAAAGACTACCACAAGCACAGATTAGGTTAAAAAAAAATCATAAGCCCTAAAGAGGAATTCCATATTTTGTCACATCTGAGTCAGGTTGAAGTGAAATGACCCCAATCATTCTTATGGAGGTTTGTGAAAGTGAGGATGGGAAAAACCTGGAAATACACAACACATACAAATCTACCAACCACAGGATTCCCAGGGACACATTATCGCAATAAGAGTCAATGCAGAGAGTTAATCAAGGATGATGCATCCAGCCCTGGTACACAGAAACTTTGAGCTTCAATGCTACAACTTCAATCAAATGTATTTATTAGTTTTATTAACTTAATTATGGATAGATTGAAGCTCACAGCCAGGCTCCTCATCCTTTTAGACATATTCCTGTTCGGAGAAGTGATGGACCAGAACCTTTGACCAGTGTCAATTAAAACCTGGTGATTTGTATCAAGAGAGAGACATTCATTGACATTTTTTCAGGAGGCTGAAAGGAACATCCTCATTCAACTTTTCCTCATTTACAGCAGTTCCATTGACAAGAGCTTTTACCAACTAAAATCATTTCCTGCCAATTCTGTTCTACGTCAGAATAAGTTATTGACTGTCGAGGTTGATGCCTGCATCAACTGCGCAGGTAAGGCACTTTACTCACTTTGTCCCAGTCTCAGGCAGCACTGGACTGGCTGCAGAGCTCTGAGGCAAAGCAATATTATAACTGGTGTCTGAGGAGGTAGCGAGAGCTGCATAGGACCTTCGCCATCTTAGCCCCAGGCTTTGGGTCAGAGATGGAATGTGGTTCAGCCAGTACTACCTTTTTGGATAGGGCCTTGGTGAGACCACACCTTGAGTACTGTGTGCAGTTTTGGTCGCCTTATCTGAGGAAGGATGTTCTTGCCATGGAGGGAGTTCAGCGAAGATTCACCAGGCTGATACCTGGGATGGCAGGAATAACGTATGAGGAGAGACTGGGTCGATTGGGCTTACACTCGCTGGAGTTTAGAAGAATGAGAGCGGATCTCATTGAAACTTATAAAATTCTGACAGGACAGGACAAACTAGATGCAGGAAGGATGTTCCCGATGGCGGGGGAGTTAAGAACCAGGGGTCACAGTCTAAGGATAAGGGGTAAGCCATTTAGGACTGAAATGAGGAGGAATTTCTTCACCCAGAGAGTGGTGAACCTGTGGAATTCTCTGCCACAGAAGGCAGCAGAGGCCAATTCATTAAATAGATTCAAGAAGGAGTTGGATATATTTCTTAGGGCTAAAGGGATCAAGGGATATGGGGAAAAAGCAGGGACAGGGTACTGAATTTGGATGATCAGCCATGATCGCATTGAATGGCTGAGCAGGCTAGAGAGGCCGAATGGCCTACTCCTGCTCCTATCTTCTATGTTTCTATGACTCGGCACTCAATTCTCTTTTTGATCCCAAGGCATGTTTCATGGAGAATTCAGAACTCAAAAAAATTCTTCGAGTGGAGGATCAAGGACGGATGGTGTTCCAGATAATTAAAATGGTCATCCTGGGCTTTTTTGTTGATCTCGCAACAGGTTTCACACACCTGGAAGGTGTACAATATGCAAACATTATGGTTGCAAGTCATTGGAAAAGCATAATATTCAATGCAGGTTTTAAACCTCGGGGCTTAAGATGATCCAAATTGGAGAGAATCCACCCTTGTGAACCTCTGCTCAGTCACACTGAAGATAGGAAAACCAATAATATGTTGTGATTACATTTGGAGGTTTGCTGACTTTAAGCGATAAGAGGCAGAGACATAGCATTAACATTACTGTACTTCAACAACACAAATGCCTATTCAAAAGGCAGATTTGACCAGAAAGGTGATTCACTTAAGCAGCTCAAAGTTGGATATAATAGAACAGTTGAAGCGTAACTAGATGTTGCCAGTAAAAGCCATTCTTTGAAACCATTTGAAACACAAGGACTTCCAAAACTTACAAAAGAGCATTTGTGAAGCAAAATTCCTTCAGCCTCTCTGGGAATTTTCAGTAGCAAGTGTTTCTTTCGAGAATGACTGAAGAAATTCCTGTGCAGCTTCTGGAATTTGTATACATTTTTTTTTTTCCATACTACCTCCATACTGGCATTTATGAAAACATTTATGTAATTGAGCCTTATCTAAATTAAATAAGGCGTGTGATTTCATAGGACCCTATTGCACTCAATTTTGGCTTGCTCATTAATAGATAATCCCTTGCCACAAGAACACACCCCTTGCCATAACAAGCCACCATACCTAGAATCATAGAATGGTTACAGCACAGAAGGAGGCCATTGGGCCCATCGAGCCCGTGCCGGCTCTCTGCAAGAGCACTTCAGCTAGTCCCACTCCCCCGCCCTTCCCCTGTAGTCCCAATTTTTTTTCCTTCAGGTACTTCTCCAATTACCTTTTGAAAGCCACGATTGAATCTGCCTCCACCACCCTTTCAGGCAGTGCATTCCAGATCCTACCCACTTGCTGCGTAAAAAAGTTTTTCCTCATGTCGCCTTTGGTTCTTCTGCCAATCACCTTAAATCTGTGTCCTCTGGTTCTCGACCCTTCCGGCAATGGAAACAGTTTCTCTCTACCTACTCTGTCTGGACCCCTCATGATTTTGAACACCTCTATCACATCTCCTCTCAACCTTCTCTGCTCTGAGAACAACCCCAGCTTCTCCAGTCTATCCACGTAACTGAAGTCCCTCAACTCGTAAATCATTTCTCCACCCTCTCTAAGACCTTCACATCCTTCCTAAAGTGCGGTGCCCAGAATTGGACACAATACTTCAGTTGAGGCCGAATCAGTGTTTTATAAAGGTTCATCATAACATCCTTGTTTTTGTACTCTATGCATCTATTTATGAAGCCCAGGATCCTGTATGCTTTTTTAACCGCTTTCTCAACCTGCCCTGCCACCTTCAATGATTTGTGCACATATACCCCCAGGTCTCTCTGTTCCTGCACCCACTTCAGAAATTAGTTAATATTGTCTCTCCTCATTCTTCCTACCAAAATGTATCACTTCGCAATTTTCTGCGTTAAATTTCATCTGCCTTGTGTCCACCAGCCTGTCTATGTCCTCTTGAAGTCTATCACTCTCCTCCTCACTGTTCACTATACTTCCAAGTTTTGTTTCATCTGCAAATTTGGAAATTGTGCCCTGTACTCCCAAGTCCAAATCATTAATATATATCAAGAAAAGCAGTGATCGAGTCCCGACCCCTGGGGAACACCACTGTATACCTTCCTCCAGTTCAAAAAACAACCGTTCACCACTACTCTCTGTTTCCTGTCACTTAGCACAAAAAGTATACTTTATGATATTTGTGTGAAAAACCGCATTTATATTTTGCATGGAATAAAATAAAGCTTTAGTAAAAATTTTGCAAACTGCTGTCAATTAGCTCAGCTTTTATTACAACATAGAAACAGGCCATTCAGCCTACTCCAGTGTTTTTCTCTATATGAGACCTAATCCAATCTCCTGCTCACAGCTCCTACCTGTACTTTCCCTTAATATTTCAACACCAGCCTTTATTCCATCTGTGGTGATCACTATGATCCATTAGATCGTATGCTTCCACCACTGAGAATAGCCATTCAGCAGTTTTATCGTAGAATTTGAAAGACAGGGTGAAATCATATTTAGATTGTTAAGACTTGCATTTACATAGCAGCTTCCAAGTTGAAACTTCTCAGTGGTTTGTACAATGAATTCCTTTTTTCATAGAATCAAGAATCTTACAGAACAGGAGGCCATTCGGCCCATCGTGCCTGTGCCAGCAGCCGATTGCTCTTATGTAGGCAAATGTGACAGCCATTCTACATCAGCTACATGCTACAAACAACTATGAGAGACCTAATCTGCTCTTGGGTGCCATCAGTTGAGTGAGCAATATTAGCCTGGACTCTGCTCTTTAAAAATCTCATGGCATTGTTTGAACACCCACCCGAATCACTGGAACAGTCAGATGGTACCTCTATTTTATGTCTCATCTGAAGGACAGCACCTCTGACAATGCATCACTCCATCCTGCTGCACTGGAACTGTAATTTCTCATGGTTGACTGCTGAATTCATACAAAATGATGGTCTACACTGCACCTGAAGCCTTAAGTGATAAAATTCAAAATGTTGCAACTACCCCTCTCGTTAATGTAGCTACCAAGATTTGCCACTAGCCGGCTGGTAAATTCACAATACATTTATGGTATTTATTGATTTGGCTCAGGACAAAAGCTCCACAATATACCTTACATGTATTGCCATAGTTTGCTGAAAGTAAGACTATGCTGGACAGAAAACTATAAGGAGTAATTCCACATTGCCAACATTGTAGCCCTCATTCTCCCATTCTGCAAGCGCAGGCCACCATCAGCAGCACTGAATCACTATAAAAGTATTTCTATTTTGCAACTCCATTTGCAGTGGAGAACTTATTTCCATACCATTGATTCTCATTATAAAAAGGGATGAATCTTAGCTATAGACAGGATTGAAATCCTCTATACATTATCCAATCCAATGCACTATCCTGCAAGATACAGTATTATTTAAAATCCACTCCTGGTTTCAGCTAACAAGCTACAAGAGTACTATCGAGTTTATGGTTTAATCTTAACCTGCTGTCAGCCATTCAGCATCAATAATAAATATATGTGAAGTTTAAGTAGTCACCTCAAGTGCTATATTTGCAATCTTGAGGATTTGGTTACTTTATGTAGACAGAAAATCTTTTCCAAGTTATTTTGACTCAAACTATCACTTTTTCCCTCTTTTATATTGTTCTGGGTGATCTGTCCCAGTGTAGCACCCTCCGACTATCAATGCTATGTCAAGTAACAAACATTAACTTTCTTTTTCAGCGTCTTCTCCTTTCCAGGTGCTCCCAGTTTAGGTGCCACCTTCAAAGGACCATTGTATTTTATGGAGTGGTAAATTGTCTCTTGTATTACATAACCCTTTGAGATCGCGGCACTCCTCCTATCTGACCTCTTGCACATCCCTGATTTTCATTGGCCCACCATTGACGGCCGTGCCTTCAGCTGCCTGGGCCCGAAGCTCTGGAATTTCCTGCCTAAACCTCTCCGCCTCTCCACCTCTCCCTCCTCCTTTAAAACGCTCCTTAAAACCTACCTCTTTGACCAAGCTTTTGGCCACCTGTCCGAACATCTCATGTAGATCGGTGTCAAATTTTGTTTGATAACGCTCCTGCGAAGCGCCTTGAGATGTTTTACTATGTTAAAGGCGCTATATAAATGCAAGAAGTTGTATCTTCAACATAAGGTTGATGTTAATTTGCCTAATTAATGGTTCTATTCTTGAGCTGTGCAGATTCCATCCACGCATCCTAGGGATCACTGCATTCCAAAAGCAGCAGCAGGTAGTGAAGAAGCAATATTGCAACCATCTCCCCATCAGTAATTCTCCCATCCCCTCTTTCGCAGAACATCTAGCATTCCAATGCACTATGGTCTTATCCACTAGCTTTGACCTTGATGCAGATTTTTAAAAAATATTTGCCATTTCTTCTACATACTGTTGATCATCTCATGTGATTTGCCAATCTGAGCTAATGTAGACTTTGGCCTTATACTGGAAGAGTCACAAACAAAGCTTCACTGCTTTGTGGGTTCCCCCAAAAAGCTCTCCATTGATCCTCCAATGGGTTACTTGATCTCTTGTTCACTTTTCAACAGCATCCTAATGAGTTGGAAACAGGTGGGCCTATTCATGAGGTCTAGCTGGCTTCAGATAGTATGGAAAAAATGGCACAATTATCAATATTATAAAAATAGTACAATTCATATTTGTCAAATATTGACATCTGATCCCGATAAGGCTAATTTTTGGGGGGGAATTACGCAGACGTTCCTTCCTAGAGAGTCACACGATACCCCCACATCTGGCATATGCAAATTACTTATTTGGACAGGTTGGGTGATTGGGCAGTTGCATGGCAGATGCAGTATAATGTGGATAAATGCGAGGTTATCTACTTTGGTGGCAAAAACAGGAAGGCAGATTATTATCTGAACGGCAATAGATTGGGAAAAGGGGACGTGCAATGAGACCTGGGTGTCCTTGTGCACCAGTCGCTGAAGGTAAGCATGCAGGTGCAGCAGGCGGTTAAGAAGGCAAATGGTATGTTGGCCTTCATATCGAGAGGATTAGAGTACAGGAGCAAGGATGTCTTGCTGCAGTTGTACAGGGCCTTGGTGAGACCACACCTTGAGTATTGTGTGCAGTTTTGGTCGCCTTATCTGAGGAAGGATGTTCTTGCCATGGAGAGAGTGCAGCGAAGATTCACCAGACTGATACCTGGGATGGCAGGAATGATGTATGAAGAGAGATTGGGTCGATTAGGCTTATATTCGCTAGAGTTTAGAAGAATGAGAGGGGATCTCATTGAAACTTATAAAATTCTAACAGGACTAGACAGACTAGATGCAGGAAGGATGTTCCCGATGGCGGGGGAGTTAAGAACCAGGGGTCACAGTCTAAGGATAAGGGGTAAGCCATTTAGGACTGAGATGAGGAGGAATTTCTTCACCCAGAGAGTGGTGAACCTGTGGAATTCTCTACCACAGAAGGCAGTTGAGGCCAATTCATTAAATATATTCAAGAAGGAGTTAGATATATTTCTTAAGGCTAAAGGGATCAAGGAATATGGGGAGAAAGCAGGGACAGGGTACTGAATTTGGATGATCAGCCATGATCTCATTAAATGGCAGAACAGGCTCGAGGAGCCAAATGGCCTACTCCTGCTCCTATCTTCTATGTTTCTATGTTTACTCCCTGCTTATTGGTTTAAATGTCCTATTCATAAAATAGCAACAGATCACAACTGAGGAGCTAACAAACGTATGAACCAAAAGTAAGAAAGGAAGTTACAAAGCTACGAATGGGGAATAAATCAACACTTTAACAATAGAAGCAATCCTGAATGGCCAAGTCATGGAAACTTAGCTTTATGATTCAGGCTTTTCCAGATATTTTTTCTCATGCTCAACACAAATGGCAGCTACCACAGGCACAGCCGCACTTTCTATGACGGGAGACCTTGTGCGCCAAGTTATCTAGGCTAGTATGCCATAAGCAAATTGTTTGTCCCTGGATTACATTAAAAAATTCAATGCAAGCCCACATCACTTCTGAGGATGATTATCAGTCACACCGCTTTTGTAACAGAATAAACTACCAAACAGGTTTATTCACAGAAAGCCATTTGCAGCAGCAAGCTTTAACAGTCAGCTGTTGAAGTCAGTCCAAATAACACAGGAGCTTTGAACCTTTATGAAAAGGCTAAAATGCCAATCCATCAACTGTGCTCCTTTAAATGGCTTTCTTTGGCGATGTTTCAAACAAAAGATAGCTGAACACTTAGCAGAAACAGAGTAGCTGCTCAATTTCTACAGGTTAGTCATTTTCAAAATTCCATTGGTGTTCCTTGTTATCGTGGCCCCCATCTGCTGTAGCCAAGTCAAAATAGCAACTAACTAGAATATCAAAAGTGTCTCAGCCTTTATATCCATAAAACCTTCTGAAAAAACTGTCTTGCCTTTGATAAGTCAATTTGCAAGACTGAGGCACTATATTCAAACACTATATTCAAACACAAAGGCATCACAAAAGCCACCTAAAATAGGATTGTCTTGATCAGAATATGCCATTGCTTTACAGTTTGGTGATGCATTTTAATTGTTTCTCGCACTAGGGTGTGCTTGGTGATTACTAGCAGACGTATGGATCTAGGAAAACAATTAATGAACGGTATTGCTTTGACTGGCTTCATTCTAATCTACATCATGCAGAGCCAAAATAATATAAGCCAGTTTCCAGCATGCAATTTACAGAAAGCATTTTGAGGGTAGTAACTTGCTTGAAAAGAATGTGCTGATACGCAAGAAACACAGTAGAGTGGAAACCCATAACCCTTCTGTCTTACCTACCAATAAAAAAGGCAGCGAACCAAACATATCTATCAACGTACTGTCAGAAATATTTTCAACCCTCTTTCCACCCCACTGCCACCCGATCAACAACAGGCTCCAAAGGTTTCTTGTACAATAAAATCGTAAAACTTTCTTCTTTATGATTATCTTCCTGAAGGGTTTCAGTTGGAGGGCTCAGTCCCTCTCAAAAGTCTGGATTTGACTTTGATGTCTTTCCCGGAGTGATCAATCGGTCAGCTGAAGAGAGTAACCCAACTATACCAATGCATGCAATTCACAGGATGCTCCAGTCTGACCATGTGTAGACTTTTCCCCATTCAGTAGCATGACTCAGTGTGCAACTTGAAGAATATTCCTTCTTGTGTTCTCACGGTATTTTTGAAATTCCTTGTTTTTAAAATGAAGCTGATTACATTGCCTGTGTTTTCTTATTTTCACTGAGAAGTTGTAATAATTGACAGAAAATATATATATTTTTCTCATTACAAATGTCAAAATCTGTCTTCAAGCTATAATCATATTGCATTTGGGCTTCTGAAATGATTTGAAAATAAAATAGATTAATTTAAGTAACAGTTGCACATCAAAACTATTTTTTCTTTTACTTCAGTTCAGAGATAAAGGGAAACCACCTGGGCTTTCTTTGTTTGTACTTAGAATTCCAATATAATAATTCAAGGATCTAATTACAGGAAACTCTTTATTAACCGGCACCGACGGGACCGGCGTGGTGCCGGTTAATCAAAAAGTCCGGATAACGGAGAGTTATATCTCCCAACGTACGAGAGCCCCGTACACATTGACATGCGCCTGCATTCGGAGCTCCGTCTCCCCGGGGACCGCCAGCTGACCATCTGTTGTGTCCGCTGCCTACCCGGGCTACACATTCCCCTCCCAATCTACACACTCCGATACAAGGCAAACGCCTCGGGGTTTTTTGTAAAGTTAATCTTAAACGAGAGATGAAGGAAAACCCCGGTTACCTACTCAAGAATTTTGCCGGTTGAGAGAGATTTCCGGATATTTGGGTGCCGGTTAATAAAGAGTTTCCTGTATGTAGATGTGCTAGCTATTTCACAGTACCAAATGCCAAGACCCTAGCCGGCAGAGCAGAACACCAAAATCTCTCCTTCAATGGCTGCAACATCCCAAGATGGAAAACAAACCAACTGGCCAGTTTACAATTAATCCACCAGCACCCCTCCCCCCACCCCTCCCCCATCACCAACCCCCACTCTACACTGCGTGACCTGTTGAAAATTACGAGATATTGTTTTTATTCACCTTTCAGATGAAATCCCTCGGATTGAAGTTCATAAGGCAGTTTTTGGAAAGTCTATTAGTTAAACTTGGGGAGAGTTCAACCAAAGTGCGCAAACCTGACTTGAAAACAAAGATTTTACTGTTTCAGATCTCTCCCTCCTCTCACCCATAACACAATACAAGACTGACTCGTTCTCACGTTATTTCTGACTTCGCCACCCTCTTTATAAACATCGCCCTACCATGTGACTAAGACTAGGACTCAGTATCTGTGGAATCAAGCACAAAAGCTTGGAAATAAGACCAACATTTTGTGATATGATGCGTACGTCCACTGATAGAGCCTGCCTAACTGTAGGGATAATGTAAATGGAGCCAACTTTGATCAGGCCAGATGGTGAATGAAAGATGACCAGGTAAATCCATTAAAAAAAAGACTTAAATTGGGAACCCGCTCAATTTTAAAGAACAAGTTCACATATTAGTGATGGACCAAATGGTTACGACACCATAATTCATAAAGACTCCATAAAATTAAACCACTGAGCAATCCAACATCTTTCACACATGGAACATCTCAACAGTTCTGGCATAACGGAAAAGCTTAGGAAACACAACCAACAAGTCAACAAAAAAGTCCAGTTCCAATGAACAAAAGGCTAACGTGCCCGATTTCATGACAAATGCCGACAGACCTACGATATGTTTTTGCCTCAAAGAAAATCTTTCCTGGTAGGTAGCTTCCTAACTTTCATAAAATGATAACTTACTAAGCAAAATATTATTTGAAAAAATTTGAAGCAAACTTACCACGAGAATCAGTATTTGAACAAATTCAGTGCTGTACGGGTTAATAAGCACAATGCTATCCCAGGAATAGAAGTGGAGATGGAGGTGACTGTAGCTGTGTGAATGGGTACATGCAAACGAGTCGACATGGTTAAAATAACGTTATTGTAGTGCAGTGCAGAAAAGAGGATTATATTCACAAAATTACACTGCATTAATATAACCAGTTATTTAATACTGTATGACAATCAAGCTTTTGTTGCATCACCCTTGGCTGCCACAAAGCAAAGGAAATCTATTCCAGACACTATAAAAATATTTATGTTGTTACAGTAAAAATGTCAATTTGGTAAAATAAAATTCCAAGACACTATGAGCAAAGGGCTGAAAATGCCGATCACTGTGATGCAGTATCATAATGGCGCAACAGACCCTGCGGATTCCTGCTCATCGAATATCTCTCACTGCTCTCACTAAGATTTCTCTAATCAGAGAGCTGGAATTGCAGCATTACTAATTTAAAAAAATGGACACAAAGGAATGCAATTCCTCAAACCTGCTGCAAATCAAAAATAAATTGTGATTTATCAAAACGTGACATCTATTACCATCATATATGAAAAAGATTTATTGTATTTAGTTAGATTTTTAATAATCTGCGCCTGAGAGAAAAAAAAATTAACTTGCTCCTAATATCGGCTTCATCACATTTACAGGATGCCTCTCAAAGCGCCTGACATATGGAATATTTTTGAAGTGCAGTCATTTTGGTTACTTCGGCAAACACAGCAGGCAATTTGCACACAGCGAGGTCACACATACAGAAAATGAGAAATAATTAGGTAATCTGTTTTGGCGGCGTAGGTTGATGAAGAATGTTGGCAGGGACACCAGAAGAACTCCAGATTTGTCTGTGAATAGTACCGAGAGATCTTTTACATCCACATAATAGGCAGACGTCCCATCGGTTTAAATTGCCTCCGACAACGCATCATTGCCACCCTGAAGTGATTATGTGCTGGAATGGGATTTGAATCCAGACCTTCGGGCTCGGTTAGTACCAAGTGAGCCAAGCTGCTTTCAGGGAAATTACCCTTTGGTTCGAATTGTCACACCAACAGCTCTCTGCAAGAATCTAATACAAATTATCAACAAAACAATTCACTTATGCAACCCAGGAGAAATTTAACAGCCAAGACTGTAAATCTCAATACTTCTCATAGTACCAAAATACATTGTTTTATACTCTCCATCCACCCAGATTCATTCCACAGAAGAGCACCTCCTGTTTGCTCTGCAACAAAGAAGATCTTGTGTCAGCAATCATAAAGTCTGCCATAAAGAAGGGATCAGTAGTTAGGGGAGTCAAAGCAAAGAAAAAGGGCGAGTGACTTCTCCGAAAGCTCTGCACGATATTTTAACTCTTGAATAACACAGGTCAAGAAAGTCTCAGGTTCTGTCCCTGGATGCACCAAGTTAGCTGAATTCACATTAGCATGAATAGGAACATAGGAAAGCACAGGACAAAAATAAAACTCGAGTCCATCTAGTTGGTCCCTAAAACTAACACTACTTAATCACCTCAAAAATATATCGGATTCCCCTTTAAAAAATTTCCCCACACTGTCTCCACGAACAGTCTATTCCACACATTCACCACCCTCCATGTAGGAACATAGGAACAGGAGTAGGCCATTCAGCCCCTCGAGCCTGCTCCGCCATTCAATGATCTGTGACCTATTCCATGTACCCACCTTTGGCCCATATCCGTAATACCCTTGGTTAACAGGTAAGGAAGTTGAATCTAAATTGTCTGCGCACCTTCCCTCCTCCAAGATTGAGTCCGTGTCCCTTGGTTCAAGAGTCTCTGTCATTCTCCAGTGAAACATATCCAACATCTGCTGGAAATGTGCATGTGAACATGAAGGAGAGAAGAGAGCTGCACCCCTCGGGAATAACCTAGGATGGAGCGGAGCAAATGCCCAACAGTGGATAAAATGCCTGCATTGGCTGATTAACCAGGAGCAGTGGCAGAGAACAACAGGGAAATACCAAGGCACCCAAAAGCAGGTGAAAACTTTTCTCTGTGAGTTGATGGTGTCATGTCGTTAGCAGCCGCCAATGTTGGCACCTCAGATGAATAAGTTCACTGAACTATTACAAATAATACAGATCAATTTTTTTTACGACTAGGTGATCTTCAAATGTGTTGCACATTGACGAAAATAAGCGTAGTCTCTTCTTGTACCTGCTTCTGCTGGCTTTCCACTCTCTAATTTCTTTGCTTCCTTCTCTCCGTCTTTGTTTTACACTCAACTTTTCAGTAAGCCACACAGATCTGATTTTGTTATGTGCAGAACTTTGCATTCTATATTTTTAGGGTATAATAGTCACTAATGATTTTTTTAAATTCCTTTTCCTGACCGTTAGGGATTTCTAATATGTGGGTTGGAATTTCCAAATGGTGAACATTTATTCCAAAATGCAATTAAGGTTGCACTGTCAGCTTGTAGGATGTCTGGTTGGTCTACATTGAAGGTTGTAAATGTTTAAAGAACTTTTTTGCTAATTGAGTCTCTAATTATAGTATGCTATTTATACTTTCTTCAGAAGACTTATTTCAATTCCATATTTTTCAGTTGGTGAAAGCTGGGTCAGCACTTAATATTAATGTTTTAAGTCACTGCATCACTTACTGACGTCCTTTGAGACTGTCGGGCCTAGCACTGTGACTTCGATGGAATGAGACTGAGGTCTGGAAAGCAAGCGAAGGAATCTGCCACGCTGAGATGGAAGGGGAAGCCAAAAGGCACTTGGCAGTGAACAACTGAGGAGAGCGCCACTGGGTTAGGACTCGGAGCTTTGCTGGAGCAACAACAACAGCTTGCATTTATATAGCGCCTTCTGCCATGCGGATGAGTCATTAAACCAAGGCCCCATCTGCTCCCTCAGGTGGACATAAAAGATCCCATGGCACTATTCTGAAGAGGAGCAAGGGAGTTATCCCCAGTGTCCTGGCCAATATTTATCCCTTAACCAATATAACTAAAAAACAGATTATCTGATCATCACATTTCCTACATTACAACAGTGACTACACTTCAAAAGTACTTAATTGGCTGTCAAGCACTTTGGGACGACCCGAGGTCGTGAAAGGCGCTATATAAATGCAAGTCTTTCTTTCTCTCTTTAACGTAGTAAAAAGTCCCAAGGCACTTCACAGGAGCTTAATCAAACAAAATTAGACACTGAGCCACATAAGGAGATATTAGGACAGATGACCAAAAGCTTGGTCAAAGAGGTAGGTTTTAAGGAGCATCTTAAAAGGAGGAAAGAGAGGTTGAGAAGTGGACAGGTTGAGGGAAGGAATTCCAGAGCTTAGGGCCGAGGCAGCTGAAGGCACGGCCATCAACGGTGGAGTGATTAAAATCGGGGATGTGCAAGAGCCCAGAATTGGAGGAGCGCAGAGATTTCGAAGGGCTGTAGGGCAGGAGGTGGTTACAGAGACAGGGAGGGGGCGAGGCAATAAAAGGATTTGAAAACAAGGATAAGAATTTTAAAATTGAGGCGTTGCCGGACTGGGAGCCAATGTCGGTCAGCGAGCATAGGGTTGATCGGTAACTGGGACTTGATGCGAGTTAGCATACGGGCAGCAGAGTTTTGGATGAACTAAAGTTTATGGAGGGTGTAAGATGGGAAGCTGGCGAGGAGAGCGTTGGAATACTCAAGTCTAGAGGTAACAAAGGCATGGATGCGGGTTTCAGCAGCAGATGGGCTGAGGTAGGGCGTAGTCGGGCAATGTTACGGAGGTGAAAGTAGATGGTCTTAGTGATGGCAGAAGCCATCACTAAGATCTGTGGTCAGAAGCTCATCTCTGGGTCAAATACGACATCAAGGTTGCGAACAGTCTGGTTCAGCCTCAGACAGTTGCCAGGGAGAGGGATGGAGTTGGTGGCTAGGGAATAGAGTTTGTGGCGGGGATCGAAGACAATGGCTTCGGTCTTCCCAATATTTGGTTGCAGGATATTTCTGCTCATCCAGTACTGGATGTCGGACAAGCAGTGAGACAAATCAGAGACAGTGGAGGGGTCGAGAGAGTGGCGGTGAGATAGTGTAGTGTTGGGAGTGCCAAGAGGAAGAGCTGCCAGGTCTCTATGTGAATGATGAGCTACCAGCAGACTAGGCCCGGGGCAGAGGCTTGAAGAGTATCAGGGATTGGGCACTGAGCGGAAATCTGAAAGAGGTAATGTGCAGAGGAAAATAAAGAAAAGAACTTGCATTTGTAAAGCAGCGCTCATGACCTTATGACATCCCAAAGCGCTTTCAACCCAATGAGGTACTTTTGAAGTGCAGTAACTGTTGTAATGTGGGGAAACGGTGCAGTCAATTTGAGCACAGCAAGGTACTACAAAAACCAATTCGATAAATGTTGAGATAATCTGTTTTTCTTTTATAAATGATGTTAGTTGACAGCGAGAAAAGCGAGCGTAATTAGCATGTGCATGCCTGGTTTATTGTGTGTGGGGGGAGGTGAGTGGAATGAACAGAGACACCAGATCAATTGGAAGGTGGATTGAGGAATTCTATGTTTTTTTTAAATAAATGTTTATTTGGTTGTATAATATTTTTAGCAGTATCGATCAGTGAGGAACTATCACTGTATGGCACAGAAATTATTTTGGTACAAAGCTACTAGGTCTGAATATAACGCACGCAAAAAGACACCAAAAAGAGATAGATTTTGAATTTGATCAGTCCCTGGTGACGTGATTCTGGGATCTGATTGGATTTTGGTTTGGGAATCTGATTAGTTGACCCGGCAGGTTAAAGAGACAAAGATCTCTGGAATTAGACTGATCAACAAACAGAGATATGACTGGTCACAAATTTCTCGGCCACTATAATCAAACTGTTTAAGAGACGAGACTACAGTATTACAAGACATGTCAATGCATTCACACAGGAACATTGGTGGCTGTTTAAAACTACACCCTACCTTTATTAGAATATTCTCTAAAAAGCATACAATACTTCACAACATTAAGTAAAATGTAACCTGAAGAGAGAAGTGGGAGCAGAAGTTTTAATATCAGTACAGCAAAAATAGGATATCACCAGAGTGGGGTGCATTACTCTACCCTGGGAGTGATTTTAAGTGTTGCATGTACCCCCTAAGGTTTTATAAGAAGGATGGAGCAAGTGCTACTGCAATTACTCATATCCATTCCTCATTTAAAGTTGGAAGGTAATCCCTTGCAAACAGTGCTCACTCTGTTTCAAAAGAAGTTACTTCCTGACTTGTGACACGGTCTGCAGACCGTGTAACTATTAAACGAATCGATTGAAGCCAAGGAACAGATGAGTCAAGGTCGAAACAAAAATGAATGTGCCAGGTTAACCACAATAAAATGGACAGCTAAAACCACTTGCTGTTCAACTTCCTTTAGAAATTTTCCCAACTCCACATATCAAATATATGTTGAACTTTAATTTTTTTTAAACGCAAGGTGCAATGCATCAAGTTAGGTGAACAGCCAATGGGAAGCAATGTACAGGAAAGTTTCTAAACTATACTTTGGTTTTGAACCATATTAATGAATTATTAATTCTTCTTTACCAATTTAGCAATTCTTCTAAATGATTTCAAACTCTCTCTCCATTTTGAGATTGCTCGCCAACATTTTCCCCTTTCTGTTCCCAACACGAACAATGCATCAGCAAAAGTGCCAGTGGCTGAATTGTTTCCTGATTCGCCACAAGGGAACACAAAGTATCACCTTGCCTCCTTCCGACAACATGGCTAAGATCAGGAATTTAATGTTGGAAAGAAAATAGAGAGAGTCCAAAGCTACATTCTGACGTACATTATGCTGCTGCTTGACTCAATTTTAGGTCCTTTTTTTTTGCCATAGATACTGCCAGGATTGCCACGCTGTTAATATTGTTACATTCATACAGGATGATGGACTGAAATTTCTATAAATTCAAAGAAATCAGTTGGTGTTGTCTAACTGAAAATTCTGAGTCTAACAAACAACTTTAAAAAGTTCTTACTGTACTTTAAGACACATTACGTTAGTAACTTGAAACATCATTGATTTAGTCATTATGACAACAATAGATTTAGTAATGGGATCGTGACAGTCTACTGGGCTTCATTTCAAGCCCTATTCTGGATTTTTTTGGGGGGTGGGGTGAGGAGAGGAAGGAAAGATTAGAAATTAATTTTATTTTAGCATCGAAAAATGAAGGATCTCCATAAGAGACCCTGCAGGAGGCAATTAGTCGATCCATCTGTCTCCTTATTTCAACCTGAAAGGGGCTTCACTTAACGATAAGTCAGCTACTCTCTACTTTACTGCACATTGAAGCCTACAACGTGTACAACAAAACCTGCTCCCATTCTTGATTCCAAAAAAAGAGAGTCCAGCATGAAACAGCTTCTATAATCAATCTGGATCAGAATCAGAAACCTTAACTGATTCCCCCCTCGGTCAGGGATATTGAGGCAACTCAACTGCTGCTCTGGTTGAAATCAGCCACATCAGTACCGAGCTGGAGTCGAGCCTGGGGCATTCTGGTCTACATGGCTTAGGACATCCACTTGGAAACTGGGTCCTGTTTCAATTTTTGATTTCTCCCCATCCCTTTTGCAAATGTTTCCCTTTCCCCTCTTCTGAAGGATGGACTCATGGCTGGAGTACAATTCCAACTCTCGGGTACTTTGGCCAATTGGCCATTCCTCGTGTGTGAGCCTTAATAGCAAGCATCAGCGGGTCATTCAAGCGCAGCCACATTACTGCTGTTGGCCGACGAGATTGTGTTAAGTTGGCCAGTATCTTGTTTTATTTCTATGCATTTTGTCTATAAATCAATAATTAGGGCTTGAGCACGGGGTCACTAAATAGCAATCAGGAGTGGGAAACTTGGCTGATTTTTCCCTCTCTTCCCCAGGGCTACTGGGACCAAAGGTATCACACTTACCAACACACCAGCTGAGATCAGCTACCTCGGCACACACCAGGATTACACTTGGGATGCCGCTGATTTGTATGGTTCAGAAACTCACTGCCTTAACAGCTGAGCCCCATGTTAAAACCAATGATGACATAATATAATTCATTGTGCTCAATCCAATCCCTGAATAATTAATAGATGAAATAAAATCAAAAATTTGAAGTTGTAACTATAGACTAAATAAACTTCAGAAAATTTGCAAGTTTGGCTTTTCCATTCATTACCACAGGATAAACAATGGAACATTCCTAATTAATATGGAACAGAGATGTGTGGAAATCAAAATACTGCAGGTTTGATCAAATTCAAAATAAAAACAGAAAATGGAATTACACCACAGGGTCAGCGCGTGAGGAAAACAAAATAGGTCAACATTTTAGTCGAGACCTTTCATCAGGACTCGACCTGAAATGATCCTCTTTCCAGCAATGTTCTGTGTTTTCTTTTGATCTCATCTAACACTTCAAGGGTGCAAAAAATCACAAGGTAAGCCCAGCAGCAAAATTACTCATTCACCGAGAGAATAAAAACTAAAAACGTTCCGCACACATACATATAGATACACACCCCCACACAAAGTTGTATGCTGGAGATCATTTACAAAAGGCCTGTACAAACAAGAACATTTCCTGAATATGGAAGCAGGGAGCATGTCCTTGACCTGAAACCCACTGGCCATCAGTCACATTCCCATGATCATTGCCCCTTTATTAAATATGCTGGTCTCAGTTCAATCACCTTTTGGAGCCCTCTACTTTTATATGATTAGCTAATCAATCGTTACTGACATGAAAAGGAAATTATGTTCTGAAGAAAGGTCTCCACTCAAAAAGTTATCCAGATGCTGGTGGACATGCTGTGCATTTCCAATGTTTGTATTTCAGTAATTGAATTCGATATGCACATACAAGTAAGGTTTTTGGATACTTCTTCTGCCCAGAAAGATATGAAAAAAGCCAATACCTCAATCTTAACACCATGAAATCTCATCTAGCTTAACTACCTTAACTAGTAGCTTAAACATTCAACCCCTCCACCACCAGCACACCGTGGCTGCAGTGTATACCATCTACAAGATGCACTGCAGCAACTCGCCAAGGCTTCTTCGACAGCACCTCCCAAACCCATGACCTCTACCACCCAGAAGGACAAGGGAAGCAGGCGCATGGGAACACCAACACCTCCAAGTTCCCCTCCAAGTCACACACCATCCTGACTTGGAAGTATATCGCTGTTCATTCATCATCGCTGGGTCAAAATCTTGGAACTCCCTCCTAACAGCACTTTGGGAGTATCTTCACCACACTGACTGCAGCGGTTCAAAAAGGCAGCTCACCACCACCTTCTCAAGGTCAATTAGGGATGGGCAATAAATACTGGCCTTGCCAGTGACTCCCACATCCCGTGAATGATTAATAATTATTAAAAAAAAGTACCCTTGCCAAGTTGAACTATTTTACAGTGTAGGCTCATTCACCACAAAAAGTTAGGTCAGAAACGGACTTTTCACCAGCTGTGCAAAGTTTACTGAATCAGAGAAATAAACAAGTTGCAATCCCAAAACTGACGGCATACTCAGTCCACAGTCACAAAACACTTAGAGCCAAGATCTTCTCTGAACTGAAAAGTCGTTGATTTTGGATCTCACTACATTCTCCGCTACTGTTTAAGGTTGTGAATTTGCACAGAAAGTCAACAGACTAACAGTGAAACTGAACTCGAATGAATGATTCTTTCTAAAAGGGTGGAATTCATCCCCGATTAGTACTATTTCTGCTGATGACAGCATTACAACTTCATGCTGAAGTCAAACAGCCGCACCCCTTTTATGGGTATTTGAATACTAGGTCTTGCCAATACCACTCAGAGAAACTTCCGTTTTAATACTAGAAATTTTCCACGTCACATGAACTGGATAAAAATGGTGGCAGCTGTCCAGGAACACAATTCAATTCTCCCATTGAAAAATGGCTCTTTATAATCACCAAGTTGACATCTCTCTTTATTGCAGCTTTCATTAACCTCTTGAATGATACAAATATAGTCTTTATCGACATACCACAGGAAAAGCCAAATGTCAGTGGCTCAATGAGATATCACGGGCATGAATTACAGGCAGTTGCAACAGAATAGAGAAGATAACTGGATCTGTAAGTGCTCACAGTAAACTACTTATCCTTGATAGGGGGTCATGCATTTCTCTTCCCACACTCCCCCCATAACCATGGTATTTATTTTGGAAAACAGTAAATTGCTGTGAATAGGGGGGGTGGAGAAGAGCGTAAATTGTACAGCAAACTTGCATTCTGCCATTTCATGGCTCAGTGTATTAAGGCAGTATCATTTAGGAAAGCACTTAAAATGAATTGAACATTGTCATGGAGTGCAGATCGGAACAGAGTGTTAAGCTGCGAGTTTGGGGAGTGAGGGAGTTCGGGGAGGGGGGTGTTCCTTTCTTTTTCCATCTTTGTCAGCTTCCAGGAGAGCAGGAGCTAAAAAGCTGCACAAGAGGGGACAGAGAACCAGCGGTGAGTATTTCTACGGTATTTCTACATTCCAGTCATTAAAGTAAAAGTAAGGTCTCTAGTTTAGAGTAAGTAGTGTTTAAAGGGAAGTAAGGTCCCTAGTGTATTTAATATTCTTTAATTTAAAAAGGAGTAAATTAAGGGTAGGACATGGCAGGGCAGCTCGGCAGCGTGGAGTGCTCCGCCTGTGCTATGTGGGAAGCCAGGGACACTTTAGGTGTCCAGGGCGAACACATGTGCAGGAAGTGTCTCCAGCTGCAGCTACTCGAAATCCGCGTTTCGGAGCTGGAGCTGCGACTGGAGTCACTGTGGAGCATCCGCGAAGCTGAGATCTTTGTGGTTAGCACGTTTAACAAGGTGGTCACACCGCAGGTAAAGAGTGCACAGGCAGACAGGGAATGGGTGACCGCCAGACAGAGTAAAAGAACTAGGAAGGTAGTGCAGAAGTCCCCTGGGTCAATCTCCCTCTCCGACAGATTTTCCGTTTTGGATACTGATGGGGGAGATGGTTTCTCAGGGGAATGCAGCAAGAGCCAAGTCCGTGGCACTACGAGTGGCTCAGCTGCACAGGAGGGGAGGAAAAAGAGTGGGAGAGCAATAGCGATAGGGGATTCTATCATAAGGGGAACAGATAAACGTTTCTGTGGCCGCAGATGTGACTCCAGGATGGTATGTTGCCTCTCTGGTGCCAGGGTCAAGGATGTCACTGAACGGCTGCAGGGCATTCTGAAGGGGGAGGGCGAACAGTCAGAGGTCGTGGTTCACATTGGTACCAACGACATGGGTAGAAAGAGGGATGAGGTCCTGCAACAAGAATTTAGGGAGCTAGGTAGCAGATTAAAAAGCAGGACCTCAAAGGTTGTAATCTCGGGATTACTCCCGGTGCCACGTGCTAGTGAGTATAAGAATAGGAGGACAGAGCAGATGAATGCGTGGCTAAAGAGTTGGTGCAGGAGGGAGGGCTTTAGTTTCCTGGATCACTGGGTCTGCTTCTGGGGAAGGTGGGACCTGTACAAGTCGGACAGGTTGCACCTGAACCAGAACGGGACCAACATCATTGCGGGGAGGTTTGCTAGTACTGTTGTGGGGTGGGGGGGGGGGGGGGGGGGGGGGGGCGCGGGCGGGTGGAGTTTAAACTAACTTGGCAGGGGGATGGGATACGGAGTGGCGCTATAGTAGGGGGTGATGCACAGCCAAATATAGAGGAAAAAACAAGTCAGCCTGGAAGGCAGAGCAAATATGTAACGGCACAAGGGAGTATGGCAAGGCTGGATGGCATTTATTTTAATGCAAGGAGTCTTGCGAGTAAGGCAGATGAATTGAAGGTGTTGATGAACACATGGGAGTATGATATTGTTGCTATCACAGAGACATGGTTGAGGGAGGGGCAGGACTGGCAGCTCAATATTCCGGGGTATAGAATCTTCAGGCGAGACAGAAGTGGGTGTAAAAGAGGAGTCAAGGAGTCAATTACTGCTGTAAGGACGGATGATATCTTAGCAGGTTCCTCTAATGATGCCATATGGGTAGAACTCAAAAACAAAAAGGGGGCAAGCACTTTGCTGGGAGTGTACTATAGGCCCCCCAAACAGGCAGGGGGAGATAGAGGAACAGATATGTAGGCAAATCTCAGAGAAGTGCAGAAATAATAGGGTAATAATAGTCGGGGATTTCAACTTCCCAATATTAACTGGGATAGTCAGAGTGTGAAAGGCTTAGAGGGTGCGGAATTCTTAAAGTGCATCCAGGAGAGCTTTTTGAACCAGCATGTAGAAAGTCCTACAAGAGAGGGGGCGATACTGGACCTGATTCTAGGGAATGTAGCCGGGCAAGTGGTAGAAGTGTCAGTAGGAGAGCATTTTGGTGACAGTGACCATAATTCGGTGAGATTTAAGGTAGTCATGGAAAAGGACAAAGATGGACCGGAAATAAAGGTTCTAAATTGGGGGAAGGCCGATTTTAATATGATAAGGCAGGATCTGGCCAAAGTGGACTGAGATCAGCTACTTGTAGGAAAACCCACATCAGAGCAGTGGGAGTCTTTCAGAAAGGAAATAGAGAAAGTACAACGCCAACATGTTCCCGTAAAGGTCAAGGGTGGGACCAACTCGCTCAGGGAACCCTGGATGTCAAGGGATATACAAGAATGGATTAGGAAAAAAAGGGAGGCTTTTGGCAGATACAAAGGACTAAAAACAGTGGAAGCCCGAGAGGAGTATAGAAAGTGCAGGGGGGTATTAAAAAAGAAATTAGGAGAGCGAAGAGGGGGCATGAAATAACACTGGCGGGCAAAATAAAGGAAAATCCCAAGGTGTTTTATAAGTATATTAAGGGCAAGAGGATAACCAGGGAAAGAGTAGGGCCCATTAGGAACCAAAGTGGCAATCTGTGTGTAGAGCCAAAAGATGTAGGTGGGGTTTTAAATTAATATTTTGCATCTGTGTTCACTATGGAGAAGGACGATGTAGGCATAGAAATCAGACAGGGGGATTGTGATATACTTGAACAAATTAGAATTGCGAGGGAGGAGGTACTAGTGGTTTTAGCGGGCTTAAAAGTGGATAAATCCCCCAGGCCCAAACGAGATGTATCCCAGGCTGCTGTGTGAGGCAAGGGAGGAGAATGCAGGGGTTCTGACACAAATTTTCAGAACCTCTCTGGCCACAGGGGAGGTGCCAGAGGACTGGAGAACAGCTAACGTAGTACCATTATTCAAGAAGGGTAGTAGGGATAAACCAGGGAATTACAGGCCAGTGAGCCTAACATCAGTGGTAGGGAAATTATTGGAAAAAATTCTGAGGGACAGAATTAGTCTCCACTTGGAGAGGCATGGATTAATCAAGGATAGTCAGCATGGCTTTGTCGGGGGGAGATCATGTCTGACCAATTTGATTGAATTTTTCGAGGGGGTGACTAGGTGTGTGGATGAGAGTAGTGCAGTTGATGTGGTCTACATGGACTTCAGTAAGGCTTTTGACAAAGTCCCGCATGAGAGACTGGTCAAGAAGGTAAGAGCCCATGGAATCCAGGGCAACTTGGCACATTGGATCCAAAATTGGCTTCGTAGCAGGAGGCAGAGGGTGATGGTCGAAGGTTGTTTTTGTGACTGGAAGCCTGTGTCCAGTGGTGTACCGCAGGGATCGGTGCTGGGTCCTTTGCTGTTTGTCGTGTACATTAATGATTTAGATATGAATGTAGGAGGTATGATCAGTAAGTTCGCAGATGACACGAAAATTGGTGGGGTGGTAAATAGCGAGGAGGGAAGCCTCAGGCTACAGGACGATATAGACGGGTTGGTCAGGTAGGTAGAACAGTGGCAAATGGAATTTAACCCTGAAAAGTGTGTGAGGTGATGCATTTTGGGAGGACTAACAAGGCAAGGGAATACACAATGAATGGTAGGACCCAAGGAAGGACAGAGGATCAGAGGGACCTTGGCGTGCATGTACATAGATCCCTGAAGGCAGCAGGACAGGTAGATAAGGTGGATAAAAAGGCATATGGGATACTTGCCTTCATTAGCCGAGGCATAGAATATAAGAGCAGGGAGGTTATGATGGAGCTGTACAAAACGCTAGTTAGGCCACAGCTGGAATACTGTGTGCAGTTCTGGTCGCCACACTATAGGAAGGATGTGATTGCATTGGAGAGGATGCAGAGGAGATTCACCAGGATGCTGCCTGGTTTGGGGGGGGAGGTCTTATGAGGAAAGATTGAGGGAGTTGGGGCTTTTCTCTTTAGAGCGCAGGAGGATGAGAGGCGACTTAATAGAGGTTTATAAGATGATGAGGGGGATAGATAGAGTGGATGTTCAGAGACTATTTCCTCGGGTAGAGGCAGCTGTTACAAGGGGGCATAACTATAAGGTGCATGGGGGGAGATATAGAAGGGATGTCCGAGGTAGATTCTTTACTCAGAGAGTGGTTGGGGTGTGGAATGGACTGCCTGCTGTGATAGTGGAGTCGGACACTTTAGGAACTTTCAAGCGGTTATTGGATAAGCACATGGAGCACACCAGAGTGATAGGGAGTGTGATAGCTTGATCTTGGTCTCGGACAATGCTCGGCACAACATCGAGGGCCGAAGGGCCTGTACTGTGCTGTACTGTTCTATATCTATATGTATAGGGTAGATAGAAAGGAACTTTTCCCCTTAGTAGAGGGGTCAATAACCAGGGGGCATAGTTTCAAGGTAAGGGGCAGGAGGTTTAGAGGGGATTTGAGGAAAACCTTTTTCACCCAGAGGGTGGTTGGAATCTGGAACTCACTGCCTGAAAGGGTGGTAGAGGCAGGAACCCTCACAACATTCAAGAAGCATTTAGATGAGCACTTGAAACGCCATAGCATACAAGGCTACGGACCAAGTGCTGGAAAATGGGATTAGAATAGACGGGGCTTGATGCCGGTGTGGACACGATGGGCCGAAGGGCCTCTTTCTGTGCTGTAATACTCTGACTCTATCTAACCCTCAGAGAGCTCGCTCAGCCGTGCAGCTGGGTTGCAAGCTTTGGCATCTAAAAATATCAAGTCTATATTTCACTGTTCAGTGTATCGATCTGGTTGTAAGTTAGACTACACTCAGTAAAAGTAAGCAGTATTTGTAGCTCTCAAAGAATGAATTTGACTATTTGTCTCCTTATCTTGCCATGTAATTTGTCAGTGTGCAAAATCCAGCAGGCTGGGATGTGAATAGGTAATGAGAATCATCAGTCAGCATTCTTCTGCACAGATAAGCCATGGGTTGTGCATCATCACAAATTCAATAGAGACATCTTCAACTCCATTGGGGGGGGGGGGGGAATGAATATTTCAGAAAAATTCATTTTTGAAAGGTTTTGAAGCAAAAGAACAGTTCTTATGAGGAAATACAGCTTCACTCCATTAGCCTCAAATCCATAACTCACTCAAATATACCAATAACTCACTCAGAGTATCTTGGTTACAAGAGGAGTATGGAGTTCACCCCCACCAACACCTTTGCCCTGTGCGCTCAGCAAAAGGACCACTGCCACAGCAAACCAAGTCTCCTTTGATCCAAAACCTGTTGTGATCAGATCATGCAGGTTTAACAGTTAACAGTATTGCAGCATAGGCTCACTGGAGAATACATGAGTGCAAAAGAAATTCTCCAGCTCTTCCAAAAGACAAAAAATAAAATGCCACCCAAACAATACACACAGGCTAAACCTATTCCGTCAAACAGGTTAAACAATGCACAAAAGTGAAGTTACATAACAAGATTAGCTATTAACATATTCAGAACATTACTTCAAAACAAATGTAGAATCAGTCCACAAGGATCTGTCTATATATCCTTTTTAGAATGTATTTCTTGGAGTCTGATAAGCAATTGGATCTAAGGACTTATTAGTCAGGGTTGTCTCTTAGTAGATCTTCTCGATGCAATGCCATACATGGAAGATACCAAACCCAATTCATCTACAGAGCTCCGAGCTCCTCCAAAGCTGAAGCTGAGCAACAAGGTCAAACAGCTATGCCATGGAACGACTTTATATTACAACCATTTCCTTGACAGAGAATTTAAAAAAAAAGAACTGAATCGTTCTTAACTTTGAGGCGAAGTAATTAGTCTGGACTCTTGTCACTTCATCTATGAATTTCTCTAAAGGCTAAAATATTAGAATCATCATAAAAATAGAAAATGGCTGTAAATACTCTGCAGGTCAGGCAGCATCTGTGAGAGAGAAACCGAGTTAACGTTTCAGGTCGATGACCTTTCATCAGAACCCGTCATATCCACTCTTGTCAACTTGCGTAAGTCAGAATTACAAAATAAGCAATTGTAGCCAAAAAAGAATCTTTGACTGAACTGGTTTCTTAAAATAGGTGTTGAAGCAAAGAATACCAATTTAGACAGACATTTCACCACTGAATATGCTGTCGAGGCCCAACTGTGTAATCTGCTATGTGAATTGGTCACCACTCCTGCAGAAAAATGGGGTCCTTCTGGAGGCTGAAGCCAAATTTTTTCTTTAAAAAAACCTACAAATTGAATTCAGTCTAACTAACTGATATCACATAAAAATTACATAAATATCCCTATTCTGTCAGAAGACTCCATCAAAATTCTGAATACTTGTTGCTAAAAAGGGCATATAATGTCCAAGCAATGATGATACCGAGGTAGGCATCAAGATGTTTGCAACAAAACAAGGTAAGCCAGCAACTCCTCAGGAAAGCTTCATAAACAGCTGTTACATTATCTCAGTCCAACACTCCGACCCTGACTGACCACTGTGACATATGTTCCTTTTTCAAGGGACTGGAATATGTAAAGCATCTTACAAACACCAAGCTAGGCATCCAGCTATATATACAGGACACAGAGCACACCCCTAAATTAAATTTAGAATATAGGAATGGGCATCATACCTTACATAGTCACTCATCACTTATACTATAGCAATATTCTGTCACAATACACAAGGTCTCAGGTCATTAATTCTGGCAAGATGAATGAAGTCCACGCATCATATTAAACATAACTGACACGGTGCTTATTTTTTTGTAAACTCGGCATTGAGAGTTGAAGTTAAAAACAGGATACAATCTACCAGAATTATAAATGATCGTAAAAATTTAAAAGCATTGCAGGCTCAGGAGCTTTGCTACATTTCCACACTGAAATGTATTAACCCCATAAACTACTGCATTTGATTAATCCATTTACAAAAAGTGTATGGTGACATCCTAGATGTGCCTTGGTTTCAAGTGTCGCACTGGAAAGGGCCCAGCCTGGGTAGGCACTTCCCCTCCAGAGGTGGAGAGCAAATATTTATACAATTCCTCCCTCCCTCCAAGCTGTTCAGCATGCCTCGACTACTGAGCAGCTTGCTCCCAAAGCTCATTAAATCAAATCAATCTCCTCTGTGATACTGTGCCCAAAAGAGTACCAGTGGTCAACCTTCTTCGGAGGGAGAAGTTCTGAAATAAATTTTCCTGGGCCACCCTTACACACCTTCTAGCAGTCAGGTCAGGGGTGGCATTGGCAGAGACCTGTGACTATGTTACCTACCTGATCTCTTAGCCAGGGTAATTGGTGCATGATCCACAGAAATCTTCAATCGTTAGGAAGCAGAAATATTAATATTTCAACAACTTATTTTTTTTTTTAAAGATAGATTTCTCAGTAATGCTCATCAATCCTCCAAAATGGATCTCGTAAACATATGCAATCCAAGAATGATAGAGAGAGCAGCCTGGGAGAGATGCAATTTACCACATGATAGACGCATTATCAACAACTGCAGAAATGATGAGGAACACAGAAAATCCAATCAGAAAAGCAATGATAGCACAGGATATAAAAGCAAAATACTGCAGATATTGGAAATCTGAAATTAAAGCAGAAAATTCAGGTTAGGCAGCATCTGTGGAGAAAGAAACCAGTGTTTTTATAGCACAGGATATTCTAAGCTGGTAAGCCCAAGTTTCTGTATTCTCACAGATCCCAGTGCTTTGCCCAAATAACCAATAACTTCCCAAATGCTGAGTGCACTGGCAGAAGAAAATATGAGGATTAAAAGAGTACAAGAAAACAAAGCCCAACATGACTTTTTTTTTTTAATACTTTGATCAAGATAAATCTGCAGCTGGTTAAAGAGGTGGAGTACAAATCAGTAAGGCTTTATTGCCAATAAGTTTGGTTTAAAAAATTACATCACAGTGTTTTCAAGTTTAATAAATCATTTCAATATCTTTTGAAATTCAAAACACATCTGACTATTTTTTAAATGGAGAAAATGACATTTCAATCAGAAGTTTTAGTACAAACAGCTCAAGTTATAGAGTCATAGATTTATACAGCACAGAAAGAGGCCCTTCGGCCAATCGTGTCCGCGCTGGCCATCAAGCCCTGTCTATTCTAATCCCATTTTCCAGCACATGGTCTGTAGCCTTGTATGCTATGGCGTTTCAAGTGCTCATCTAAATGCTTCTTGAATGTTGTGAGGGTTCCTGCCTCTACCACCCTTTCAGACAGTGAGTTCCAGATTCCAACCACCCTCTGGGTGAAAAAGTTTTTCCTCAAATCCCCTCTAAACCTCCTGCCCCTTACCTTGAAACTATGCCTCCTGGTTATTGACCCCTCTACTAAGGGGAAAAGTTCCTTTCTATCTACCCTATCTATGCCCCTCATAATTTTGTACACCTCAATCAGGTCCCCCCTCAGCCTTCTCTGCTCTAAGGAAAACAACCCCAGCCTGTCCAGTCTCTCTTCATAGCTGAAGCGCTGCAGCCCAGGTAACATCCTGGTGAATCTCCTCTGCACCCTCTCCAATGCAATCACATTCTTCCTACAGTGTGGCGACCAGAACTGCACACAGTATTCCAGCTGTGGCCTAACTAGCGTTTTGTACAGCTCCATCATAGCCTCCCTGCTCTATGCCTCGGCTAATGAAAGCAAGTATCAGATATGCCTTTTTAACCACCTTATCTACCTGTCCTGCTGCCTTCAGGGATCTATGTACATGCACGCCAAGGTCCCTCTGATCCTCTGTTATTTTGTCTGCACCGTCTCCAATTTTGTGTAGAATGAGTATACTTAAAAAAAAAGCAATTTTACTTTATTCGCAACAGCTGGGCTTCAAATATACTCCCCCTTCGCCGTACCATTTCTTCCGAAATCTCCCTTTTCTTAATAGGAAGGTTGAAATTTGGAACTGGGAAGGAATTTGGATTACCCGTGGGAACGTAAAATGGAGATGGGAAGTTCCTGACAGAGCATTCAAGCTCGGTACTGGAATAGGGTGGAGTGAAACATTAGTGAACAGTAATTCATACAAATGTAAGTTGGTGTTATGGTAAAAATCGAGAATATAGATTTCAATCAAAATGGGCCAAGCATTTTCTCTTAGCATTCTGCGCTCTCTCTGCATCAGGCACCGTACCTGTTGCTCGACTTCTGCAAATGCTGCCTTATCACTGGCCACTACAAGGAGGGACAGCCCAGGGGTGACCCCTTCCATCTTCAAAAAGGCCAGTAAGGTCATTAAATACGATAGCAAAATACTGCGGATGCTGGAAAATTGAAACAACAACAGAAAACGCTGGAAAAACTCAGCAGGCCAGGCAACATCCGTGGAGAGAGAAACAGAGTTAATGTTTCAGGTCGAAGACCTTTCGTCAGAACTGGAAAAAAGCAGGAAATGAAACAGATAAAAAAGCAAGGGGGAGGAATAAAAGGTCATTAAATATTTTTCTTTCCCCCACCCCCACCGCCCCGCCCAATGAAACTGAACAGGTGCAAAATGGTTTCACATTGCATCAATAGTCCATTCCAGCCAACTTTACACTACTTAAAACCAAGTAAACAAATTAGAAATTAAGCAACAACAACTTGGTGCCTTTGGATTTTCAGATAATCAAATGTAATGGTAAACTATCATCTGAAGTTTGGAATAAACTACTCGGCTTAGTTTATTTTTCCCCGCTACCCCCTGCCCCCAGGTTTCTCGGTTAAGCCAACATTCTTCCTTCAACTCCCACCACTAAAAATAGCTATCTGGTCATTCATCTCAGTTGCTGCGTGTGGGACTTCGCTGTGCAAATCTGGCTGCTGCATTTGCCTACATAACACTAGTGATCATATTTCAAAAGTAATCCACTGGCTGAAAATTGTTCGGGATATCCTAAGGACATGATAAGGCACTATTTCAATGCAAGTCCTTTCGCTCTCAGTCCTCTCCTACAGACAGTCGCCTTGCTGGCGTACAGTTCCACAAATGTTAGCAAGCCCTCCGTTGCCTCACCCAACTGCTCAATATGCAGGTGTAAACCCAAAAAACAAGTTTCAGCCGTGGGGCTGGGTTACAGCTGAGCCCGTTCTTGCCCTCAACTCATGTTCAAACACGTGCACTTTCCAATAGCAGTCACTGGAAAGCAATTGGGAACAAGAATCTTGGCTAATATTTGCCCCTTAGTTAACTGGAGACACGGAGGCCAATTGTACTGTCCCCATCAGAGACTTGACTCAGATCGGCTAACTTGGCGTAAATCAGAAATTGAACTTCAGGCCTTCCAGTCTTTATGCCATACCAGTGTTTTCACCCATTTACCCACGAGGTTATAGGGAGGTGCAATATCTACTGCAAAATTTTACCAGTCAGTCAATGATTAACAGTACAGAGCTCTATCAGACAAATAACAGCTGCTCCTGTGGCATGTCCAAAAAATGTAGCTTCAACAGATGGAACACTTGAAAGGGCAATTCTCTCCTTCTTAAACCTCCCAACACAGTACATCAATCCCCAGGCAGGAGAGTAGGCAGACGGGCAACCTGCTGTCAGTGTCCTCTCCGAATGCCACTTGGCTGTTCAGTGTGTGAAAATGGCCATGGGTGGGCCGCCCACACCATTTCCTTTTTTTCGTTCGGCCGTGGGGATGCATTTCAACTTCACTTCGCTCCTGCAATATTCCAAATGGGATCAGGAGCTCACTGTGCGAGGAAAAACAAGTCCAGCAGCTTCTGTAATTCAATACGTGTAAACGTGACACAACCGCCTTGTCTCAAGCTTAAGTCATTGATGGGGGTGGGGAGGCAAGCCAGCACAAAGTGCTACACAGGGATATCAGTAGTAATGTATGGGCTGCCAATCAGTGCAAGTCCCGAAGTCTGTGATTCCAGATCAGTAGTTACAGTATCGACTCTTAGCCAGCAGCACATTATTTATAATACCTAGCTGAAAATCTGACTCTTGACTCAGAGAGCGAGAGAGCGAGAGAGCGAGAGAGCGAGAGAGCGAGAGAGCGAGAGAGCGAGAGAGCGAGAGAGCGAGAGAGCGAGAGAGCGAGAGAGCGAGAGAGCGAGAGAGCGAGAGAGCGAGAGAGCGAGAGAGCGAGAGAGCGAGAGAGCTCAACACAGGGCTCTGCACCCATCCACTGAACCCTCACAAATGTTTTGAAAGCGTCAGGGGGCAGCATCCACGCTCTCAAAACACGAATCACCCTCTTGTACACTTTGGAAATTACTTTTAACACTACAGCGGAGTTCTACGCATGAGATGTAAAGCTAAAGCAGGCGAGACAACCTTCTGCAGTGGGTCTCACACATTGCTGCACTTCCAAGTCAGTTTACGACTGAACTTGTAAAGCAAAACAAGAACAGAAAATGCTGGATTACCTTTTGTCAGAACCCAGGTCGATGACCTTTGGTTCAGTACCCTGGTCTGACGAAAGGTCATCCACCTGAAACGGTAACTCTGTTTCTCTCTCCACAGATGCTGCCTGACCTGCTGAGTATTTCCAGCATTTTCTCCAGATTTATACGGTGACTTTTATGTCACTGCAAGAAGATTTCCATTTGAAGCCAATGCCAAAGGAGTACAACTGCATCCTTTCCCATCACCTTGAATGCACAGCATTTTGTTTACACCATCGGCAATTGTTGCCTTGGCCTCCTCCACTCCACCTCGTTCAGGGCAGCTCTGAAAATGGGACCTTGTTCTATTTTATCTGTCTGCACCACCACTGTTCCATCAGAGTGCATCATCAGTTGCAATAAACGACTGAAATCTGTTGCGAATCACTCAATCTGTAATCAGAAAACTCTTGACATTAAGAACAAGCTGTCTAGTGTGATCTCAAATGTTGCAGAAGCATGCCTGCTGATGGCTCGAGGCATTTTTCACTGCTAAAAGCAAGGCAGATGCAAGTTTTTGAAAGGCTTCTCAGTTATGGAGTTAAGTCTCATCTGGCACTGCCCATGAATATTAAGGATTAAATTGAGTTTGTGCACGCTGATTAATTTGTTTGGTATTCGTGCTGCCTTAAATGGCTAAATGCACGACTTGGTGTGGTACTGCGCCAAATAGACCAGGCTCGTTCAGGCCAGAACAGGGCATCTCTGGTTTGTGCTGAGCCATCTGATCTCATCAGCTTGGACAGCTCAAGGATACCACAAATTGGCTTCAGTGTGCCTGAGCTAAGAAAAGGGTAACCAAGAAGCAAATCAACCAGAATTCCTATTCCTGATTGCTAGTCAATGACTGATGCGTGTGTGGATGTTGGGGAAGGACAGAACAAGATTCAACTGTGTACATTAACAATCAAACAGCCTGTCGACACTCGTTATCAAGGCTCACACACAGAACAGTTATTTGGGTGAGGTACTGCGGAGCTGTTAGCATGCTTAGAACCATATTCCAGCATCACTTTTTTTTTAAAATTAATTCGTGGGATCTGGGCGTCGCTGGCAAGGCCAGCATTTATTGCCCATCCCCAACTGCCCTTGAGAAGGTGGTGGTGAGCCGCCTTCTTGAACCGCTGCAGTCTGTGTGGTGAAGGTACTCCCACAGTGCTGTTAGGGAGGGAGTTCCACGATTTTGACCCAGCAACGATGAAGGAACGGCGATATACGTCCAAGTCAGGATGGTGTGTGACTTGGAGGCAAAACTTGCAGGTGATGGTGTTCCCATGCGCCTGCTGCCCATGTCCTTCTAGGTGATAGAGGCCGCAGGTTTGGGCGATCAGTTAGGGTCTTCAGCAGGAGGAGGAGAAAATTGGGGTGGGGGGACAGTTAGGAGCAGGACCCAAGGTGGAATGATGTTTTTACTGTAAATATATGGCAGTCACAGAACAAGAACTTTTGACAACCGCTTCGATCCTCATTCTCAAATCATTTAAAAGATACACGTTTGATTCCTATATAGCAACACAAGCTCAAAAAGATCTGTACATTAGTTCTGTAAAGTAATTTCTGGACCTTTGTAAACCTTTGTCTCCGATTGTCATTCCCTTCAAACTTACACCTTTACAAAAAAGGTGACAAAACTTTTGACTCTGCATTCAGTTCACTGTATAATGTTAAACCCATTAGAACTCTCATCACCACAGAATGTGACCTGGGCCTTGAAGTCTGTGCCAACAAGATACCTACCAGTAGGAGTAACATTGTCAGTACTTACTAATCACTTAAAAATCAGCTGCTCACAAGCTCAGAATTGAGCTAAGCCTGGTTTTTAAGTGGCTTAAATTAATCTACCACAGAACCATAAATGCATCTCCTAAAAATGAAACCAAAATCACGTTTACACAACTGAATTGCAATTTGTTGAAAACACACATCATTAACACATTTCATCAAGTCTCTCAGCACAGGACCACTGTTGCATGCCTCTCCAATTTGTATTTAAAAAATTGAAAAACAAAAGCCAAGACCCATTACCCACAGTGCAAGACAGCACCAAGGCTGAACAGAGCTGGAAAGCAGACAAAAGCAACAGAATGGCGGTGGTTCGGTAACAGCAAGCTTGTTTTAAAAGCCGACAAACAAAAAAGCCTTGATCTGAAAAGGAGAAAGAATAACAGAAAGGAAGATAAAGTTTCAGAGAATATGGGGAGTAGATAGAGGGAAAGGGGGGGGAAAGAGTAAACCAAAAAGGTCTGGCAAGCACCTCGGGACACTGTTTTAAATTAAGAAACCTAGGCAAATGGCCAAAGCCCCTAGTCTGTAACACCATCAAACCTGGGGGAAAACACAGTTCTAGAATAAACATTCAAAATTAAGAAAATTAAATATTTAGCAGCACTCGTAGCGACACTACTTCAAGCGATCCAAGAAGATCGACCGCGCCAGCAATTAAAAAACACTTCTCCGAGCTTTAGAATACAAACTGCATTATGCAGCATCACATGGATCTAATTTAGAATTCAGGAGACAACTCGACATCAAATTTCTCCTGAGGCAATAAGCATCTCAGTTTGTGTGGCCCTGCACTGGCTCAACATAAAAGAGCTGCGAAAGACAGTAACATTGGAAGCTCAGATGTACATTTATATAGTGTCTTTCACGTTGACTTCACAAAGAGTATCCCATACTTAGATAACTGTAAAATAAAATTAAAATCAAAGAAATACGGTCAGTGAATTCTAGTAAAGTGATAGCAGCACTTTTTTTTTAAACCGGAAATGGTGCGCAGTTTTTGCAAGCATCTCAGAAATGCAGTTGAAACAGGTGCAAGTATTTTTCTAAGCAGTAAAATCTCCAAAGGCCCCCATTTGATCAACATTGTGCAAGTGTGAGCAGTCTGCTGAGAGATTGCAGTCTGGCTCTGACAGCAGCAAACAATACATCTTCAGCGAGCCAGTGTAGAGACCCAGTGTCAAAGTACTATCATTGCTGAATGACTATACAATTCCATTTAAGAAAGGAAAATAAGGGGGAAGGAAAGGAATTGTATTTAAATCGCGCCTTTCACAACCACAGGATGTCCCAAAGTGCTTGACTGCCAGTGAAGTACTTTTTGAAGTGTAGTCACTGTTGTAATGTAGGAAACGCGGCAGCCAATTTCCTCTGTCAATGTGATAATGACCAGATAATCTGTTTTACATGTTGATTGAGGGATAAATATTGGCCAGGACACCGGGGATAACTCCCCTGCTCTTCTTCGAAGTAGTGCCATGGGATCTTTTATGTCCACCTGAGAGAGCAGACGGGGCCTCGGTTTAACGTCTCATCCGAAAGACCATTCCAATAGTGTAGCGCTCCCTCAGTACTGCACTGGCGTGTCAGCCTAGATTTTCGTGCTCAAGTCTCTGGAGTGGGACTTGAAGCCACAACCTTCTGACTCAGAGGCGAGAGTGCTACCAACTGAACCACAGCTGACATTGGCAAGACCAGCAACAAGAACATGGCAGAGACTGGGCTGGTCTCCAAATTAAGCTTAGATTAGTTGTATCGCATGCAAGTGTATTGGGCCATTAGTGGTTTGTACCTATAATTTTATGATTCAAAAGACATTTGCATTCATTTGCTCACAGACTTTTACAAATCTCACTAAATCAAATCAATCTGAATGGAATCAATTCTTTCAGGGGCTCCCATGATATAGTCGTAGTTTCCTCAACAGCTACTTTTAATACATTTTAGATTTCACAGAATAAAATACTCCTCTTCAAACCCATTCTGAATCTACTGTAAATGATCTAATTCATGAATCTAGTCATTTTCAAGACTGCCATTAACGTCAGTGTTCTCGCTCAGGCCAACATCCCCAGCATCGAAGCTTTGACTACGCTCGATCAGCTCCAAAGGACGGGTCACATCGTCCGCATGCCCGATACGAGATTCCCAAAACAAGCGCTCTACTCGGAGCTCCGGCACGACAAGAGAGCCCCAGGTGGGCAGAGGAAACGCTTCAAGGACACCCTCAAAGCCTCCTTGAAAAAGTGCAACATCCCCACCGACACCTGGGAATCCCTGGCCCAAGACCGCACAAAGTGGAGGAGAAGCATCCGGGAAGGTGCCGAACACCTCGAGTCTCTTCACCGGGAGCAAGCGGAAGCCAGGCGCAAACAGCGCAAGGAGCGCACGTCAACCCAAGCACCCCACCCACCCGCCCCTTCAACCACCGTCTGCCCCACCTGTGACAGAGACTGTAGGTCCCGCATCAGTCACCTGAGAACCCATTTTTAGTGTGGAAGCAAGTCATCCTCGGTTCCGAGGGACGGCCTAAGAGATTAACTAATTTTTCATTGAAGTGGAAAGAGTCGTAATTCTGGCTAAATTTTTCGTCATTTGCAAAATTACATTTACAGAACGGTCCTGGGAGGAACCAAGCAAGTGATTCTCCCGTTTACTCAATGCTAAACCTTGCTTTGTTTTCATTCATGATGCGGAGTTGCCGGCGTTGGACAAAAATGAGAAGTCGCAACTTTACCTGAAGAAGGGGCGATCAATAGCTCCGAAAGCTTGTAATTTTAAATAAATCTGTTGGACTATAACCTGGTGTTGTGCGACTTCTCATTTTTGTTTTCATTCAGTTTATAACCTGAGGAAAATGCACTGGATTATGGCTGACAGACTTGAATCCAGGTGACAAAATGAACCAGTCAGAAGATACAAGGCTACTGTACCTGTGCAGTCACTGATATCCTTTTAGTTAATTATAGATCAACCGAAGCATTCCCTATGCCAATACAGAACTACACCAAATGGGGTCATTATTTTGAGCCAGCAGGTCAGAGATAGCAATTGACGCATACTACCAAAGTTTGGCCTCAAAAGAGTCAGCCGTGGCTCAGTTGGGAGCACTCTCGCTTCGGAGTCAGAAGGTTGAGGATTCAAGTCCCACTCCAGAGACTTGAGCACAAAAATCTAGGCTGAAACTCCAGTGTAGCACTGAGGGAGTGCTGCACTGTCGGATGAGACATTAAACAGAGGCCCTGTCTGCTCTCTCAGGTGGACATAAAAGAACCTATTGCACTATTTCGAAGACAAGCAGGGGAGTTATTTCCAGTGTCCTGGCCAATATTTATCCCTCAAATCAACATAACATAAAAAAGAAATCTGATCATTATCACATTGCTGTTTGTGGGAGCTTGCTGTGTGCAAATTTCAATAGTAACTACACTTCAAAAGTACTTCATTAGCTGTGAAGCGCTTTAGGACGTCCTGAGGTTGTGAAAGGTGCTATATAAATGCAAGTCTTTCTTTTCTTTTTCAAATTCTGCTTTATTGGCTGTGCCAAAACACCTCAAGAATCTTAAATAAATCTCATCAGAAAGACATACATTAAAAGGAGGTTCTGTGCACGGTCACATTTTCCCCAAATTAAAAGGCTCAGATTCAAGCACTATTGTGGTGTAATGATATAGATGAAACTATTTGTTAATTGTGTATCATTGCATCGGAGAAATCGAAGAGCTGCATCAATGTTACAAATAAACAACCACTTAAATAGGGAAGTGGGTGAGTCTGCAAGATGGAGTTGTAAGCTAGCAATCAGCTGCTGAATGTAAAAGCTTCTTTTCAACCAAAATAAATTAATTGTTTTTCCTTTAACATAAGGCAAACGCTCTACTACAGTAAATATGGATAGTTGGTACCTCAAGTAACTAAATAACCAATGGCCCAAAAATTCATCCCGGTGCGCGAGAGTACGCACTGCGTACTCTCGCGTATTCCCTCTGCAATTGCCGGTTTTCTGCATGCCCTGCAAACCGGCAATTGCTCTTTTGAAAAGGGGGCAGTTCCTCGGTGCATCGCGTGCGCGCTACAGGCTGCGCGCACGCTGTGGACGCGCAGGTAAGTACTGAAGATTTTAGAAATGTAAAAAGGAGTAAGACCCACTTTTAACAAGGTAAGTAGTGAATTAAGTATTTTTTTGAATTTTTTTTTTTAACAGGTATATCTTTTTTAGAGACTTTAAAGACAGATAAGTTTATTTTTATAACTTTTAAAAAGATTTTTAATTTTTTCAAAAACTTAATTTTTTATTTAAAATGGTTAATTTATTTAACTATACTTATTTTATTAATGTGATGTTTTTTTTTTAAATTTAATTGAGGTTTAGCTGTTATTTTGGGGGGGTGTAAGATTCATAGATTTCACAGCACGTATGTGAAACTTATGAATGGAAGATGGTGTGCTGCCATTGGCTCTAACTGAGTCACGTGATCCCACAGCTCGCACGAATTCACTCCGCCGGTGGGATACGCAAGCACTGCCCGGCTGATGTCTGGAACATCAAGTTCGTGCGAGCTGGATCTGAAAAAGCACAAGCGAGGTGAGAGATCGCGGGGAAGGCTTACCCCCGCGGGAACAGAGCGAGATCAATTTCTGGGCCAATAACTACGAAAGCAGCTCTGATGAGAAATAGCTGCTAACATGGATGGTGCATTACATGCTTCCCTACTTCGAATGTTTTACTAGTATCTATGGTCTTGTTTAGATCATCATAGCCACTGGGAAGCTCCTTCTTTGATTATCATTAAGCAACAGCTGAAAACTACTCTTGGTAAAACAGCTCACTGTCCAAGAGCTTCATCTCAAAAGGTGTACAGATCTATCTTTATAATAATCTTTGACATCTGGCAAACAGGATTATGAAAGGACAACAGTGCTATATATAAAATATTGAAGAATACTGAAGTGTACAGTCAGGTTCCCTTTGAATATTGTTCATGCAATGCTAGTTAACTCCTTTCTTCTCGGTTCCTCCACCCTGGCACAGCACAGATAAAAATAATGAAATGCTCGAGTTTGTAAAAATGTTTCCCATGCTGCTGGGATAATGGAAGTGATTGTAGAAGAGTCAAAACTCACACATTCTGCAGCCCAAGGTAAATCATGCAGATTGTATTCAGATATTGCACTCAGTTACAACTGTTTTGGGGGAGGGGGAGGGAAACAGAGCAGGAGAGGAACTTTGCAAAAATCTTCCATTAAGAGTATGATTAAATTGGGTATTGGCAATGCTGGGCTAAATTATGCAGACGAAAGTTATCAGCTTGGCAAGTGCCAGATTGGCTCAGCAGTAGCAGTCTCACCTGAAAGGCAGAAGATCGCGGGTTCAGGGCCCGAGCACGTAATCTACATTGACACCTTAGTGCCGCAATGAGAGCGTTACAATGTCAGAGGTGCCATCTTTCAAATGAGACGTTAAACCAAGTTCCATCTGCCAGCTCAGGCAAGTGGAAAAGATCCCATGGTTCTATTCGAAGAGGAGCAGGGAGGTTGTCTTGGCCAACACTCATCACTCAAGCAACATCACCCAGAACAGATTAACTGGTTATTTATCTCACTGCTGGCTGCGGGACCTTGTTGTGCATAAATTGGCTGCCTACGTTTGCCTACAAAACAAAACAATTGACTACACTTCAAAAATTACTTCATTGGCTCTGAAGCACTTTAGAGATGTTCGGAGGATGCGAAAGGCTCGACATAAATACAAATTCTTTCTCTGATGTGCCAATGGCCTTTTCTGGTTCCACATTTCCTCCTCCTCTTCCAAAACGTAAAGTAATTGACTATACAGTGTTGCCCAAAAAATTTAATTTAAAAAGAAAGAGTGCAAATAATGGATGATTTCCCCACCCCACCCAAACCACAAGAGTTTCAAGAATCTCCATTGTTCATGGTTCCTATTTAAAATGTTGCAACTTGCCAGCAGCTTTTGTGCCGGTCACTCCTGCAAAATTGACTGACAGATCTAAGAGATAAGTAAATATACACAGAATGGTTTGAGTAATCAGTCTACAGGTTTAAACAGAGGAGTTCTGATGACATATTATAAAGAGCAAAGAGCAAATCGTTTATGGACACCTAAACCCAGTGCCTTATCATTAATTTACTATCGTCTCAACACAATGAACAGCATGCTGACAGTTGGAAGAGCTGAAATTACATCGACTGAATACTGTGAGGCTATTATCACAGGATAACTCCAGAACAATGGTCACAGGAGGGTGTAACAAAGGAAAGATTCTCCAGTTTTGAAGCACAAATTATGAAGAGAAAGAATGCTCTGTCGCCCACTTAGTAAGTTTTTTTTTCTCCTTTCTTGTCGGTTCTTCCACCCTGGCACTGCACAGCGCTCCTTATGGATCCAGGAAAGCCTTTGTAGATGCCAGAAGAAGCTGTGTGGATTGAACCACCCCTCCAAAATGGCTTGTCGGAAAGCTCAGCTAAAACTGGAAAATCGCCAAGACTGAACCGACATATCTCAAAAGGGATTTGAAGGCCACTCAATTTTAAGCTTATTTTGAAAATTTAAGATCAAATTATTTATAGAAGTAAGGAAGCGAGAGACCATGGAGGGATTGGGAAGCATGGGTGAGAATCTTAGGTTGTTTCTCTGGGAGTTAGGAAACCAGTGGAACTTGGGAAGCTCTGTTTACAGTACAAGGGGGTCAAGGTCAATGATACAAAAGGTGAAAAAGCAATATTGTGAAAAACTGAAATTTGAGGGTTTTCTTATTTCCCTAATGCTCAATATTTGCCATCCTCTCGCAATTTATTTTAAAATAATTTTATAAATTTACCTTTTCCACACCATCTTATATACCTCTATATAATCACCACTTAAGCATCTCCGTTCAAGGCTGAAAAGTTCAAGTTTCTCCAGTCTTTCCTCCAAAATCAGAGCTCAACACTAGGGATTAACTTCATGGCTCTTCTCTACACTGCTTCCGGCACCGGAATGTTTCCCAGTCCTCCAGATGTGGTCTGCCCAGAGCACTAAACAGTTTGGTCACAAGTTACTTCCTCTAACTTGTTTCGGCTATATAGTTCAAAATTCAATTGGCTTTGCGGATTCCTACTCTACAGTGATTTAGTATGTTGAGCAGCAAGTCTATTAACACTCAGAGATCTCTTCCAATTTCATCTTCAGCTATTTCAACACCATTCATGAAATACGTGCCAACCATTTTTCCCTCACATGTGCAGCATTTTGTACTTGTCCACATCAAATTTAATCTGCCATTGTTTTGCTGTTTGCATATTTCACTGGCTATGCCATTGCCGAGAGTGGATTTCTGCATCACTTGGTGACTGAATGCAGAAGTTTCAGTAATTCTTCAGATAATTTAAGAGGTAAATTCCAGCATTGTTCTCAAGAGTTGCATTTCCACAAGGCAATGTTTTCACTTCCTCCCAATTTTCTTCTCTTCTGAAGGCTTTGATTCATGCAAGACCATCTCTCCATGAATCGCAACTTACTGCCAACTCCTTGCCCAAGTAGTCATGTTCCCTGTCTGAGTTAGGAAAGCATCGCAGCTAACCTTGTCCTCATCTGATATCCAGACAACTCGTACTTTCTGGTTGGGCAAGCCCTCCGATAGCACTCGATATTTTTCATCCCGCCCTCCCTAGCCAAGAACACTAATGCAAAAAAGCACACACTGCTGTGCTGGCTGAAGTCAGCTAATGGATCAGGAATTGAACCTGCAACCTTCCTAGTCTGAATGGCTCTGTACTACACCAAGTGACAGACCACCAAGGCAACAGCAGAAAGTTTAAAGATTCAAAACATGAAGGTAAATTAAACAACAACAACAAGTATTTATCTAGCACCTTTAACGCAGTAAACTGTCCCAAGGTGCTTCACAGGAGCGTTATCAAACAAAATTTGACACTGAGCCACATAAGGAGACATTAGGACATATGACCAAAAGCTTGGTCAAAGAGGTAAGGAGCGCCTTAAAGGAGGAGAGAGAGGTAGAGAGGTTTAGGGAGGGAATTCCAGAGCTTCGGGCCTAGGCAACAGAAGGCACTGCCATCAGTGGTGCAGCGATTAAAGTCGGGGTTGTGCAAGAGGCCAGAACTGGAGTGGCGCAGAGATCTGAGGGTTGGAGGAGGTTACAGATATAGGGAGGGGGGAGGCCATGGAGAGATTTGAAAACAAGGATGAGAATTTTTTTTAAATTGAGGCGTTGCCGGACCACGAGCCAATGTAGGTCAGCAAGCACAGGAGTGATGGGTGAACGGGACTTGGTGCGAGTTAGGACACAAGCAGCAGAGTTTTGGATAGAAGAAAGTAACTGCATAAAAATCTCTATAACAATAAAAGATTACATTCAGAATTCCAAATGCCGATACGATTATCAGCACTATTTAAAATTGAATTTCTCAATTAAACCCATCAAATATAGAAGGGAATCCAAAGTTGATGAGTTACTCTGAACCAAGAGATTCTGTATTATGTTACAATCAAATTACAAACTTCTTCTGCAAAAACTTCAAACATTTCTTCAGAACCTTATGTTTGATTATAGTTAACTTAATTTTGAATATGGTCAGTGCATCAGCAAACTAAACACACAAGGCTAAAAGTCAAATCTTATAAATATTAATCTTATTGATACAATTTCTAAACCTCTAGTTAATCAATGCCAAGGTGTGCGCTCATGCTGGCCAACAGGGATTAGTATGTCAATTCAAGATATCACAATTTGACTAGTTTATTGATCAGTGTTGGAGCTCTCATTTACGGCCCCTTTAGTGTAAAAAAATGATCAATCTACTGTTTCTGCATTACTACCCTGTTTAATGTACCGTGATATACAGCACAATCCAACCAGTGTTCATAAATAACTCATCTACTGGCCCATGCATAGTAAATGTATTTTCCAACAGATTTTCATCTTCATCTTATTCATGCAGGAATTTATATCTTGCTAAATGATTATCTTCTGCATTTTCCATAGGCTAGGATCTGAAACTTATGCTTGCTATGAATGGGAGCAGAATGCCACAGGAGTAACAATTACTCTTTTGTGCAATATTTTGCACCAGAGGTTACACAGGCTGCCCATCATCATTCCGACCCACTGTGAAAGGTGAAAAATACAATGTTGTCAGACCCCATCATTCAAGCTAAAACTAGTTACATTTATCTTTTGGAGTTTTAATTATACAGAAACAGAAGACATACCGCAGATAATCAGCAATACAATGCTTGACTTACACATGAAAATGTGAGAAAAATAATTCAAGTGTCTGAAATTTGAAGAGCCCTATTTTTTTTTCTCCATGGAAGTGTGTGTGTGTGTGTGTGTGTGTGTGTGTGTGTGTGTGTGTGTGTGTGTCAAACTTTGCCTCAAAAGCATAGCTATTACTAGGCAGGTATGTGTATTTCTCATTTCTCCCAAAGACAACATCATTCTTTACAGAAAGTAGTTCACAGTTTCATTTTCAATCCATAAGAAATAGGCATAACATTTCATCTGAAAAAGATTTCATTGAGATTTTATATTCTGAAGACAGGTCACTATAACTTCAAAAAGGCACTTACCCAGACAAATAACATTTTGTTTTTCTTAGGAATGATTTTTTTCCAAGCACTCAACACTCTGTGCAACACTGTCCAATAAAGAATTTACTGGTACTCCGCAGACTACACTTTTAATGGGATGTCATTTTAGATTTACAAAGATGATACCAGAACTGAGAGGTTACACCTATCAGGAAAGACTGAACAGGCTGGGGCTCTTTTCTCTAGAAAAGAGCAGGCTGGGAGGTGGTCTAATAGAAGTCTTGAAAAATATGAAGGGGTTTGATGGGGTAGATGTAGAGAATATGTTTCCACTTGTGGAAGAGTCCAAAACTAGGGGATCATAAATATAAGGTAGTCACTAATAAATCCAATAAGGAATTCAGGAGAACCTTCTTTACCCAGAGAATGATTGCATGTGGAACTTTATACCACATGGAGTAGTTGAGGTGAATAGCACAGATGCCTTTAAGGGGAAATAAGCACATGAGGGAGAAAGGAACAGAAGGATATGCTGAGAGGGTGAGATGAAGTAGGGTGGGAGGAGACTCGTGTAGATCATAAACACCACCACGGACCTGTTGGGTTGAATGGCCTGTTTCTGAGCTGTAATTTCGATGTAATTCTATGTAAAATGCCATATGGTAAGCGAGATTGCAGATGGGGCAGTGATTTGCATGGACCGAGAGGTCAAGGTTAGGTTTTTTTGAGGAGGGTCTCGATGATAGCGGTTTTGTAAGGGAGGGCGACCCAATGTCAGCTGCCATCTTTTGGATGAGACTTTAAACTATTCAGATGAGCATGAAAAATCAAAAAGCAACAGGGAGTTCGCCCAGTGTCCTAGCCAAAATTCTTCACTGAACCATCACCAAACATAGATCAACTGGTCATTTAGTGTGGGATCTTGCTGTGTGCCAATAGATTGCTACATTTCTGATGAAAGATCATCGACCTGAAACGTTAACTCTGTTTCTCTCTCCACAGATGCTGCCTGACCTGCTGAGTATTTCCAGCATTTTCAGTTTTTATTGCTACATATACCTAGCTAACAACAGTGATGTTACTGAAAGTAACTCATTAGCTGGAAAGTGCTTTGGAATATCCTGAGGATGTGATACGGCACGTTTTAAGCTCAAGTTCTTGGCTTTCTTATTGCAATATGAAATTCTTTACCACAAGTGGCTAATGAAGCCGAGTCAATAACAATGTTTGAGAAGAAATTAGATAAACAGTGGAAAGAAATAATCCAAAAAGGTAGGGGGACACAGCAGGGAAAGGCGGTTAAAGTAGATAACTCCAGCGGGGAAGTTAACAGCAGCAAAGCAGAACGAGTCAATGGCTTCCTTCGGCACTGAACTCTCTTATGATTCTGACGTCTGCAAAGACGATGTCACTCTAGGATCAATCGGATTATTGAATTGGGGAGAAAGTGATGGCCTTGAACTACCTTTCCACCACTCACTCCTGGGCATCATGCGGTTCATATTTGTGCAAATCTGGCTGGAACAAAGCAGGCTCACAAATTTTGTACAATTTGCAAGACATCTGACAAAAGGTCGAGTGTTGATTTTAAATTCTTGTATGGAAAAGAGATGGCCTTGCTCAATTCATCGACGGAAAGTTGTGCAAGAGTTTGCAAAAATACAATAACTCAATGGAGTTAACGAAGGACAACTCATTACATCATTTCACAACAAGAAATGCATGGGTGGATATACATTCAAGCCCTCATTTAATATTTCTAATGCTTTGTAACCTTGCACATTTTGGACTAACTATCTGATTTGGGGATGAGAACGAAAGGAATTGGCCGCCACTCAATACTAAGTTTCATGACAGCTGTAATCATCAGTCTCTGAGAAGCTCAGAAAGAAAATACCAGTTATCTGTTAATCATACCAATAATCATTTTAATCAAATGTGCCTCAGCTAAAAGCTTAAAAGTTGTTACTTTCTACTGTTGCATTATTTGAAGCTACTTAATTGATATCGTAACTGTTTTTGGTGGGGTGTCCCTGCTTCTGGCAGAGTTACAGAATACAGATTTGGAAGACAGGTTCTTTTCATTATAAATGTTCAGTAACAACCGCTCCCCCACACAAAAAAAAACCAAGATTACAAGCTTCCAAACCACCTCCAGAACAACAGCTATGTTGCTGAAGACTCAGGGCCCTGGCACAAAACATTGCCTTAATACACTCAGTACTATTCAGGACATTACGGAGGAATGAATCCCTTTGTTTTTGGAGTGTTCCAAGGTGGTAAATGGTGTCTTCTCTACAAATGCACTACAATAACTCACCATATGTTGTGCGCAACTTACCTTTCTGCTGGAAATAAAACAAGTTAGCTAGTTTTCTGAAGCAGGAAATGAAAGCAGGCAAAAAAAGATCAATACAGAAATTGGAGGCTTTATAACTATTTGACTAACTGCAAGCCAAGCAGCGCATTACAATTTTTTTTGTCGCAAAAGCAACTACTGATCAGTCTTTACACGTGAAGACTCACTTTCGGGACCCACGCTAAAGTGGAACTTCCTTCATTGTCACAGGGTCAAAATCCTGGAACGGCAATATTTCTTTGCAGCCATTTCATACAAATGAGTGGCTTGCTATGTCACATAAGAACATAAAAACATAAGACGTAGGAGCAGGAGTAGGTCATTTGGCCCCTCGAGCCCGCTCCGCCATTCAATAAGATCATGGCTGATCTGATCATGGCCTCAACTCCATTTCCCTGCCCGCTCCCCATAACCCTTCACTCCCCTGTAGCTCAAATATATGTCTATCTCCACCTTAAATATATTCAATGACCCAGTCACTTCAGAGGGCAGATAAGAGTAACCACGGTGGTGTGGGACTGGAGTCATGTATCGGTCAGATCAGGTAAGGACAGCAGGTTACCTTTCTGAAAGGACATTTGTGAACGAGTTGGGTTTTTACAACAATCTGATGGCTTCATGGTCACTTTTAGTTTTACTGAGACCTACTTTTTAATTAACAGATTTTTTTTTTAAACTGAATTCAAATCCTTATGCTGGGATTTGAACTCTTGTTCTCTAGATTATTTGCATTTATACAGAGCCATTAACGTAGGAAAACGTCCCAAGGCACCTCACAGGAGTGTCATCAGACAACAAATGACACTGAATCAAAGAAGGAGGTAGTAGGATGAGTGACCTACTTCATACCCAAAGTTGATCTTGATCTGAAAAGCTATTACAGATTTTAAAACTATAAAAAGTTTAATTTGCACAATTACAAACATAACGCATGCTAAAAAGCTGATCGAGTTTGGAAAATATAACATTAGCCCTAGACTCACTGGTGTTAACTGGCCCAATGTTACTTTGTATTCTTTTTATTTTACTGCTGGCTCAAACAAGGGGAGGAAATGGGCACGTAATATTCCTGGCTACAATGTATTCAGGAAAGATAGGGTAGGAAAAAAAAGGAGGGGGGTGGGTGGCAGTATTGATCAAAGATAAGATAGCATAAGATAAGAGTTCACGGAGTTGGGGGTAATATATTAGCATGGATAGAGGATTGGCTAACTAACAGAAAGCAGAGAGTCGGTATAGATGGGTCATTTTCCGGTTGGCAAACCGTAACTAGTGGGGTGCCACAAGGATCGGTGCTGGGGCCCCAACTATTTACAATCTACATTCATGACTTGGATGAAGGGATCGAGTGTAATGTAGCCAAGTTTGCGGATGATACAAAGATGGGTGGGAAAGCAAGTTGCGCAGAGGACTCAAAGAATCTGCAAAGGGATATAGACAGGCTAGGTGAGTGGGCAAACATTTGGCAGATGGAGTATAATGTGGGAAAGTGCAAGGTCATACACTTTGGCAGGGAAAATAAAAAAGCAAACTATTATTTCAATGGAGAGAGATTACAAAATGCTACAGTTCAGAGGGACCTGGGGATCCTTGTGCATGAAACACAAAAAGTTAGCATGCAGGTACAGCAAGTAATCAAAAAGGCAAATGGAATGTTGGCCTTTATTTCAATGGGGTTGGAGTATAAAAGCAGGGAAGTCCTGCTACAACTGCACAGGGTATTGGTGAGACCACACCTTGAGTACTGCGTACAGTTTTGGTCTCATTATTTAAGGAAGGATATACTTGCATTGGAGGCAGTTCAGAGACGATTCACCAGGTTAATTCCAGAGATGAGGGGGTTGACTTATGAGGAAAGGTTGAGCAGGCTGGGCCTATACTCATTGGCATTTAGAAGAATGAGAGGTGATCTTATCGAAACATATAAAGATACTGAGGGGGCTCGACAGGGTAGATGCAGAGAGGATGTTTCCCCTCATGGGGAAATCTAGAACTCGGGAGCACAGTCTCAGAATAAAGGGTCGCCCTTTTAGAACGGAGATGAGGAGGAACTTCTTCTCTCAGAGGGTCATAAATTTGTGGAATTCTCTGCCCCAGAGAGCTGTGGAGGCTGGGTCATTAAATACATTTAAAGTGGAGATGGACAAATTTTTGCAAGATAAGGGAGTGAAGGGTTATGGGGAGCGGGCTGGGAAGTGGCTTTGAGCCCAAGATCAGCCATGATCTTATTGAATGGCGGAGCAGGCTCGAGGGGCCAAGTGGCCTATTCCTGCTCCTATTTCTTATGATGATACGATAGCAAAATACTGCGGATGCTGGAAATCCGAAATAACAGAAAATGCTGGAAAAACTCATCAGGCCAGGCAGCATCCGTGGAGAGAGAAACAGAGTTAACGTTTCAGGTCGATGACCCTTCATCAGAACTGGAAAAAAGCAGGAAATGAAATAGATTTAAAGCAAGTATAATGCTTTAAATTCCCAGCATTATACAGTACTTGCTTTAAATCTATTTCATTTCCTGCTTTTTTCCAGTTCTGACGAAGGGTCTTCGACCTGAAACGTTAACTCTGTTTCTCTCTCCACGGATGCTGCCTGGCCTGCTGAGTTTTTCCAGCATTTTCTGTTGTTATTTCCTCTTTCTTATGATACTGTTACAGCACTAGAAATGGATGACGTACTTTAGCGTTCAAAGACAGAATCTATTTGGTTAGAATTAAGGAATAATAGAGGTGCCATTACACTGCTGGGTGTATGCTGGAGTCCACCAAATAGTGGGAAGGAGATAGAGGAGCATATTTGCAGGCAAATTGCAGAAAGAGGCAAGAACTTTAGAGTAGTGATAATGGGGGACTTCAACTGTCTTAATATAGAGTGGGAAAATAACAGTGCAAAGAGGGGGAGGAATTCCTGAAGTGTGGACAGGAGAACTTTCTTGATCAGTGTGTTTCCAGCCCAACGAGGAAGGAAGCAGTGCTGGATCTAGTTCTGGGGAATGAAGTGGGGCAAGTGGAGCCTGTTTCAGTGGGAGAGCATTTGGGAAACAGTGATCACAATATTAGGTTTAGAGTAGTTATGGAAAAGGACAAGGGAAGAAAGAAAGACAGACTTGCATTTATATAGCGCCTTTCACGACCACCGGACATCTCAAAGCGCTTTACAGCCAATGTAGTCACTGTTGTAATGTGGGAAACGCGGCAGCCAATTTGCGCACAGCAAGCTCCCACAAGCAGCAATGTGATAATGACCAGATAATCTGTTTTTATTATGTTGGTTGAGGGATAAATATTGGCCAGGACACCAGAAAAATCAAATGAGAAAGTACTCAACTGGAGGAGGGCTAATTTCAGTGAGTTGAAAAGGCATCTGGCCCAGGTAGATTGGAATAAAAGATTGGCAGATAAAACAGTAAATAAGCAATGGGAGGCCTTCAAAGTGGAGATAGTTTGGGTACAGACTAGACACATTCCAACAAGGGGGATATGATAAATGTTGGGTTCATAATTCAGTAGAGAATCAAGCTGTATACAAAAAGTACAAGGGCAAACTGAAAAACGAAATAAGAGGGGTAAAAAGAGTGCACGAGAATACATTAGCAGTCAAATAAAAGGGAACCCAAAAGTCTTCTATAAACATAAATATTAAGGGCGCGACTGCTGCCAACGAAATGAATTGGTTGCGCATGCACAGTTTGTGTTTTTTGGTGGTTCCGAGTGGAAAAAAAACTGTTGGGTGAAACTATGCTGTGAAGCCATTTGCAGCAACTGTTAAAAACATCTGTTCATTGGTCCGTGAAGAGGCTGTCAGTAATATCGGAAGTGCTTATTTTGTATAGGTTCTGTTTACTTTTTAATTGAGATGAAACTTTACAAAATAACGTGGACACCATGTCGTCTGGAGAACGTTTGGAGGCTCGATTTAAAAAAAATTGAATCCATGTTAAAGGATCCCAAGTGCGAAGTGAACAGTGAATGTAAGTGTGAAGATTAATGAGGAGTTTAATGCATTTCTGCCGAACAGAGCCGTGTCAGGAAAAGAAAATCTGGGCCAGCAAAACTCAGCAAACGTCAATTTAAAAAAAAAAATTCTCCTTTCCCTTCACACGGAGCTCACGCTCCAAATAAATAAATCTCCGCAACCCTCCCCCCACGAAATTATTGTACATTAATACTTAAACCAACCCACGATTTAACTATACATTATTAAACCAACCCAGAGCTCCACAGATTTGTGCGATATTACGATATTATACAGATTTATGCGCAGAACACTTCTGCGCAGCTTCCGGTCGTTAGCACAGCTTCCGGTTCATTGGCAGCAGTCACTTCGAAATATTGAAAGGGTAGTCAAAAGGAAGGGTGGGGCAACTGTCTTCACTAAAGAAGAGGATGCAGCCAATGTCACAGTAAAAGAGGAGGTATTAGAGAAATTGGATAGGATAAAAATAGATAAAGAGGAGGTCCTTAAGGAGGTTGGCAGCGCTCAAAGTAGAAAAGTCACCCGGTCCAGATGGGATGCATCCAAGGTTGTTGAGAGAAGGAAGCGTGGAAATTGTGGAGGCTCTGGCCACAATCTTCCAATCCTCCTTAGATATGGGAGTGGTACTGGAGGACTGGAGGATTGTCAATGTTACATCCCTGTTCAAAAATGGGAGGAGGATAAGCCCGGCAATTACAGGCCAATCAACTTAGCGTCGGTGGTAGGGAAACTTTGAGACATTAATCTGGGACAAAATTAACTGGCACTTGGAAAAGTATGGGTTAATAAATGAAAGCCAGTACAGATTTGTTAAAGGCAAATCATGTTTGACTAACTTGACTGAGTTCTTTCATGAAGTAACAGAGGCTTAATGTTGTGTATGTGGACTTTCAAAAGGCATTTGATAAAGTACCACATAAAAGGACTTGTTAGCAAAATTGAAGCCCATGGGATTAAAGAGACAGTGGCTGCATGGATATGAAATTGGCTAAGGGACAGTAAGCAGCGAGTAATGGTGAACGGTTGTTTTAAAGACTTGAGGGAAATGTGCCGTGCTGTCCCCCAGGGGTCGGTATTAGGACCGATGCTCTTTTTGATGTATATTAATGACCTGGACTTGGGTACACAGGGCATAATTTCAAAGTTTGCAGATGACACCAAACTCAAATGTCGTAAACAGTGAGGAGGATAGTAGCCAACTTCAGGAGAACACAGACAGACTGGTGAAATGGGCATACATATGGCAGATGAAATTTAACACAGAGAAATGTGAAGTGATTCATTCTGGTAGGAAGAATTAGGACAGGCAATATAAACTAAATAGTACAATTTTAAAAGGGGTACAGGAATAGCAAGACCTGGGGGTGTGGGGGGGGGGGGGTGCACAAGTCTTTAAAGATAGCAGGACAAGTTGAGAAGTCTGTTAAAAAGGTGTACAGGATCCTTGGCTTTATAAACAGAAGCAGAGTGCAAAAGGTTAGAACCCAGGCGGAGTATTGTAGCCAATTCTGGGCACCACACTGTCGGAAGGATGTCAAGGCCATGGAGAGGGTGCAGAAGAGATTAGTACCAGAGATGAGGGACTTCAGTTACGTGGAGAGACTGGAGAAGCTGGGGTTGTTCGCCTTAGAGCAGAGAAGGTTAAGGGGAGATTTGCTAGAGGTTTTCAAAATCATGGGTTTTGATAGAGTAAATAAGGAGAAACTGTTTCCAGCGGCAGAGCGTCGGTCAGCAGAGGCCACAGATTTAAGGTGATTGGCAAAAGAACCAGAGACATGAGGGGAAAAACAATATTCAACGAGTTATGATCTGGAATGTACTGCCTGAAAGGGTAGCGGAAGCAGATTCAATAATAACTTTCAAAGGGGAATTAGATAAGTACTTGAAGGGGAAAAATTTACAGGGCTATGGGGAAAAAACAGGGGAGTGGGACTAATTGGATAGCACTACCAAAGAGCCGGCACAGACACGATGGGCCGAATGGCCTCCTTCTGTGCTGTATCATTCTATGATTCAATACTCAATGGGTGGATACGTGGTGTAATCCGGTGCACACCTTGCACCATCACACAGGGTCTGTAGACCCTATTGCCAAAGCAAATCTGGAGGATGATTTGAATATTGGTGGAATATACACATTCATCTGCAACCCGCTCCCGCCCCCCCCAATTTTCTCCCTTCTTCTCCTGAAGGAGTTGCCGTCTTTCGGATGAGACATTAAACCAAGGCCCCATCTGCTCTCTCAGGTGGACGTCAGAGATCCTATGGCACTATTTTGATGAAGAGCAGGGGAGTTATCCCCGGTGTCCTAGCCAGTATTTATCTCTCAATCAACATCACTAAAAAAAAAAGATTATTTAGTCATTATCACATTGCTGTTTGTGGGACCTTGCTGTGCGTAAATTGGCTGCTGCGTTTCCTACATTACAACAGTGACTACACTTCAAAAAGTACTTCATTGGCTGTAAAGCATTGGATGTCCGGTGGTTGTGAAAGGCGCTATATAAATGCAAGTCTTTCTTTTAAATACACCGATTGATGAGGTGCTGTTCCACGGATGAGAGGCACCCTCTGGTTCCTCATCCAAGTGCCCATTCTTCCTCTGTGAGCAGTAGAGACTGCTGACAGCTCATCGCTTCAGTTCCAGATCAACAACCCGATTCTTAAATGATACTGTCACTATTGTAGTGCACACTCCAAACCAGTTCAAATTGCATGTGAAAATTTGATATGACAGCACACCCTGCAATCTTCCAGATAAGGGTATATCGGCAGCCTATTTTGCTGCAGGGGGCACTTGCAACAAAGTGATTGTAAGATTCTAACTCAACCCCGGGATTATGAAGAGATTTGTAAACCATTTGTATTTTATCCTTACAGTTTATGACATTATCAAAATCTTTTGTGCGAATTATTTCCTTCTCAGTGTTTATCTATGGCTATCATTATCCGACAGATGTCAATCTCATACCGATATCTAGATGTACAATCAGCAGATCCAAATTAAATCATTTACTGCGGGTTGAACGGAGTTCACGACAAAAGTACACTTCCCATGCGTGCTTGATGTATGCACAGAGCTCCACTCACTTAAATTTCAATGTTAGAAGAGAAGTGAGACCATCATCGCTCTGATATTTAAAAAAGGTAAAAGATAAGTTGATATAGCTTCTTGGGGATCCAATGGACTGCCTGGCAATTTTTACAACGTAGACCCACACCAGTCTGGAATTAGACGACACCCAGTGTGAAGCCCAAGCAAGACAGGCTGCCTACCATAGGTAGTCTCGCAACTCATGGCTTTGGTACCAGAACAACCACCGGATTCCAAAAGGTACAATGACACTAGTTCATCAATGCACACCCCCAAACCACTTCAAATCGAGTCACAAGCATAGTATAACTGTGCTCCCTATGGCCCCAAACATAATGGGGCCTTTGGGGATTCTAGGTACACGTTATGGTTTAAATTAGACCGAGCAAGATCAGTTGCTCACTCACAAATCAATCAAAGGTCAGAATTTCAGAGTAAATCCCCCCCCCCCCCCAGGGTATTCATGATACAACATCAGAACTTCCCTCAGCGCTTGGAAAAGCATACTGTTTGGTAATTGAGCCCACATCCTTTGTAAAAACTTGCAACCGCATTGAAAAAAGAGAAAGTAACAATGGGAGGAAGCATTTTCAATGCAAGTGTAGTCTCTGTCCCATATCCGTAAACTTTTAATAGCATCCTTGTTTGAAGAAATAATTCTTACAACAACTTGCATTTACGCAGCACCTTTAACGTAGTACAACACCCCAAGGCATTTCACAGGAGCGTTACCAGAAAGAAAAATTGAATCCGAGCCAAAGGAGATATTAGGACGGGTGACTAAAAGCTCAGTCAAAGAGGTAGATGTTAAGGAGTGTCTTAAAAGGAGGAGAAAGAGGTGGAGAGGCCGAGGGGTTTATGGAGGGAATTCCAGAATTAGGGACTAGACGGCTGAAGGCTCGACCACCAATGGCGGAGCAAAGGAAGTGGGTGATGCACAAGAGGTCAGAGTTGGAGGAGCGCAGATTTCTGGGAGTGTTGTAGGGCTGGAGGAGGTTACAGAGATAGGGAGGGGCGAGGCCGTGGAGGGATTTGATCACGGGGGATGAGAATTTTAAAAATCGAGGTGTTGGGTGGACCGGGAGCCAATGTAGATCAGTGAGCTAAAGGTTCTTCCACAAAGCCCAAAAGTGGAACGCGAATTCATTCAATAGGAAGTGAAAGAAGCTGGCACTGCAAAACTCAGGTATTGGTAATGCACTCGGAATGAAAGGGAACATACCTCAGTCGCATTGATTTCACAGTGTCAGATTTACATTATTTCTGTTTAGCCACACTGTGTCTCTAATCCTTTTGACTGAGGACAATGGATACCTCTTGGTGAATTACACGGCAACAATCCCACTGAGGTGTTCAGATAATATTATGAAATGTTGGCAGAGAGGGAAGAATACGCAGGAGATACACACTAAGTAACTGTGACCAGCAGAAATTCACGCTAAGTAATTCTAATTGCTTGAAGGCACTTTTCCACTGGTGCTTCTTCACCCTGGCTGCAGAATGATAGACACAGTTTTCTGTAGGTCTGCATTCAGCTGCCAGGACAAGGAAGGTGGGATTGCCAGAGTAAAAACACAGAGACACGACTCTCCCAGAATTTAAATTGAACAGTAAAAGCCACTTATGTGGGTCAGTGTATTCCCAGTGCAAAACTAAGCTAGTAGGTCTTGGGTTCTATTCCCAGCCTGTGCCATTTGCTGATCTCAGGCAGGGCAGTTGCTGAAGCACGATAATTGCCCTCAGTGTTCAGAGTTAAAATAAAAATCAGCTGGGGTTCCTAATCCTGGTTGACAGCTACCCAGTGACTCCTGCTGGATACTGTGCCCCTGGAACACAGAGTGCGAATGGAATGGAGCTTGGACATGAGCCCCTCCTCCTCTCTCTCCCCCACCCAATAGCTTGCCAATAATCAGTGTCCAGGTTTCATGCATGAAGGTTGACAACTCGGATGAGCTACTGTAGAGAGCTATCAGCACCTACCTGCACTGCATGTGTGGTGTATGTAATGTTATCACTGATGAAAGCTGGGGTAATTCAATGATGGAGAGAGCCTGGCACATGATGCTTATATAAAAGAAAGTACAATAGAAACATAGAAGACAGGAGCAGGAGCAGGCCATTCAGCCCCTCGAGCCTGCTCCGCCATTCGATGAGATCCTGGCTGATCATCCAAATTCAGTACCCTGTCCCTGCTTTCTCCCCATATCTTTAAGAAATATATCTAACTCCTTCTTGAATATATTTAATGAATTGGCCTCTACTGCCTTCTGTGGTAGAGAATTCCACAGGTTCACCACTCTCTGGGTGAAGAAATTCCTCCTCATCTCAGTCCTAAATGGCTTACCCCTTATCCTTAGACTGTGACCCGGTTCTGGACTCCCCGGCCATCGGGAACATCCTTCCTGCATCTAGTCTGTCTAGTCCTATTAGAATTTTATAAGTTTCAATGAGATCACCTCTCATTCTTCTAAACTCCAGCGAGTATAAGCCCAATCGACCCAATCTCTCCTCATACGTCATTCCTGCCATCCCAGGTATCAGCCTGGTGAATCTTCGCTGCACTCCCTCCATGGCAAGAACAATGTAACCTTTAATATGAAGTTATCTTTACCAAGACAACGTTCCTCTATATTGGGAATGTCAGTGCAGCTAAAAATGGCAAAGCAGTACTGACTGGCAGTTTGAGGGTTCAGGCTTGTCAAAGAGGAGGTGGGACATTGGCCCAAAAATTAGTGCCGCTACGCGAGAGTACGCACTGCGTACTCTCGCGTATTCTGTCTCCAATTGCCGGTTTTCTGCATGCACTGCAAACCGGCACTTGGTGAATGGAAAAGGGGGTGGGTCCTAGGTGAACCGCGTGCGCGCTACAGGCTGCGCGCATGCAGTGCACTTAGTGGTTTCAACGCGCAGGTAAGTACGGAAGATTCTACACATAAAAAAAGGAGTAAGACCCACTTTTAACAAGGTAAGTAGTGAATTAAGTATTATTTTGAAATTTTTTTAACAGGTATATCTTTTTTAGAGACTTTAAAGACAGGTAAGTTTATTTTTATAACTTTTTAAAAGATTTTAAATTTTTTCAAAAATTTAATTTTTTATTTAAAATGGTTAATTTATTTAACTATACTTATTTTATTAATGTGATGGTTTTTTTTTAAATTTAATTGAGGTTTAGCGGTTCTTTTGGGGGGCTATAGTATTCATAGCTTTCACAGCACTTATGTGAAAGTTATGAATGGAAGATGGTGTGCTGCCATTGGCTCTAACTGAGTCACGTGATCCCACAGCTCGCACGAATTAACTACGCCTGTGGGATACGCAAGCCCAGCACAGCAGCTGTCCAGAACATCAAGTTCGTGCGAGCTGGAACTGAAAAAGCCAACGCGCAGTGAGAGATCGCGGGGAGGCCTTACCCTCGCACGAAGGCTTCCTCACGAATTTTTGGGCCATTAACTCCACATAGCATCACATTTTAGCTTTGCTGGACTGCAGGAGTGGCTCAGGTCCCACATGGCCCAGTATTTCTGGACAGTATTATGGCTCCAGTCTTCTCCTACATCGTAATAAGTATCCATAAACAGACTGAATTTCTGTTAAACTGAAGCCCATTTCTTTCATTCTCCCCTGCAATGCATTGGTACAGCCCAGGTCCAACAATGAATCCCAGTAAACTGCTTACCAGAGAACAATTAGGGTGCCCACTACATCTGCTGCCAACTTGGAAATCAAAAAACATAACGCTCGACCACTCTGTGCTGGTTCAACCACTTATCAAATTTCTTTAGAATTAAAAAAATTTCACACAAGCTAAAAGAGTCCACAAGGAGTTAAATCTGTTTCGTTCAGAATGATGCTTTCAGTGTTTCTTGAAATGAATGTCTATTTGGATGAACCATATGATCTTTCACTTGTTTCCTTGTATTATATAAATTTTCAAGCTTTTAGGATGAGAAGTTACACAGGATACCTGAGCACCCAAAGAATTTGATACATCTGCAGCAGAAATAAAATCTACCAGCCAGACCTGGAACATTCATACATCCTAACTCCTTTGAAGCAATGCCATTTCTTTGAAGTCAAGCACACAAAATATTAAGTTTTCATACCGCAGTAAAAATGGGAATAACTTGTCCTTTCTCTCCTGTATTTCAGATTGTGTGAACACACAACAACCATCATTGATGCTGCCCATCAAACAGAACTCTTTATATCAAGTTCATTATCGAGGACCTTGCCTGGTTCTTGTGGACACAATGTCTCTGCCTGGACTTTTTGTACTTCACAAAGAACTTGCCCCCATTTCAAACCTTAGTTATACCAAAAATATTTGGACATGCAAGCCTGACGAGACCAAACAAAAATCTATTTTTAACTCTCACTTGGACACAAATGGTCAATTAACAGAGCTTCTATATCATGGAGCTGTTAAGATTATGCTGTTTTTCCCCAGATACAATGGCAAAATCTGTGCCATGTTAGAGACCCACTCGAACGACTTGTCTAAAGAATTATTTGGAATTATGCAAAACCTCATCAGCAATAAGCAAGCACAAAACTAGATAAAACTATTGAGTCCATCTTTCCACCATTAGGCACAATTTATCATGTACAATCCACGTGAAGTCGACATTTGACTTCCTGAAAGTTCTCAAAATTAATCAAGCAAATTCCAAAATATTTAGCCACTCCATTTCCAATCAACTCCTGCCTTGCTGCTCTCCGCAGGCAACATTCCCTCTACCACCACAGGAATCACTTCCCAAGGCATACTGATCATCTTGGTTTATAACTAAGCACGTTACGTGTCAGCCTTGGATCAGTGATAGCACTCTTGCCTCTGTCAAAAGGTTGTCGGTTCAAGCCACACTCCAGAGACTTGAGCACATAATCCAGGCTGACACTGAGGGAGTATTGCACGGTCAGAGGTGCCTACTTTTGGACGAGACATTAAACCACCCTCTCAGGTGGATGTAAAATATCCCACGGCACTATTCAAGAGAAGCAGGGTAGTTCTCCCATGTCCTGGCTATTAAATCGCTTAAGCAAAATCACTAAAAATAGATTACCTGATCATGTAACTCATTGCTGTTTGTGGGACCTTGCTGTGCACAAGTTGGCTCCCGCGTTTCCCCACATTATAACAGTGACTACACTTCAAAAGTACTTTGTTGGTTGTGAAGCACCTCGAGACATCCCGAGATTGTGAAAGGCACAAAATAAATTCAAGTCCTTTCTTTTAACTATGCCAGTAACCTCCAATGTATTACATCTTTATTTCGTGCAGTGTGCATGGTTATTGGCCCCTACACAGATGAAGCTCCTTCAATTCCCAATCCATTTTACGCAAAAGAAACTAGTCAGATATTCTAGCGCTAGAAAGATGGTGTGGTTATAAATTCTACCCGTAATAATGTGGTAAATCGCAGTGATGCAACAATAGACAGCTGCTGGGATTATGATGTAATTGGAGATCCAGAGCCAGCACGCATGACGCTTACCAAAACATAGGGAACAATACAAGATTTTAAGAAGCACGAGAAAAGGTTCAGGAATACCAAAAGAGGATTTCACTTGCACTTCAGTGGCAGTCGGGCGCTTTGGGACATCTTGAGGTTTGAAAGGTGTCATATAAATACAAAGTCTTTCTTTCTTGGAAATGACTAAAACGGCCTCTTTCTTAAAAGAGAGTTAAGATAATTAAGAGTATTCAGCTGATTAAGACAGCAAGTAGCTCAGCCGCACAGACCTGGAAACACTCAGATTTGAAATGCAGTCCCAGTGGCCATTGCTGGAATTGCTATCGTGTGGACTTATTTTGCTGAGGTTAGGATCAAGCTCAGCTGTGATGACTTCCACAATCAAATAGTCTGTTGGCACTCACCGTCAGTGATTACAAGGTGCGAGGTGCCTAGCAAGGAGTCAATGCTTTCAATAAAATGAAAAGGTGGAAAACATTCGATGGAAAGCGGTGGAAAAGGAAGGGGGAGGAAAAAAAGTGAATTTCCGTGTAGGTCCTCCCAATTATCTGCCATAACTTCTGCAAAAGAACAGAAACCCCATTAAAACAGCATAAACACTGTTAACACTGTTTTCTGGGGTTTCTGAAGCTCTTCCGTCGAGATTACGACAGACGAGCAGCAGAACCTCCAGTGGGATTGACGTCCAGAATGATTTAGAGAGGGGATTTACGAGGATGCGAGGATGTTGCCAGGACTGGAGAATTTTAGCTATGAGGAAAGATTGGATTGAAAGATGGAAGGACCTATTTCCCCTAGCACAGAGGTCAATAACCAGGGGGCATAGATTTTAAGTAATTGGAAGAAGGATTAGAGGGGAGTTGAGGAGAATTTTTTTCATCCACAGGGAGGGTGGAAGAGGCAGAAACCCTCATCACATTTAAAAAGTACTTGGATATGCATTTGAAGTGCCGTAACCTACAAGGCTACGAACCAGGAGCTGGAACGTGGGATTAGGCTGGATAGCTCTTTTTCAGCCAGCACAGACACGATGGGCCTCCTTCTGTGCGGTAAATTTCTATGATTCTATAAACAATGATGGACACTTGCAGACAGGCATGGAGAAAGGTTGCATTTATACTAGTTACTGCAACTGAGTACAATATTTGTCTTTGTATATTAGGGTTTATTATTTTTGTTCTCTATATGAAGTCAAGTGTTAAAACCTGCTACCATAATGACAATAGACAGTACTACTGATGACTGGTCAACATTGACTGCCAGGCAGTGGTTAAGTAACCTGGCCACTGCCAGAAAGTGCCAACGGCTTCGGGCAGATGAACGCCTGGACCTTCTCCTTGAACGGCTACAGTCCTTGTGTGGACGGTACTCTCCCAATGGCATTAGAGAGAGCATTCCAGGATACTGACCCAGCGATGACAACAAAGGAATGGCAATATATATGTAAGTCAGGATGGTCTATGTCTTGGAGGGGAACTTGGGAGGTGATGGTGTTCCCACGACATTGCTGCTATTGAAGAGGAGGGAGGTGCTGTCCAAGTAAACTTGATGAACTGCCAAAGTGCATCCTATTGATCATTCACACTGTGGCCACAGTGTGACAGTGATGGAAGGCGTGCACACCGAGTCTAGTGGCAGTGACTGATCAAACAGCTCTCCCCTGGGTGGTTCTTCAGTATTGTTGTGGCTGAACCCATCCATGCCAGTAGCAAATATTCCATCACACTCCTGACTTGAGCCTTGTAACAATCAGGTACTGATCACAGAGTACCCAATCTCAGCCCTGCTCTTGTAGCCAGTGTCTCTATAGCTTATCGGCTGTTGTGAATGGAGCTGAAAATTTTGGACTCATCAGCCCCATTCCTGACCTTAAGGAAAAGTAATTGATGAAATACCTGAAGATGGTTGGGTCAAAGATGCTTCCATGAGGAACTCCTGCAATGATGTCCTGGGGCTGTAATGACTGGCCCCCAACAACCATCTTTCTTTGAATCAGGTATGACTCCAGTGACTTAAGGGTTTTCCTGTTCGGTTTTGCTTGGGCCCCTTGATGGCATGCTCAGTCACATGCTGCCTTGACGTCTATGACAGCTATCCTCACCTCTCCTCTGACATTAAACTCTTGCATGTCTGGATCCAAGTTGTGATGAGGTCTGGAACAGAGTGGTTCTAGTGGAATCCAAATTAAGTGTCAATAAGCAGGCTACTGCTGAGCAAGTGTCACTAGATGGCACGACTGATGACCCTTCCATGATTTCAGGTGCGTGTTCAGCACCGATTTTTCGCACTTATAACTACGAAATTCGGCTCCCTTATCCTGGCAGCATAATCACAGAGCCAGTTTTCTCCCCCCACAATTCTGTCATGAAAATAAAGGGAACCAGCTCACAGTCTCCAGAATCCAGCCTAAAAAGGTGCAAGTATACAAACAACAATAGATTTCCCATAGCCAAGATGATATTCAACAAGCCTAGCTCAGAAAGTGATGATAAGCCCAACTTTTGAATATCTATCCCGTGTATGGAGAACTTCAGGCAATAACAGTCAGGAAGATTGTTCCCCAGTCAGGAAAAGCTTTGCCAGTGGCATTTTATGCAGATTCTTTTCGAAAAATGCAGAATGTTAACGTTGAGGTGGAGTCTCAGCAGTTCTCGTGTTCTTGGCATCAAACAAAGTCTGACTGAGGCTACTTTTATTCTGCCGTTGCTTTAGTTCAAATTCCAGGAGACTGGTGTCTGCAAGCCAGCCCCTGGCATATACACTACTAAATCTAGCTCTCTTATCTTGGCAGCAGACTCACAGACCAGGTAGGTCACCAGTATAAAAGTAGATTTAAGCACCAATTCTGGTGGTCCTTCTCTAGGCATAATTTTCTGAAGGACAAACAGGCTGGCTAGATAATTCCCAGATTGTAGAAAGTGGTCTCTTGCATTCCTATAATCAAAAACATTAACTGCAAAATGGATAATCTGGCCTTTTAATATAGACAGTACAACCTCAATAATTATAAAACCTTAAAAGAATACAATGGAAAAAATAGATTGCACTAAACTACATTAAATCCGCAATAATCCAGTTACCAGTTTTCTTCATAAAATATTCAAAGTATTATCACCCAATTTAACTTTTTAAATATGTTTAGCATCCAAATACTAATGTCACAGAAAGGTAAGAATTTATATTCTGAAATAATACTGGCAGAAGTGTCAGAAGAAAATATTGCTCTAATTAAAATTCTTGTTTAAAGAAAGGCTTATAACAAAATGAATCAGTTTTTTAAGCAATGTGTCATGGTTTCAGCAGGCAATGCCCAGGAATTTGTCACATCTCTTAAGTAATGACATTTCCCAGATGTACAATTTTTCTACAATCAATTTTACATCCCCGTAATCCTGAATAATTCACATCACTCCCCCTTCAATGCCAGACATGTCCCTTCTCACACTCTATGGTCAAAAGGATGAACAGACAATTGTGTCGATATTAGCCTGTAAAAAGATTCCAAAAAAAAGAGACATGGTTAACTCCATTTTGCCTCCCTTTCCCTGTCTGTGGAAAAAGGGCCTCGCACCCAGTTGGTACCTTCCCAATGTTAGGAATGACATGGGAACACACTTGCATCATATCACCCTACAGTGCAGAACATTAGCAAACTGCATTACTGACATGCCACTGCAACACGGTAGCACAACTTGCAATCTTATGCACATTTAAATACTTTTTTTTTAATTCAAAAAGTACATTCATTTGTGGGCAGCAAGATCGCACTGGGCAGACTGTGTGGTTCACATGAACGTGTCACTTTTTCCGCAAATAGTTACATTCCTTATCCGTGCTGTTGGGGGTCAGCCCGAGCTGAGACCAGACAGTTCGCTACAAGTGAGGGAAAGCAGAAAGCCAGATTGTGGCTTTTCCTATCCAAACACAATTATCACACACAGTATTAATATAACCCTTCTCTGTTGCTTAGGCATACTAACCAAATGGTCTAAACAGAACTTCCAGCTAATGTGAACAGCAAATAGCAAGGAGAGAGTTAAACTTGTAAATATAATTTAGGAGTTTAAGATGGTCTTCATTAGCAACTTGAGCTTTACTCCCACTGTTCAAGAGATCTGATCTCTATCAAAATTCCAACTGTACATCTGCACATTATTTAAAAGCATCTTCATCAGAAGTAATTTTCTCCTGTTCGTACTGTCTGCTCCTATACATTGCAGACTACTGTAAGACTTAACTCCTACACAATCCAGCTAGTTTCCAACTCTTGCATCCTGCAATGCCATTTGAACTGGATTTCCAAAGAAAAAAAGCCTCAACATAGTGTACCAAACGCTCAAGCAGACTTCAAATAATAAGTAGCACAGAACATGTTTTTTCCCCCGTGACGTTCCTCAATGATCACTAACTCAACTGTACAATAGAGTATGTGGCATGAATGCAAAAAAACACAAAGAAGTGACCTCCAAAAAGTAAAGATCCGAAAAAGAAACCAATTCCCTTTCCACTAGCTATCAATAATATACCACTACATAAATTGAGGTTATTTGGTAGAAAAGTTGGATGCTGGAATGGAAGATATGGTGCTGAATGAATAGAATTGCCTCTCGTCATTGACTGTTCCTATCTCCTAATGAAATGTCCAGTGCTGGCAAATTAATTTGCAGTATTTTTTTTTTTTTAAATATGGTGCATTTTATTGCTTGTGAGACAATGTTTTATGAATAAGACCAACCCCAAAATCAAGAACAATGTGAATGAGCATAAGCGCATTTATTGGTATTATTTTTTATGTGCTTTACTGATGCTGTTGTTAATCATTTAAAGCCATTTTGAAATAATACAAAGAGCAAACGAGAAAGATGATAACACTGCTCCGCAGTTAAAATTTACATACCCAATAGCAATAACTAATACTGCCTGCAGAATCAAACAAGACCTAAACAGCTATGAGAGGTGCAAAAATTAATCAACACATGACAAAAACAGACGGCAGAAAATTAATTTACTCATTTTGGAAGACCAGCAGACTGTTAATCCTCTAACTGTGCTTTCAGATTTTAACCACTGTTCAAATACTCCATTGAAGGGATTCAGGAATGTGCTCAGTATATGCACCCATCACTGCATCTGTTCCATTAATTATGTGGAGTATAGCTTAATTTAAAGAATGAGTACTATTACACTGAAAGATATGTAGCGCACCTCTTACAATACTACCTTTTTACTATTGGTACCATTTGCATGTCTCTGCATTTTAATTTTTTGCTCATTTTAATTCACCTTTGAGGACTGTGACAAAATGCAGGAAAACATTAATAAACTTGCAGAATGGGCGTGTCATTGGCAAATTAATTTCAATATAGGCAAGTGTGAGGTGGCACATGTTGGTAGGAAGAATAAGGAGGCCACATACATAAATGTCTAAATGGGGTAGCAGAGCAGAGGGATCTGGGGGGGATACAGATACACAAATTAAAAGTAATGGCGCAGGTTAATAAGGCCATAAAAAAGCAAACCAAGTACTGGGGTTCATTTCTAGAGGGATAGAATTGAAAAGCAGAGAAGTTATGTTAAACTTGCGTCGAACCTTGGTTAGATCACACTTGGAATACTGTGAACAGTTCTGGTCTCCATATTATAAAAAGGATACAGAGGCACTGGAGAAGGTGCCAAAAAGATTTACTTGGATGATACCAGAACGGAGAGGTTATACCCATCAGGAAAGATTGAACAGATTGGGGCTCTTTTCTTTAGAAAAGAGAAGACTGAGCGGTTACCTAATAGAGGTCTTTAAGATTATTAAAGGGTTTGATAGGGTAGATGTAGAGAAAAGGTTTCCACTTGCAGGGGAGACCAGAACTTGGGGCCATAAATATAAGATAGTCACTAATAAATCTAATAGGGAATTCAGGAGAAACTTCTTTACCAGAGAGTGGTGAGAATGTGGAACTTGCTACCACAGGGAGTAGTTGAAGGGACGAGCTGTGATGCATTTAAGGGGATAAACACATGAGGCAGAAAGAAATAGAAAGATATATTGATGGAGTTAGATGAAGAAGGGCAGGAGAAGGCTCATGTGGAGCATAAATACCGCCATGGATCTGTTGGGCTGAATGGCCTGTTTCTGAGCTGCAAATATTATGTAATGCAATGTAAGATGGCAAAATGTGTCGATCACAGATCAGCTGAGGAACGCAGCTGGCCAGGGTTGAATGAAGAAGACTGTCATGTCAGATTGTTATCTGAAAGTCCTGATGGACAACCCAGGGAAGAAAGAATAAGGAAAAGAGGCAGGAATAATGCCACAAAGCACCTTCTTTTTTTTTTGAAGTATTACCTGCAGTTATTCACCATTGCAAGAGTAAATAAAATGGATAGCGCCCTTGATAGTGGGAATTAGACAAGGTTCTTGGAAGGAACAGGACTGATGGTTTAACTACATTTCATTTTTCCATAATTATATCCCCAAGTATATCCCCAGATGTTTCATGCCATTATCCATTTGAACAAATTAAAGTTTTCAACATTTCTATGTAATTAACATTCAACAAAAATACTGGTGATCCCTTGAAGATGTTAAAGAGAGAACATCTTGCCACCAACTCCCTAATCATCATGATTGAAGAGATGATTCAAAATACTATATGGTACACTATTAACTCGGTGAACATAGGAACAGGAATAAGCCGATCAGCCTCTCAAGCCTGCTCCGCATTCAGTTAGATGGTGTCTGATCTGTACCTCAACTCCATTTATCCGCCGTTGCTCCAAATTGAGGAACAGCAAGTGGCAGAAAGTACATTCGGCACCAGATTTTATGTTGATCACTTCCACTTCCCACATTAGCAACGCGTAACCTTTATGAATGAGATCGTCAATAAAAATGTTTCATGCCGTGGGTCCGTGGCCACTACAAACCAAGTTGAGACTGCTCAAGTTGATTTCACCTCGGACCCTTGCAGCTATCCATCTGGGCTGGAATGGAGCACAAGATCCCAAAAGTCAATGTACGGTGTGCTCTAAACACAGAAATGTTAATTATATGCAATATATATTGGACAATATTAACAGGAGACATAAAATTTAACAGTTACATGCTTTGTAGCTAACTAATAGTCAACAAGTCCAATCCCTAATGGTGAAATTAATGAGAAAAACCAAAATGTCTGAGCAACGAAAGTGTGATCCAGGAGAAAACTTCAGGACCAGGGTCTGAGTTAGTACAGGGGTTGGTGATCCACTCTTTCCACTGGCAAACAACCTTACGGCTGAAGTGAATATTTGACAAACTGCTGGTTTTATGGAGCCAAGATATTACAAGACACATAAAAAGAAAAAGAGAGTGAAAATACATGGCTAAAAGATCACCCTACCAGTGATTTGCATCCAAGAAATAGGAGTATGGTTATTAGATATTGTGGAATGTGAAAACAATGAAGACAGTGAGAGCAGTTTGAAGCAGTCATCAATCAGTGTGGGACAGTTCCATTTTCAAGCATACTTAAAAATCAAACAAGTAAGTTCACAACTTACTGTTTTTAACCAAGGATCTCAAGTGTAGAAATAGCATTATGATATATTTCATGGAGTTAATCTACTCTGGATAGGCGAATTTTGGATTCTTAGCACAGCCAGCTGCGATTTGAAGTTTGAATCATTTTGTAAAAATCAAAGCTGAGTGCCATATCAAAATTCAGAAGCTCAATTCGACAAACATAAAACTTGCCAACATTTTTCCTTAAAAACACCGAACAACCAGGTAGATGCAAGTATCGACTACACGGACAAGAATAGTTTGCCACATTTTTGCCAATTTAAAGCAAATAAGCAAACTATTATGCTCCCTATAGCAAAAAGATGGAGATCTCCACTGAGATCAGACTTGCACTGACAAAGAGATGACTTGAATAAGAATTAATTCTAGCAGATGGTACATATTTAGTTATCACTGCTGCTGCTTATCCAACTAAATGGTTCTCAACACAGTTTTCTTCAAAACAAATATTCAGCAACGCAGTCCACTGTTGAGGAGTTTCGACACCTCTCCAGAAGACGGTGATTTATGCTGCAGTAGTCAGCTGGTGTCGGCCAAAGTGGCATTCTTTCAGTGAGCCTACATGAGACTGTTGGCAAGCTATTTGGAGACGACAGATATCACAACTGAGCTTTAATGTTTTTCATTTGGTCAAGCTTTTGTCTAATTCTCTCTTAAATGTTGAGACCAACTCAGTGACAAAAGCTGCTTGTGGCAAGTCAATCCATAGTTTAAACATTTAGAAGGATATGGTGATAGGGCGAGATGAAGTAGGGTGGGAGGAGGCTCGTGTGGAGCACAAACACCAGCATAGACCTCTTGGGCCAAATGGCCTGTTTCTGTGGTGTAAATTCTATATAATTCTATGTAATATGCTTTGCATGAAATAAAATTATTTCAACCCCCCTCCATTATGATGCTTGTGTGCATCTTCACAGAATCCCTACAGTGCAAATAGAGACCATTTCGGCCCATCGAGCCTGCACCGACACATATCCCACCCTATCCCCCGTAACCCCACGTATTTAATCCCCCTAACACTAAGGGTCAATTTATCATAGCCAAATCAACCTAACCCGCACATCTTTGGACTGTGGGAGGAAACCGGAGCACCCGGAGGAAACCCACGCAGACACGGGGAGAATGTGCAAACTCCACACAGACAGTCACCCGTGGCCGGATTCGAACCCGGGTCCCTGGCGCTGTGAGGTAACAGTGCTAACTACTATGCCACCGTGTTGCCCTTAAAAATGATGAACCCTTCTTACCAGCTCACCAGCCAGCACAAATAATTTTTCACGATTTAAACACTCAAATCATTAAAAAAAACTATAAACTTATTAAATCTTCTGTTCCAGTGAATACAGCTCCAGTTCCCACCAACCACCCCCCCCCCCCCCCACCCCCCCGAAGTCTCTCTACGCAACTACATCTTATGTTCCCAGTGAATCTATGGCTCCAATATTCTTTCTATAATGGGGTACCCAAAACTGCACATCATATTTCCACCCAAGTCAGACATTTGAGAGCTCAAACTCCACTGCAGGACATTTGCACATAATCTCGACGAACACGTCAGTGTAGTACCGAGGGAGCATGGCATTGCCAGAGGTGCTAGTCTTCAGATGAGATAGTAAACCAAGCATTAAGTCTGCCTATTCGAACAAGAGCAGCGAGGTCTCCTCAATTGTTCAACAGTTTTTCCTCAACCAACATCATCAGAAATAGATTAATTGAACATTCATCTCATTACTGTTTGTGAGGCTGTGTGCAAAACAACTGCCACATTTATCGACATATCAACGGTGACTGCACTTCAAAAGTAATTAAATGTATGTGAAGTGTTTTGAGACATCCCAACAGACCCGTTAAAAGTGCTACCTGTAAATAAATACAAGGTCCTTCTTTCCTAACCAATGTTTTGCATAATTCATCATCTCCTTGCTTTTATTTTCATTGCCCTTACATTGATTAAGAAAGGGAAGATAGATTATGAAAGTAAATTAGCAAAAAATATAAAAACAGATAGTAAGAGTTTTTATAGTTATATAAAAAGAAAAAGGGTGGCTAAAGTAAATGTTGGTCCCTTAGAGGATGAGACCGGGAAATTAATGGTGGGAAATATGGAGATGGCAAAAACACTGAATGAATATTTTGTATCAGTCTTTACAGTAGAGGACACTAAGAATATCCCAACACTGGACAAACAGGGGGCTATAGGGGGAGAGGAGCTAAACACGATCAAAATCACTAAGGAAGTGGTACTCGGTAAAATAATGGGACTCAAGGCGGATAAATCACCTGGACCTGATGGCTTACATCCTAGAGTCTTGAAGGAAGTGGCGGTAGGGATTGTAGATGCATTGGTAATAATTTTTCAAAACTCCCTGGATTCCGCTAAGGTCCCGGCAGACTGGAAAACTGCTAATGTAACACCCTTATTTAAAAAGGGCAGTAGACAGAAGGCTGGTAACTATAGACCGGTTAGCCTAACATCTGTGGTAGGTAAAATTTTGGAGTCCATTATTAAGGAAACAGTAACAGGACATTTGGATAATCATAATTTAATAGGACAAAGTCAGCATGGTTTTACGAAGGGGAAGTCATGTTTGACAAATTTGCTGGAGTTCTTTGAGGAAGTAACATATAGAGTGGATAAAGGGGAACCAGTGGACGTAGTGTATTTAGACTTCCAAAAGGCATTTGACAAGGTGCCACACAAAAGATTATTGCTTAAGGTAAAAAATCACGGGATTGGGGGTAATATTCTGGCATGGATAGAGGATTGGCTATCTAACAGAAAGCAAAGAGTTGGGATAAATGGTTCATTCTCAGACTGGCAATCAGTAACTAGTGGTGTTCCACAGGGGTCAGTGCTGGGTCCCCAACTCTTCACAATCTATATTAACGATTTGGAGGAAGGGACCAAGTGTAACATATCAAAATTTGCAGATGATACAAAGATGGGAGGGAAAGTAGTGAGTGAGGAGGACATAAAAAACCTGCAAGGGGACATAGACAGGCTAAGTAAGTGGGCAGAGATTTGGCAGATGGAATACAACACTGGAAAGTGTGAGGTGATGCACTTTGGCAGGAAAAATCCTAGAGCAATTTATTATCTTAATGGCAAGAAACTGGAGAGTACTGAAGTGCAAAGGGATCTGGGGGTCCTGGTGCACGAAACTCAAAAGGTTAGTATGCAGGTGCAGCAAGTGATTAAGAAGGCAAATGGAATGTTGGCTTTCATTGCTAGGGGGATAGAATATAAAAATAGGGAGGTATTGCTTCAGTTGTACAAGGTATTGGTGAGACCGCACCTGGAATACTGCATACAGTTTTGGTGTCCTTACTTAAGGAAAGACATCCTTGCTCTCGAGGCAGTGCAAAAAAGGTTCACTCGGTTAATCCCGGGGATGAGGGGGTGGTCATATGAGGAGAGGTTGGGTAGATTGGGACTCTACTCATTGGAGTTCAGGAGAATGAGAGGCGATCTTATTGAAACATATAAGATTGTGAAGGGGTTGGATCGGGTGGATGCGGGGAGGATGTTCCCGATGACGGGTGAGACGAGAACTAGGGGACATAGTCTTAGAATAAGGGGCTGCTCTTTCAAAACTGAGATGAGGAGGAACTACTTCACTCAGAGGGTGGTAGGTCCATGGAATATGCTGCCACAAAAAGCTGTAGAAGCTACAACATTAATTAAATTTAAAACAGAAATAGACAGTTTCCTAGAAGTAAAGGGCATTAAGGGTTACGGGGAGCGGGCAGGAATTTGGACATGAGTCTAGGTTCGAATCGGTCATGGCCCTGTGGGTAGTGGAGTGGGCCCAGGGACTGTGTAGCCTGATTCTGCTCCTATTTCGTGTGTGCAATTCTGTTAGATGCAGGAGATGGTTCTGTGATAGATAGTAGATTGGCGGTTAGGATCAGATCAGCCATGATCTTATTGAATGGCGGAGCAGGCTCGAGGGGCCGATTGGCCTACTCCTGCTCCTATTTCTTATGTTCTTATGTTCTTATAAAACCCAGTATCCAATTTGCCCTTTTTAAATGGCTTTTTCCATCTGCTGAAAATCTGGAATTAAAACTACGATTAAAAACCTCTCTCTACCTAAATAGCAACCAATAATTTTTCAGATTATTAAGGACTTGCTTTGGGTGACAACATATTTTTTTGTCATTTCACATTGTGAACCTTGTTACAAGGTTTTATCCTGTGCAAGACCAATAAAAAAAAATTAGGTTCTCCTATGTTAGAAATATATACACTAGTAAGTTTACTAAATAAGGGCATGTTTAGAATGCTGGTTTAAGGGCTGCTCATTAAAAAAATTCAAAAGGCATATGCTACCTCCTTCGGATACTTGCTACCTGGGTGGCAAGGATTATAACAGCACATAAAGTCAATGTGTTCTTTAAAATCAACCCAAAAGTTTACCTCAAGTAAACACTTGTTCAGCCAATTATTAAAATATTTTAGAATGTCTCTTGCTAGTAAACACTATCAATGGTTATATATTGCAGCTATTCCAGAATACAATTACATGTGTAAACATTCACAAAATTAATCACAATTATGATCCAGGGACATAAAACATGCTTAACCAGCAGTTATGGCTGGCGCTGTAAAGCAGTAGATTTACATCAGGCTTCTACTAACATCTAATGTTCAGTCTCTTATGGGCCTCAGTTATTGATCAAAGTGTTAGTCCATTCATAAAGCAGACAATTTAATTCCTCTCACCAATGAATTACCCAACCCGACCCAAACCTCCACTTTTAGTTCAACTGGAGTTGGCATTCAGTTCAGCACATCAAAATACCAACTTGATTCGGCTCATGTGTATCTACTGTAAGTGCTGTTTGTTATTAGTGGTAAAGAAAGTGCACTGCCCTATGAAATGATATAATTTTGCCAAGTGATAAGAGATGCACATAATAGCAATATCAACTGTTCGGAGCGCTTCAAAATAATTGACAGGCTCGTGAAAATTAAACTGCATTTATGCTAAAGCAAATCATACACTCTGAAAGAGCGGTAACAGCAAAGTGGATGGGCTTTTTTTTTATATATACACAATTTTCGAACACAGCAAAGGTACAACAACTTTGAAAATAACTGACCAGTACTGCAGGTACATGTAAATGTCATAAATACAACCAAAGTGCATTTTCAGGTCCATGGCAGAACTTTTTAATGTCTACATGTTAATTTTTTAACACTTTTACAAGAAAGTGAGCTCTGGTCTACTTAACAGGCATGCGGCAACACATTTAGAGAGTTATTCTTATCAACTTATTTTCTGTAATTGAGGCGAATGTAAATTACTAATGGATACGAGTTAAAGGGAAGCAATGTGTCCATCTACAGTACAACAAATATATTTTTTGGTTGTTGTTTGCTGGGGATAAATCTGTATGCATTATTTCCGTTAATCCATTAAAATCTGACCCTGGTTCCCCAAGAATCAACATTATGAGGTCCAACTAATCTCATCGTTTCAGTGACAAAATTTACTCGAAATGGAAAAAAAAACTTTGTTCAGAATTGCGATTTCGATATCTTCAGTCAATGATGTTGGATTTTCCACACTGCCGTGTCTGATCTACAGGCTGAACAATTGGGCTGAAAATGTTAAAGTCAAACTCTGGTCAAAACACTGTCCCAGAAGCTCTCCGAGGCCTCCGTTCTTGGGAAAGCCTCGGGCTGGAGTTGAACCACCTTCTCCTCCCAATCCTCATTTCCACCTCACACCAATTTTTGTTTTGAAACGCCTTGTGGGATGCTGAGCGAACAAATACCGAGGACAAAGTTACCCAAAAAAACTTTCCACTTCAAAAACTTGGTAGGAAAAGGAAGAGAAGAGGAAGGAGGAGGAGGGGAGGGGGGTGAGAGAGGAAAGTAACTTTAAAGCTGCGGTTTGGTACTTTTTTCTCTCTCTCTTCACCCGCCCTCCCTAAAATACAAGGGGGAGCTGAAACCTTGTATCCAGCATGAAGATCAGGAAGCGCCATGTTGCTCCCGGCTGGTCTCTGGCTACATTACTCGCTACATTGTGTCGGCGGCGGCCGCCCCGCTTCTCTCATCTCCTCCCCGAGTGTCTCCGTCCCTCTCCCCCCTCACTCACTCACCTTGGCGATGGCTCGGCGGTACCTGGTCACCGCTTGCTGGATCAGGCTGTGTACGGTAAGGGCTCCATCTCCACAAGGAACAACCACCCTGGTTCTCGCGAAGCAGACGGTCACTTTCATTACTCCTTACACACACAAGGTATCTCCAAAGCAGAAATGAAGAGCGTAAACCCAAGAAAGAAGGCAGATCTCCTTTTGCTTTTTCCCCCTCCCGGTGCAAACTTCTGGGCTTTATTCCGCCCTCGGCGTGTACAATGAAGTGTCTTCCATGGTGTGTCTGCGAGCGGCCCGCTCGGGGTTGTGCACGGCGCTTGTGCCTGGCCCTGCCTGCGGCCACCTGTTCCTATTTGTGGGAGTGGAGCACAGAGGCGAACGCAGTGTTTCCTGGAGAAAGAGCCTGAATCAGGCAAGCGGGGAAGGCGCCACCCAGTGTCTTCCTGGCCCTTGACAGCACTGCTGCGCTGCAAATCCAACGCTCGGCTTCAACCCGTTTCCCCCCCAAAAACCAGTCTGTTTCAGCTCTGGCCCAGTGGATAGCACTCTCGCCTCTCAGTCAGGAAGGTTGTGGGTTCATAGTCCCACTCCAGAGATTTGTGCACATAAATCTAGGCTGACACTCCAGTGCAGTGCTGCACCGTCTTTCAGATGAGAAGTTAAACAGTCTCGGGTCTCTGTTCTCTCAGGTGGACGTAAAAGATCCCATGGCACTATTTTGAAGAAGAGCGGAGGAGTTATCCCCGTGTCCTGGCCAATATTTATCCCTCAATCAACATCACTAAAAAACAGATTACCTGGTCCTTATCACAGTGCTGTTTGTGGGAGCTTGCTGTGCGCAAGTTGGCTGCCGCGTTTCCTACATTACAACAGTGACTTCATGTCAAAAAATACTTCATTGGCTGTAAAGCGCTTTGAGACGTCCGGTGGTGTTGAAAGGCGCTATAGAAATGCAAGTCTTTCTTTTTCTAAAGATAATCCATTAGTGTACCCAGGGCCAGATTTTTTTTTAAATAACCAATACTGCACCCAGTCACTCCCACATTTCCAGGTTCCTCCTCCCCCTGGCCTACATGGTGGATGATTATCTGGGGCACAATGATTGACCTCAGCATCCTAGCCCAAGGAGTGGGAAATAAATCAGCCAGTCTTTGCCGGTGACACCTGGAAAAGTGATTCTGCAGGGACGTTGGGAGAGGATATCAGCTGTGACACCCTCTGGCAAAGCAGTCCATGCTCCAACAACCCACGAAAGACATTGCTCCTAACCTCTCTCCTCAATCTTTAATGACAATTTTAAATTGATGACTCCTTCTCACTGACTCCTCAACCAGAAGGAATACTTTCTCTATTCACTCGATTAAAACACCATAACTTTAAAAACCTCTGTTAAATCTTCTTCCAGAAAGACCCTTGAATACTATTGGATTTCTGCCTCATCCCAAATGAATTGACACAATACTTTTAAGTACCAGTTTAGCTTAACAGTGTGTGATGCAAATATGTTCAGTGTATTTTAGTCTACAGTTCGCTTCTGTGTGTCATTTACTTCAAAACCATGTGTTTTCATTGTCTTCGGTCCCCGCCACAAACTCCGTTCCCTAGCCACTGACTCCAACCCTGTCCCTGGCCACTGTCTGAGGCTGAACCAGACTGTTCGCAACCTTGGTATTGTATTTGACCCCGAGATGAGCTTCTGACCACATATTTGCACCATCACAAAGACTGTCTATTTCCACCTCCGTAACATCGCCTGACTCCACCCCTGCCTCACTCAACTTTTTTTTTTATTTGTTCATGGGATGTGGGCGTCACTGGCAAGGCCAGCATTTATTGCCTATCCCTAGTTGCCCTTGAGAAGGTGGTGGTGAGCCGTCTTCTTGAACTGCTGCAGTCCGTGTGGTGAAGGTACTCCCACAGTGCTGTTAGGTAGGGAGTTCCTAGATTTTGACCCAGCGATGATGAAGGAATGGCGATATACTTCCAAGTCAGGATGGTGTGTGACATGGAGGGGAACTTGGAGGTGGTGGTGTTCCCATGCGCCTGCTGCCCTTGTCCTTCTAGGTGGTAGAAGTCGCGGGTTTGGGAGGTGCTGCCGATGAAGCCTTGGTGAGTTGCTGCAGTGCATGTTGTAGATGGTACACACTGCAGCCACGGTACGCCGGTGGTGGAGGGAGTGAATGTTTAAGGTGGTGGATGGGGTGCCAATCAAGCGGGCTGCTTTGTCTTGGATGGTGTCGAGCTTCTTGAATGTTGTTGGAGCTGCACTCATCCAGGCAAGTGGAGAGTATTCCATCACACTCCTAACTTGCGTCTTGTAGATGGTGGAAAGGCTTTGGGGAGTCGGGAGGTGAGACACTCGCCGCAGAATACCCAGCCTCTGACCTGCTCTTGTTGCCACAGTATTTATGTGGCTGGTCCAGTTAAGTTTCTGGTCAATGGTGACGCCCAGGATATTGATGGTGGGGGGATTCGGCGATGGTAATGCCGTTGAATGTCAAGGGGCAGTGGTTAGACCCTTGCTTGTTGGAGATAGTCATTGCCTGGCACTTGTGTGGCGCGAATGTTACCTGCCACTTATCAGCCCAAGCCTGAATGTCGTCCAGGTCTTGCTGCATGTGGGCATGGACTGCTTCATTATCTGAGGAGTTGCGAATGGCACTGAACACTGTGCAGTCATCAGCGAACATCCCCACTTCTGACCTTATGATGGAGGGAAGATCATTGATGAAGCAGCTGAAGATGGTTGGGCCTAGGACACTGCCCTGAGGAACTCCTGCAGCAATGTCCTGGGGCTGTGATGATTGACCTCCAACCACCACAACCATCTTCCTTTGTGCTAGGTCCGACTGCAGCCATCAGCAGACTTCATCTGCTGCTGAACCCTCATCCATGCCTTTTGTTACCTCTAGACTTGACTATTCCAATGCACTCCTGGCCGGCCTCCCATCTTCCAGTCTCCATAAACTTAAGCTCATCCAAACTCGGCTGCCCATATCCTAACTCGCACCAAGTCCCATTCACCCATCACCCCTGTGCTCACTGACCTACATTTGTTCCCAGTTAAGCAACACCTTGATTTTAAAATTCTCTTCCTTGTTTTCAAATCTCTCCGTGGCCTCACCCCTATCTCTGTAACCTCCTTCAGCCCTACAAACCCCCAAGATCTCTGCGCCCCTCTAATTCTGGCCTTTTGCTCATCCCCGATTTTCATCGCTCCACCAGTGGCGGCCGTGCTTTCAGCTGCCTAGGTCCGAAGCTCTGGACTTCCCTCCCTGAACCTCTCCACCTCGCTCTCCTCCTGTAAGACATTCCTTAAAACTTACCTCTTTGACCAAGCTTTTGGTCACCTGTCCTAATATCTCCTTCTGTGACTCGGTGTCAAATCTTGTTTGATAACGCTCTTGTGAAGCGCCTTTACTTCGTTAAATGTGCGATATAAATGCAAGTTGATTTTGCAGTAGGCAAAGGTGAATGGTTGCTCGGTTCAGTGTCTGCTTGTAGGAATGAGGCTGGTTTCGAAATCTTCTTGTGCTGGATTAGTAGATGGCTTCATAACTTCTTGTTTTGCAGATATTGATGCAGTGGCTGTCTGAGCATGTACTGACACATCTGGAGTCATTTGAACAGGGTGGCTGGGTGTTATAGACGGAGCATTACTTTGAGAGACATCTCCATTATCGGTGCCAGCTTGTACCAGTTTCCTACTGGTGGGCATTCCCGCTGCATGTCCAGAGATCGGTATGGGAGCAAGCCACTACTGGGCAGCAGTAGTTCAACACCTGTGTTATGGTTGCTTCGATCCAATTCCCCAACATGGTGACTCCAGATAATAACAACATCTTGTACCTTTACCAAAAATAAATGTCTCTTGGAACTTCATAAATAGGCATAAGAAAATCAATGCTGAACCAGAAAGGGTGAGATTAGTCGGAGGGGTCGAGGAGATAAGTTTTGAGGAGGTTTTTAAAAGTCAAGGCAGAGAGAGAGATGGAGAGGTTTAGAGAAAGAGTTCCAGACAATAGAACCGAGACAGATAAAAGCTCTACCACCAGTGGTGGGCTAAAAGGGGAGGGGGATACACAACTGCTGGAATCAGAGGAAAGGACCGTTCAGGGGGTGACACAGGACTAGAAGGGATAAGGCGGTGTCAAGAAAGTTATTTCTCAAGGTGGACAAATCGATCATCCCAAATTTCCAATCACTTTTTGGCCCTTTCTATGATTTGCCTTCTGAGTCTCCAGCCATCTAATTATTAGAGATGATAATGAGGGCCAGAGGCCCTGCAGCCCAGAATTTGCTGCATTTATGCTCTCAGCTGGACGAAGGTTTTTAAGTGATTTTTAAAATGTATTTTGCATTCAGCCTACACAGCTATGGGCTTGCTTCTGACTACCAGACCACAGAGATTTTGACACCTCTCCCTCCCCCTCACCACCAAAGTGAGAGCTTCTTAGGAGCAGTCTTGCCGTTTCCTGTGTATGACATTATCCTGGAGGAAGAGGAGCAAGACTGGCTGAAGGAAAGGAGAGTGAGGCAGAATTTAGAAAGGATTGACCCCACCAGTTATTACTCTCCTCCCCCCAACCCTCCACCCACCCTAGCCAACCATAGAAGATACAGGAACACAGGTCCTATGGGGAAGTTAGTGGACACAAAAGTGTCGGGAGGCCTGGACATGGACGTCCCTGAGGAGGTTGCCTAGTTGCCTTGGAAGCAGAGATACATGCAATAGAACATAAGCATAACAGTCACTTAGAAAATGTCTGAGTGACTGCTACAATTGATCACTGAAGTCTGCTCTTCTGTCTTACACAGTCTACCTTTGTCATTGCTTCTTTGACTCATTCTTCCTGCATTCCAATAAAGGACACATCCTTCAATTCTGTGCCCATAACAACACACCAGACCTATTCGCCCCGACATAACCATGACAATAATAATCATCTGATTGAATTACCAGCACAAAATTAGTGCACCCTTTCCTATATAACTCTAATCTCCATGAAAAACAGCACAACATAAGCGCACATTCTCTTTTAATAAAACAAAATGAACATAACACAACTGACTCTTTCCTGACAACATGCTTCTCTGAGAGCCATTATTGCGACAGCTGCTTTGCAACTCCTTTGCTTCAAAAAGCTTATAGAACTGATGTGGCCTTCCTCTTACGGCAGCTTACTGCTGGGAGTGAGACATTGCTGGCTGCCTCTCTGGAGTTTGTACCCAGGCAGCCCGAGATGAGTGTTGCCTCCTACGTACCACTATCGAGGAGATGGCCGGATGCTTCACAAGTGCTGCTGTCCCGTGAGACAGCAGCCTTAGAATGATCTGTTTTGAGCCGTCGCTATTTCATTGTACTCTGGATCTGTGTTTTCCACTGATCAGTGGAATGGATGGTCTAATGGTATCCAGCATATCCTGGTAGTTCTGAGAGATAGCAGCCTGCATCCCAGCCACCAGGGTCAGGAAACCTATATAAGGGATCATGTATATTCTGTCCTCGGCTGCCACATCTGTTTCCATGGAAGAGGAGGCATCAACTGGTTCCTGGTTGCTTCTGAGGCAGTGGTCTACTACAGATTCCAATGAAGGTGCCACACAAACTCCATTGATGTCTGCAATGAAGAAAAAGCTTCCCTGATGTTGCTGCAAGTGAAGGCTGTAGACTCAAGAGGAAAACCTGTCGGTTGCCACATATCCTCAGAGACTGACCTCAGAGCCTTTTTAAAAAAAATTCATTTATGGGATGTGGGCATAAGTAAGTGACGCAGGAGGTGAGCTTGAGGGAGTTGTAGCGGAGGAACACGGGGCAGGATTTTGTTGCAGGAATTCATGGGTGGGTTTGACCTCAACTTCCTCTCATCATCTTCCTCACTTTCGTCATCCTCATAAATTGACGAGGAAGAAGTTCCGTCTCTCTTTCTCCTCGGTTCTGCCCCATTGCTGTGATATATCTGCAGGAAAGAAGGATACAAGCTAAGCAAGAACATTACACCCTTGGGATTAAGGAGACAAAGAATGGGGTAGAAGGTTGTAGCAGTGTGCTGTTTCACAGGGTTGCCATGGTGACTGTATAGATGTGCAGCCAATTTTTTATTTATTTATTCATTGGCTGTGGGCGTTGCTGGCAAGGCCAACATTTATTGCCTATGCCTAATAGCCCTGGAGAAGGTGGTGGTGAGCCGCCTTCTTGAATCACTGCAGTCTGAGAGGTGAAGGTTTTCCGAGCGGTTTGATACAACTGAGTGGCTTGCTGGGCCATTTCAGAGGGCAGTTAAGAGTCAACCACATTGCTGTGGGTCTGGAGTCACATATAGGCCAGACCAGGTAAGGATGGCAGATTTCCTTCCCTAAAGGACATTAGTGAACCAGATGGGTTTTTATGACAATCTGGTAGTTTCATGGTCACCATTGTAGCTTTTTATTCCAGATTTTATTTAAATAACTGAATTTAAATTCCCCAGCGGCCGTGGTGGGATTTGAACTCATATCTCCAGATCATTACTCCAGGCCTCTGGATTACTAACCGCTATATTACCGTTCCTGCCAATAACCTGCCCATAACCTCACCATCTCCCACGGCAAGACTGAAGTGCCTTCCATGGCCATCTCTATATGGAGCGAGTTCCTTGATGTCGGTTTTGTTCACCCCAATGAGTGGCGATTCCCTCTCACATCTGGCCGGTTCTCTTGGTAGTGAGTTGTGGGTCAGGCTAACGACCTGTCCACGTAAAAGAGGGACTTTGTAATGGAAATGACCCAGAGTGTGATCTGCTGGATGTAAAGCAGTGGAAGAAATGGGTTGCTTCTTGCCGCTAGACACGGAAAGGAAGAAGAATCAGAGTCCATTGTGAAAGGTTAATTGTGCAGCTCCTAATTTTAGAGGGTGAAGAGTGTAAATGGTGCCTGGGAGGCCCAAGGAAGAAAAGAATGCCTCAGTGACCAAAACAGGAGACAGTACTCCAAGTGAATTCTGACCATAACACTGTATAGTTCCGATATGATATCCTCTAACTCAAGGGTGTCAAACAAACAGTTCCATCAGGCCCGTGGTGTGCTATGCCAAGTCCCCCAGGCACTACTTCTTACAGCCCGGGGGACCCACTCCTTTAAATTTTGCGCCGCAGTAGCGCTCCACCCCTGCTCCGTGACTTTAGCAGCCTCTCCTACCAGTATAGAGATCCAGCCCACCACACCCCCCACTCACCCCGCCTCCACTCGGAGTGACCAGAAACGGGAGTGTTTTGTGGAGAGACACAGAGCGGGGAAGAGATACACGGTTGGGCTGGGCTGGGTGAACAGAGACTAAGGGGCAGGAGATTGGGGGTTTGGAGATTGGGACTCAGGGAGGAGGGGGTTGGGGAGACAGGGCAGGGTGGTGGCCGGGGGGGGGGGGGGGATAGAAGAAGAGGGTGATGGGGGACTGGAGAGAGGGGCTCAGGGGAGAAAGGGAGATTGGTGCTTGGGTGGGGGTGGAGGGTATAAAAAGTACTGGGGAATGTATTGGGGGCTGTGTGGGAATGGTGCCCAGCGCTTCCTGCAGGGCTGGGAGCACGAAGCACCTAAACAGCAATGTGGTGAGTGGGAGCGATGCCGAGACAGAAGCAGCCACGACAGGGGTGAGTGAAACCTGGGGACGTTATTGTGGTGAGTGAAAAATTGTTTTCACTGGTGGGCGAATGGGGAACAAAGTTGCCCATAACATTGCTGAAAGTGCAAGCGGATGACGGCGCAGCGAGGGAAACAGGGCATCAGGGACCTGAGTGAACAGGGCAAGCAACAGTCTATCTCCTTAGCCAATGAGATTTAAGGATTGGGAAATAAACACAAGGAGGACTGAGAAGGAGGGTGAATTCAATGTCAAATCCGATACAGAAAGTTAAATAAAGAGAAGGAAAGAAAGTTTGGATTAAGAGAGAGAGATAAAAATAGACAGAAAGGAAAAGTAAGGAAAAAAATTAAAAATTAAAAATGACATTTTTAAAATTTCCCCCAAAATTATAAACCTGAAGGAATGAGACTTCAGTGCCAGAGAGGTTGATTGGCAATAATGAACAATTATCACATTGTTAAAAGGGTATTTATGCTAATTATTACTCGCCCGAGTCAACATGGTTTTATGAAAGGGAAATCGTGTTTGACAAATTTACTAGAGTTCTTTGAGGACATAACGAGCAGGGTGGATAAAGAGGAACCAGTAGCTGTCCTGTATTTGGATTTCCAGAAGGCATTCGATAAGGTGCCGCATAAAAGGTTACTGCACAAGATAAGAGCTCACGGTGTTGGGGGTAATATATTAGATTGGATAGAGGATTGGCTAACTAACAGAAAACAGAAAGTCGGAATAAATGGGTCATTTTCCAGTTGGCAAACTGTAACTAGTGGGGTGCCACAGTGCTGGGGCCTCAGCTATTTACAATCTATATTAATGACTTGGATGAAGGGACCGAGTGTACTGTTGCCAAATTTGGTGACGATACAAAGATAGGTGGGAAAGCAAGTTGTGAGGAGGGCACAAAGAGTCTGCAAAGGTTTAAATGATTAATAGGTTAAATGAGTGGGCAAAAAATTGGCAGATGGAGTAATGTGGGAAAATGTGAGATTATCCACTTTATTATTAAATATTATTTAAATGGAGAGAGACTACAGAATGCTGCGGTACAGAGGGATCTGGGTGTCCTCGTACATGAAACACAAAAAGTTAGCATGCAGGTACAGCAAGTAATTAAGAAGGCAAATGGAATATTGGCCTTTATTGCAAGGGGGATGAAGTATAAAAGTAGGGAAGTCTTTCTACAACTGCACAGGATGTTGGTGAGACCACACCTGGAGTACTGCGTACAGTTTTGGTCTCCTTATTTAGGGAAAGATATACTTGCATTGGAGTCAGTTCAGAGAAGGTTCACTAGGTTGATTCCTGAGTTGAAGGGGTTGTCTTATGAGGAAAGGTTGAGCAGGTTGGGCCTATACTCATTGGAGTTTAGAAGAATGAGAGGTGATCTTATTGAAACATATAAGATTCTGAGGGGGCTTGACAGGGTTGACGCAGGGAGGATGTTTCCACTCGTGGGGGAATCTAGAACGAGGGGGCATAGTTTCAGAATAAAGGGTCGCCCATTTAAGACGGAGATGAGGAGGAATTTCTGCTCTCAGAGGGTCGTGAATCTTTGGAATTCTCTACCCCAGAGAGCTGTGGAGGCGGAGTCATTGAATAAATTCAAGGCGGAGATAGACAGATTTTTGTAAAACATGGGCATCAAGGGTTATGGGGAGTGGGCAGGAAAGTGGAGTTGAGGCGAAGATCAGATCAGCCATGATCTCATTGAATGGTGGAGCAGGCTCGAGGGGCCGAATGGCCTACTCCTGCTCCTATTTCTTATGTTCTTATGATATCCGCAGCGGGTTTAGTTTGTATATACAGCAACTTCACGCCATTCAATGCATGCCAATGGTGAGGCAGACAGTGAGATGACGTTTTCTCAAAGCTTACAGTGGAGCGGCGCAACTAGGACAGCAACCTTTGGATATTTGAGTTTAACTGCGCACCTTCATGATTGCTTTCAGTGACTGGTGTACAAGGACACCCAGGTCCCTTTATACATCAACATTTCCCAATCTATCACCATTTAAATAATACTCTGCCTTTCTGTTTTTCCTACCGAAGTGGATAACTTCACATTTATCCACGTTATACTGCATCTGCCATGTATTTGCCCACTCACTCAACTTGTCTAAATCACCGTGCAGCCTCTTTGCATCCTCCTCACAACTCAAAATCCCACTGAGTTTCGTGTCATCAGCAAACTTGGAAATATTACATTTGGTTCCCTCATCCAAATCATTGACATATATTGTGAATAGCTGGGGCCCAAGCACTGATCCCTGCGGTACCCCACTAGTCACCGCCTGCCACCCCGAAAAAGATTCATTTATTCCTACTCTCTGTTTCCTGTCTGTTAACCAATTTTCAATCCATGCCAGTATATTACCCCCAATCCCATGTGCTTTAATTTTGCATACTAACCTCTTATGTGGGACTTTATCAAAGGCCTTCTGAAAATCCAAATACACCACATCCACTGGTTCTCCCTTATCTATTCTACCAGTTACATCCTCAAAAAACTCCAGTAGGTTTGTCAAACACGATTTCCCTTTCATAAATCCATGATGACTTTGTCTAATCCCGTTGATATGTTCTAAGTGTCCTGTTATGACATCCTTTATAATAGACTCTAGCATTTTCCCTACTACTGATGTTAGTTCCCTGTTTTCTCTCTCCCTCCTTTTTTAAATAGTGGGGCTACATTTGCCACCCTCCAATCCGCAGGAACTGTTCCATAATCTATAGAATTTTGGAAGATGACAACCAGTGCATCCACTATTTCCATGGCTACCTCTTTTAGCATAAATAATAGCGAGTACCATTAGTCTCACCATTTTTTGACAGCAAATTCTGGCCCATTAAGCCTTCGGTCTGCACGCATTTCCTGTTGTGTAACACTTACTTCCAGTAACATCATGTTTTTGTCATCACACATTCACTGTCACACTTTGTTGATTGGCTCAAAGCAAAACAGCATAAAATGAGATCTGAAGAGGTCGAGAACATATGAATGTAAAGTAGCTAGAAAACTACGAATGAGAAACTAAGGACTTGCAAAAACACCCAATTCTGAATGACCAGACAGGAGAATCTGCCATAGAAGAATCATAGAATGGTTACAGCACAGAAGGAGGCCATCGAGCCTGTGCCGAATCCTTTAAAATTATTTTTGAAAAAAATTCAATCAACCATTTTTTTACTCTAATGTCCAAAATAGGTAAGTAACATAAAAAAGACATTAAAATTACATATTTTACTATAACATGATTAAGCTTAACTGCAAAACTGTCTTTTGCATGTCTGAGTAGCTTCAATCATCTATTTACTTGAAGGCTTCAGACTATTTCCAAAAGCATGGACTTGGACTTGATATTTTTTGCCCAGACCTGTAATTCTTTCAGCTGAAGGCACATCTTGCAGTCAGAGCATGTGCAATATGCACAATTTCCCAAGATATTTTAATACCATTTCCCCAGCCCAACCAGTAAAATGCTCCTCTTCAACCCCCAGCAGGAACCAATTGGATTCTTAATCAAAATTATTTAAAGATAAGGTCGAAGACAAATTTCAAAAGCTTTATTCAGACTCAATTTATCTTGAATGTTTAAACAAAAAGGCTGCCTGTCCGTGAAAGAGAAAGTTTGTGCAGTTTTGAAAATTATTTGAATACAAACTAGGCAATGAATATGAGTATGTTTTTCATTGAACTTTTAAAGAATTAATTTCATTTTTAACTTTAGAAAGTGTGTCAAGCTGAGAGAGTGAGAGAAAATGTCCCATTGTTCACATGTATAATTTGAAAGCACATAAGTGGTTCAACACTTGTTTACATAACTGCTATGGGCGAGTTAAGTACTAAATATGTGCTGTTGTGTGTGAATTTCCAGAAATTGGCTAAGATTTTTTCCCAATATTATCCTGATAACAAGGTAAACCATTTCTGCCATTTACAGAAAATGTTGGTTGCAAGCAGCCACTTTTAAAAAGATGCAAAAATTTCTGATTGACTTTTGCCACTTCAAAATAAAAGTACATTTTATTTTAACAGTCCTGTGTTTATTGACCATTCCGGAGGTGTAGAGACTGAGAGTCAAATCTGTATATATATCTTTGCAGCCGTGATAGTTATTTATCCAAGAAAATCAATATTTTTCCAGGAATCAATCACAAAGCAATTAATTCAGTGTTTGTATCGATCTGCTAGAAACTCACAAACCAGTGCTCTCTCAGTTTGCCAACTCTGGTTGGACATAATCCTGATGGTTTCATCACATGACCTACCACCAAACATCTGCCCCCTCTCACCATTGGTCACCCGACATGTCCATCCTCATGATGCACCACCTTCCCATGCCAATCGGAAAGTGAATGGACTCTTCATTACCCGATTGGACGATTCTTCTCTGTCAGTCAACAGCCTTTTTTCCCCATGTCCGATATTTTTATAACTAACTAACAAAATGTTTCAAAAAAAGTAAACAATTTTTATTGCCCCGATGATTTTTCTCCTGGGTTGCTCGCAGCAGTGTCCTGGAGATTAGTCGTTAATTCCTGGAGACCCGCGTGCTGCCAGACCCAGACTCCCACCAATGCCATCAGGCCCGTGCCCTTGTCCCTCCCACTGCTAACAGATCCGATGAATCCACCACTGAGATAAATCTTAAATTTCACCTATCCCATTTTTCCCATTGCTGCCAAATTCCAGGATTCCCACCTCAATGCTGCAAATTCTAGGACCAATACCCAGTGCTACCGAGGCCTAGGTTCACCCCCCACCGTGCTATTATACCTGCTTCCTCATTGCAACACGTACCCCTACCTCTAATAAAAACAGAAATATGCTGGAAATACTCAGCAGGTCAGGCAGCACCTGTGGAGGAGAAACAGAGTTAACGTTTCAGTTCGAAGACCTTTCGTCAGAACTGGAAAAGGTTAGAGATGTAACAGGTTTTAAGAACATAAGAAATAAGAGCAGGAGTAGGCCATTCGGCCCCTCGAGTCTGCTCCGCAAGTCAATAAGATAATGGCTGATCTTCTACCTCAACTCCACTTTCCTGCATTATCCCCATATACCTTGATTCCCTTAATATCCAAAAAAAAAAAGGCCTAGTCGACTCAATCTCTCCTCATAGGACAATCTCCCCACCCCAGGAACCAGTCTGGTGAACCTTCATTGCACTCCCTCTATGCCAAGTACATCCTTACTTAGGTAAGGAGACCAAAACTGTACACAATACTCCAGGTGTGGTCTCACCAGGGCTCGATATAATTGCAGTCAGACGTCTTTACTCTTATACTCAAATCCTCTTTTAATAAAGGCCAACATACTGTAGGGGAGTGAAAGAGTTAATGGGAGTGAAAGAGTTAATTTGAACTCATGTTAAATTAAAATAATAATTTCTTGTTCTGTATGAAATAGAAGAGCCCAGAGCCCAGGTGGAAGATAAGGCCTGGTTGAGCGTTGTGATACTTAGCAACATCCAAGGCCATAACACAATGGAAGACTGTAAAAACCAGACACAGGGCCTCTACACAGACTGCATATATACGTCATTAATGCTTTTAGTTTGTAACTGACAGAGATAAGAATATAACGAATTAATGGTTTAGTTTGCAACATAATTATTTAGTTTGAATTAAAATATAACGAATTAATGATTTAGTTTGAACTGACATAAATTGTTTAGAATATAACAAATTAATTGTTTAAGTTTGAAATTGACATACTTGTAATCATGTGATATTTTGTAACTATGTGATTGGACAACTCTTCAATAAAAGGTTGTCATTGACAACGAGAGGTCGAGAAGTTGTAGTCACCAGACTGAGCAAGGTTCTGTGACACTTCTCCCAGGGATCTCTGAATATTAAATAAACTGTTTTTTGCTTTTACCTATCAACAGACTGGAGTGAAATAATTTCTCCCTAAAATTGGCGTAGTCGGCAGGGATACTTCGGAGCTGAAAGACCGCCTGTACCAGTGAACAGGGTGAGTAGTCAAATCTTTGACCACCCAGAAATTGGGTCACTTGGCAGGGCGGTGTGAAGGCAACCGCAGTATCTAACGAATTTGGTGTCTGTGATGGGTAAGAAACAGTTTATTTAAACCTAGGTAGTGCATAAGGTGTTTGTGATATTGAAATAATAAGGTTAACCAAACGTATTAATAGTAGTTAAGATATTTGAAGCCTGATGTGTTATTTCGGACTGTAAATGTCTCGAGGACCCATACTGAGCCGAAATTAAGAGGGCGATTGGGCCCCACGTGACGGCCAGAGTTAGTTGGGAATCCGAGACAGACAAAAGAATCTGTAAGACCTCTCTGATGTGTTGCGTTACGGGATCTGTTGGATTGTATGACATGTTGTGATAATGTATTAATGGCTACATGTGAAAGGGGCCAAGTGGCTGCCCAAAACTCACCTCTGTGAGCAAGATTGTTCCAAGTCGGGGCCGCCACCATACTTATGGTGGATGATAGGCAGACCTCTGAAAACGAGTTACTAGGGTGGGCCGGAGAGCGGTAAGCTAGTAATGATATTAATACATTATGGAGAAAGGCGCGGAACCCGATTGTGGCCCGCCAGGATCCATGAGGACCAAAAGGGTTTGATTGATAAAATGAGGAAAGATGGGTGGGATCCATTTGGAAAACCCCTGGCGCAACGGGAGTGGTGGGAGAAGCAGAAACAAAAGAAAACTAGAAAGGCAGGAGTAATTTTAACACATCAGTTAATAATGTTAAAGGAATGCTGGGATCTAAGTTTGTGTGAAAGTGTGTATTAAAGTGAGAGAGTTTTCCTGACTGTGAATGTTTTAAGGAGTTGCAGTATTTCTTTTGTCTGAAAGGTCTGTCTTTAAAAAGGTGTCTGTCATTTTGTTTTGGCTCCACCCACTCTTTTGTACAGAGAGCTAAAAGCTGTTTAACCCTTTGAAGACTTGTTTTGTTGTTTTAAGTTTGTTAATTGTTTTACAAAAAATAAGCTTCAGCCTTGAAGTCACAGTTGCTAATGTGCCTGGAAGAAAAATTAATTTGAATGATGGACAAGGCATGGGTAATTGTTTCTTTGTTAATGTGGCTATGGTTTCTTTCTTTTCCAAGTGATACTGGTTAGTTTAAAAGAAAATTTTGATCTAGATTGAATTGGAGTTATTGAGGTTAATTAACCTATTAAAACCAGACTTTTATTGTGCACGGTGAAATTCTGGTTGGTGTAAATTTGTGTAGACCACATTGAATAAGATATTTAATGGTCTGAACCCAGACTTTAAAATATTTACAGTCTTGGATACAGAACGGGTTCTGGTCCATTCCATTGGCAGAGGAATCACAAGGGAAATTCGCCTTTACTGTCAGGGAAAGACAGGAATTTTATACCAGACTTTGTAGGGAAAGCAGAGCCGATTCAACGGTTTGTTAAAGAGGGATCCAGTAGCGAAGGCAATGCCACAATGTGTGGCTGCAATAGATTGTGCCACAAGAATTGAAAAAAAAACTTTGAACTACAATTTAAGTTAAGCTGGTGTGTAAAACTGAGAAGAACAAAAAGTTTGTTTAACAAAGATTAAGTTTCGGTCTAACATTTAACCTTGGAGTCGCGGTTGCTATGGTGAAATCTTCCAAAGCAGTTTGATTTGATTTGCTTAAATGTGAAAACTAATCTTTCTCCAGTTATATTCAATGTTTTTACAGTATTTTGGAAAGGCATCTGAAGAAAGGACAATAAGAAATATGATGTAATTTATGGTTTTCTACAAGCATGTACTAGTTTGTTTTGTTTTATCTGTTCTGTTCGTGTTCAGTTACGTGAAATGATGCAATTGCGTGCGTCTGACAATGTTTCGCTCCGCCTTCTTAAAAAAAAACCCTGCAAAGGAGTTAACCATTTCCACTGACAGCTGTTTAAGTTATAGAAATGAAATTGAACATTGACAAACCTGTCAGTTCAACAGTACTGCTGTTTGGATTTCGGGATAATTTTGAAATGACAAAATGAACTCAGGCACTATATATTGGGTTACTTTTGGGAAAATAAAAGATCCTCTAAAATAATGATAAATAAAAAGTGTTAATAACTTGGACCAAGTGAGAATGTTTGATCTATGTTTTCAATCTTAAATATTGTACTGGACAGTAAAGTTCCTCCAGGGCTCATGAATGAGATATGAATGGTAATTAATAGGATGTGTAAAATGGAGAAAGGAAGTGATTGAGGGTGAGATAGAAACAGGAGAATTACACCATCAATTGAGAATTTTCCAAACTTCTTAGTGAAAGTCAGGAAAGAGTAGCTAAGAGTAGTAAATTGATAACTTTCTCTTGGAGACATTTGTGTCCCTGCCCATAATGAACTTTTTAAAGGAAACTGAATTTGATAGCCTGGCCACTATCAAAGACATCGGGACCATGCAGAGGAAGATGAACAAAGACCTCCAAGACAATCTTTTGATAAGATACCTGAAGGCCCGAGAAAGGCACATGTGGCATGATGTGGAGATACCGATGAGTGTGCAAATGTGATTTGTTACATGTGAGGCAGTTGCCATCCGGGAATGTATGTTGAATCTGCACTGAAGAACGGGTCTCAGACATGCTCAGTTACTTGATAACAGCAAAACATGAAATGGTTAATGTGGCTCAGGAGAGCGAGACAACTTTTAAAGCATTGACACATACTCCGTCGAGAAACTATCTAATTAATGAAACAATCAGAATAGAGTTAAATACACTGGTACCTGTTAGAGGGATTAAGAACATAAGAACATAAGAAATAGGAGCAGGAGTAGGCCAATCGGCCCCTCGAGCCTGCTCCGCCATTCAATAAGATCATGGCTGATCTGATCCTAACCGCCAATCTACTATCTATCACAGAACCATCTCCTGCATCTAACAGAATTGCACACACGAAATAGGAGCAGAATCAGGCTACACGGTCCCTGGGCCCGCTCCACTACCCACAGGGCCATGACCGATCCGAACCTAGACTCATGTCCAAATTCCTGCCCGCTCCCCGTAACCCTTAATGCCCTTTACTTCTAGGAAACTGTCTATTTCTGTTTTAAATTTATTTAATGATGTAGCTTCTACAGCTTTTTGTGGCAGCATATTCCATGGACCTACCACCCTCTGAGTGAAGTAGTTCCTCCTCATCTCAGTTTTGAAAGAGCAGGCTCTTATTTTAAGACTATGTCCCCTAGTTCTAGTCTCACCCGTCATCGGGAACATCCTCCCCGCATCCACCCGATCCAACCCCTTCACAATCTTATATGTTTCAATAAGATCGCCTCTCATTCTTCTGAACTCCAATGAGTAGAGTCCCAATCTACCCAACCTCTCCTCATATGACCACCCCCTCATCCCCGGGATTAACCGAGTGAACCTTTTTTGCACTGCCTCGAGAGCAAGGATGTCTTTCCTTAAGTAAGGACACCAAAACTGTATGCAGTATTCCAGGTGCGGTCTCACCAATACCTTGTACAACTGAAGCAATACCTCCCTATTTTTATATTCTATCCCCCTAGCAATGAAAGCCAACATTCCATTTGCCTTCTTAATCACTTGCTGCACCTGCATACTAACCTTTTGAGTTTCGTGCACCAGGACCCCCAGATCCCTTTGCACTTCAGTACTCTCCAGTTTCTTGCCATTAAGATAATAAATTGCTCTAGGATTTTTCCTGCCAAAGTGCATCACCTCACACTTTCCAGTGTTGTATTCCATCTGCCAAATCTCTGCCCACTTACTTAGCCTGTCTATGTCCCCTTGCAGGTTTTTTATGTCCTCCTCACTCACTACTTTCCCTCCCATCTTTGTATCATCTGCAAATTTTGATATGTTACACTTGGTCCCTTCCTCCAAATCGTTAATATAGATTGTAAAGAGTTGGGGACCCAGCACTGACCCCTGTGGAACACCACTAGTTACTGATTGCCAGTCTGAGAATGAACCATTTATCCCAACTCTTTGCTTTCTGTTGGATAGCCAATCCTCTATCCATGCCAGAATATTACCCCCAATCCCGTGATTTTTTACCTTAAGCAATAATCTTTTGTGTGGCACCTTGTCAAATGCCTTTTGGAAGTCTAAATACACTACGTCCACTGGTTCCCCTTTATCCACTCTATATGTTACTTCCTCAAAGAACTCCAGCAAATTTGTCAAACATGACTTCCCCTTCGTAAAACCATGCTGACTTTGTCCTATTAAATTATGATTATCCAAATGTCCTGTTACTGTTTCCTTAATAATGGACTCCAAAATTTTACCTACCACAGATGTTAGGCTAACCGGTCTATAGTTACCAGCCTTCTGTCTACTGCCCTTTTTAAATAAGGGTGTTACATTAGCAGTTTTCCAGTCTGCCGGGACCTTAGCGGAATCCAGGGAGTTTTGAAAAATTATTACCAATGCATCTACAATCCCTACCGCCACTTCCTTCAAGACTCTAGGATGTAAGCCATCAGGTCCAGGTGATTTATCCGCCTTGAGTCCCATTATTTTACCGAGTACCACTTCCTTAGTGATTTTGATCGTGTTTAGCTCCTCTCCCCCTATAGCCCCCTGTTTGTCCAGTGTTGGGATATTCTTAGTGTCCTCTACTGTAAAGACTGATACAAAATATTCATTCAGTGTTTTTGCCATCTCCATATTTCCCACCATTAATTTCCCGGTCTCATCCTCTAAGGGACCAGCATTTACTTTAGCCACCCTTTTTCTTTTTATATAACTATAAAAACTCTTACTATCTGTTTTTATATTTTTTGCTAATTTACTTTCATAATCTATCTTCCCTTTCTTAATCAATCTTTTTGTTATTTTTTGCTGCCTTTTAAAGTTTTCCCAATCCTCTGTCCTCCCACTAGATTTCGCTACCTTATATGCCCTTGTTTTTAGTCGAATACTATCCTTAATTTCTTTACTTCGCCACGGATGACTGTCCTTTCTTTTACACCCTTTTCTTTTCAGTGGATTGAAATTGAAGTTGAAGTGGAGAGTTACATGGAATCTGGATTGGGACGGTTGAGGGCTAAGGAGAAATCATGTTTAGTAAGAATTGTCCACGGGATGGATGTGAGTGGGAGAGAGATCTGGAGAATCTTTTGAGTCCATGATTTGTTGACTAGATGTTAAACTGTAATGTCGCTTGAAATGGTTGTAAGACTGAATTTAACTGTGACTGTAATGATTGTGTTTTGTGGGTGATGGAGCGTGGGGAAAACCGGTACGAATCCAGTATGAGGTGATTTTGGTGGTGCCTCCTGTGTCACCACTACCGCAATTACCATGCTTTATGGGTCTAACAGGACCTGTCCCATCAACCAACACGTTTTTAAGTATGAGCTGCACAATTATGTGGCACAATTCGGATACGACATTCCCCTGTTGTCTAAGGGTACCAGTGAGCTCATGATGCGACTGAACTCCTCCCTAAAGCATTTTTATGTTTTGGAGGAAGACAACGCGAGAATAGATATTGAAATTGACAGCATAGAGGACAACTCACACTGGTGGGATATTGAGCTTAATATAGCAGCACACCCTTAGATTTGTATTATTTCACACGCTCTGGTAGTTCTCCAACTTGTAATGATAGTGTATTTGATATATGTAACCTATGTAGTAAGATACATAAGTCAACTGGGTACTCATGCCTATGACTAACCAGCACCAACAAATTAATTGAGCACACCGAAAGAGAAGATCCAAAGCAATGTAGAGGAGACCCCAGGCGGGGTAACATCAGGAAAGATAGAAGAAACAGAGGATACCCCAGGCGGGACAGAATTGGAACACCGGAACAATGAATTGAATTTGAATAAGGGGTCCCTGGGAAAAGATACAAATAGACTTTACGGGACCCCTACCAATCTCAAGGGGAAGGGTATACTGCCTAGTGATAATAGATCAATTCACAAGATGGGTGGAAGCTTTCCCCACAGGAAACTGCACAGCTGCCACAGTGGCCCGGATAATGGCAGAAGAAATAATACCGAGATGGGGGGTTCCTATTCAAATCGACTCTGACCAGGGAACCCATTTCACGGGAAAGGTAGTGAAGAATATCTGCGCATGGATGGGAATAAAACAAAAATTCCACATTCCCTACTGTCCTCAGAGCTCTGGGATGGTGGAGCGAATTAATCGGACCCTAAAAACTGCATTAGCAAAGGCTCTGAGTGAAACCCACCAATTTTGGGTAGATGCTCTGCCCGCAGTCCTGATGAAATTGCGAGCTATTCCTAATCGAACGACAGGCTTATCTCCCTATGAATTAATGACAGGGCGAGCAATGCAACTCCCTTATGGAATTATAACGGGAGGAGAGAAACTAGGACCCTTACAGGACAGGATCCACCGATATGTCCTTGAATTAAGCAAACAGTTAAAAGAAATGAGACAGCAGGTTAGAGAAAGACAGGAAGAAAAGGATAAAAATTTAGACTTGACTGCGTTAACAAACGTTCCCTCTGCAGGAACAAAAGTAATGGTTAAGGTCCTGCCTGCAAAGCAGGGGTTTGCCCCAAGATGGTCCGGTCCTTATCAGGTCCTTATCAGTGGGGACACGTGTGCCTGTATTGATATAAAGGGAACGGGAAGGTGGAAACACTGGACCCAGCTAAAGATCTATAACCCTTCACCAGTGTAGAGATGGTAGCGATCTGGGGTATGTCGTACCCTTTGTACATCACTGCCTAAACCTCAAGGAACACCCAGCCTATCATTATAAACGAGAAATTAATGAGGCTGAAAGATACTTCGCGATCTATCTACCCCCATACGGAGTCGCGAGAGCTATTAAAGAGATACGGTTGTTGGCAGAGGTTTTAGAACAGGTTGGGAATGATACAGCAGAAGCTCTAATAGACATTAACGCCGAGATGGTAGCGATAAGGACAGTGATGCTACAGAACCGAATGGCACTTGATTACCTCCTAGCAGAAAAAGGGGGAACATGTGCATTGATTGGGACAGAGTGCTGTACATACATTCCTGACAGTTCAGAAAATATAACTGATTTGGCTGAGCACATACAGAGGGAAGTTCGGAAGTTACACGAAACCGCAGGAGCAAACTGGTGGGGATGGTTGTTTGGGGGGTCATGGGTTTCATATTTGATGCATGGACTGATAATTATTCTTGTAATTGGAATAGCACTCTGTGAAACATAGAAACATAGAACAGTAACATAGAACAGTACAGCACAGTACAGGCCCTTCGGCCCTCGATGTTGTGCCGAGCATTGTCCGAGACCAAGATCAAGCTATCACACTCCCTATCACTCTGGTGTGCTCCATGTGCTTATCCAATAACCGCTTGAAAGTTCCTAAAGTGTCCGACTCCACTATCACAGCAGGCAGTCCATTCCACACCCCAACCACTCTCTGAGTAAAGAATCTACCTCGGACATCCCTTCTATATCTCCCCCCATGCACCTTATAGTTATGCCCCCTTGTAACAGCTGCCTCTACCCGAGGAAATAGTCTCTGAACATCCACTCTATCTATCCCCCTCATCATCTTATAAACCTCTATTAAGTTGCCTCTCATCCTCCTCCGCTCTAAAGATGATTTTAAATGCATGTTGTAAGGCAGCTATGGACAGAATGATGCCGGTTGCTGTAGTCACTATTGAACCAAGCAATGAACAGCCACTACAGGATATCTATATGTAAAGCTCTTCTTTTCATACAGACACCCTGGCACCAAGGATAGATAGAAGGGAGAGGCGAATTTATCAACACAGATATAATCCGGGGATGATAAATGCGGGAAAGAAGTCGGTATCCCTGACCAGAATTTTTAATTTGGTACGGGACTGAAAGGAGGGAATGTAGGGGAGTGAAAGAGTTAATGGGAGTGAAAGAGTTAATTTGAACTCATGTTAAATTAAAATAATAATTTCTCGTTCTGTATGAAATAGAAGAGCCCAGAGCCCAGGTGGAAGATAAGGCCTGGTTGAGCGTTGTGATACTTAGCAACGTCCAAGGCCATAACACAATGGAAGACTGTAAAAACCAGACACAGGGCCTCTACACAGACTGCATATATACGTCATTAATGCTTTTAGTTTGTAACTGACAGAGATAAGAATATAACGAATTAATGGTTTAGTTTGCAACATAATTATTTAGTTTGAATTAAAATATAACGAATTAATGATTTAGTTTGAACTGACATAAATTGTTTAGAATATAACAAATGAATTGTTTAAGTTTGAAATTGACATACTTGTAATCATGTGATATTTTGTAACTATGTGATTGGACAACTCTTCAATAAAAGGTTGTCATTGACAACGAGAGGTCGAGAAGTTGTAGTCACCAGACTGAGCAAGGTTCTGTGACACTTCTCCCAGGGATCTCTGAATATTAAATAAACTGTTTTTTGCTTTTACCTATCAACAGACTGGAGTGAAATAATTTCTCCCTACAATACCATTTACTTTCCTAATTGCTTGCTGTACCTGCATGTTAACTTTCAGTGATTTGTGTACAAGGACACCCAGGTCCCTCTGAACACCAACATTTCCCAATCTCTCACCATTTAAAAAATACTCTGCTTTTCTACTTTTCCTACCAAAGTGGATAACTTCACATTTCTCCACATTATATTCCATTTGCCATGTTCTTGCCCACTCACTTAGCCTGTCTGTATCCCCTTGAAGCCTCTTTGCATCCTCCTCACAACTTACATTCCCACCGAGCTTTGTATCATCAGCAAACTTGGATATATTACATTTGGTCCCCTCATCCAAATCATAGATATAGATTGTGAATAGCTGAGGCCCAAGCACAGATCCTTGCAGTACCCCACTAGTTACAGTCTGCCAACCCGAAAATGACCCGTTTATTCCTACTCTCTGTTTTCTGTCCGTTAACCAAACCTCAATCCATGCTGGTATATTACCCGCAATTCCATGAGCCCTAATTTTGTGGAATAACCTCTTGTGTGGCACATTATTGAATGCTTTTTGAAAATCCAAATACACTGCATCCACTAGTTCCCCCTTATCTATTCTGCTAGTTGCAACCTCAAAAAACTCAAACAGATTTGTCAAACACAATTTCCCTTTCATAACTCTGTGTTGACTCTGCCCAATCCTATTATTATTTTCTAAGTGCCCTGTTATCACGTCCTTAATAATAGATTCTAGCATTTCCCCTACTACTGATGTCAGGCTTACTGGTCTGTAGTTCCCTGTTTTCTCTCTCCCTCCTTTCTTAAATAGTGTGGTTACATTTGCTACCTTCTAATCCGTGGGAACCGTTCTAGAATCTATGGAATTTTGGAAGGTGACAACCAATGCATCCACTATCTTTATAGCCACTTCTTTTAAAACCCTAGGATATAGGCCATCAGGCCCAGGGGATCTATTGGTTTTCAGTCCCATTAATTTCTCCAGTACTATTTTTTTTACGAATACTAATTTCTTTCAGTTCCTCATTCTCGCTAGACCATTGGCTCTCCACTATTTCCGGGAAGTTTTTTGCGTCTTCTTCCGTGAAGACGGACACAAAGTATTTCCTTATTCCCCATTATAATTACTCCTGTCTCAGCCTGTAAGGAACCCACGTTTACTCTCAGAGTCATAACGGCACAGAAGGAGGCCATTCGGCCCATCGAGTCCATGCCAGCTCTCTGTAGAGCAATCCAGTCAGTCCCATTCCCCTGCTCTATCCCCGTAGCCCTGCAAGTTTATTCCCCTCAAGTGCCTATCCAGTCTCCCCTTGAAAACATTGCTCGTTAATCTTTTCCTTTTTTCATACCTATAGAAGCTTTTACAGTCTGTTTTTATGTCTCTCGCTAGTTTACGCCCATATTCTATTTTTTCCTTTCTTTATCAATTTCTTGGTCCTCCTTTGCTGAATTCTAAAATCCTCCCAATCCTCAGGCTTACTTCTCTTTTTGGCAACATTATAAGCCTCTTCCTTTGATCTAATACTATCTTTAACTTCTCTTGTTAGCCACGGTTGGACCACTTTTCCTGTGGGGTTTTTGTGCCTTAAAGGAAAGTATATTTGTTGTAAATTATGTATTAATTCTTTAAATGCTAGCCATTGCTTGTCTACCATCATACCTTTTAATGTAGTTTCCCAATCTACCTTCGCCAACTCGCCCCTCACACCTACATAGTTTGCTTTGTTTACATTTAACTAAATCACTTTCAAACTCAATATAAAATTCTGTCATATTATGGTCACTGAATTCCCTTAAGGCCCCTTTACTACAAGGTTATTAATTAACCCTTTCTCATTGCACAGTGCAGAGGCTGGGAAAGCGGGGAGGGGAGGAAAGAACAAAAGGGAAGGTCTGTGATAAGGTGGCAGGCAGGAAAGATTAAATGACAAAAGGGATGATGGTGCAAGGCAAAAGGAGATGGTAATGAGACAAGTAAAGAAACAAAAGATGCGTCTAGAAGAGGTGTAAATGGGAATAGCAGAATCATCAACAGCTACCATCTGAAAAAATGGGAGCAGAGATTATGATCTGAAATTGTTGAACTCAATGTTGAGTCTGGAAGGCTGTAAAGTGCCTATTCGAAAGATGAGGTGCTGTTCCTTGAGTTTACATTGAGCTTCATTGGAACAATGCAGGAGGCTGAGGACAGAGAGGTCAGAGTGGGTGTGGAGTTGGGAATGAAAGTGATAAGCGACCGTAAGCTCGGGGTCACACTTGCGGACTGAATGGAGGTGTTCCGCAAAGCAGTCACCCAATCTCCATTTGCTCTCCCCAATGTAGAGGAGACCACATAGTGAGCAGTGGATACAGTATACTAAATTGAAAGAAGTACAAGTAAATCGCTGGAAGGAGTGTTTGAGGCCCTGTGTTTGGGAAGGGAGGAAGTAAAAGGGCAGGTGTAGCATCTCCTGCGCTTGAATGGGAAGGAGCCATGGGAAGGGGAGGGGGTGTTGTGGTGATTGAGGAGTGGGTCAGGGAGTCTCGGAGGGAGCAGTCCCTTCGGAATGCTGAACGGGGAGGGGAGGGGAAGATGTGTTTGGCTGTGGAATCACGCTGGAGGTGGTAGAAATGGTGGAGGATGATCCGTTGAATGTGGAGGCTGGTGGACGGGGTGGGAGAGGAACCCTATCGTGGTTCTGGGAGTGAGGGGAAGGGGTGAGAACGGAAGTGCGGGAAATAGAACAGACACAAGCTCAAGGAACTGCACCTCATCTTTTGATTAGGGACTTTACAGCCTTCCAGACTCAACATCGAGATCAACAATTTCAGACCATAAACTCTGTCCCCATTTTTTCGGATGGCAGCTGTTGATGATTCTGCTATTCCCAATTACACCTCTTCTAGACCCATCTTTTGTTTCTTTTCTTGTAATATTACCACCACTTTTTGCCTTGCACCATCATCCCTTTTGTCATTTAATCTTTCCTGACTTCTACCCTATCACAGACCTTCCCTTTTGTTGTTTCCTCCCCTCCCTCCTTTCCCTGCCTCTGCACTTGCTTAAACTCGGTTACATCTCTTACTTTTTCCAGTTCTGACGAAAGGTCATCGACCTGAAACGGTAACTCTGTTTCTCTCGCCACAGATGCTGCCTGACCTGCTGAGTATTTCCAGTATTTTCTGTTTTTACTTCAGATTTCCAGCATCCGCAGCATTTTGCTTTTATACCCCTACCTCTATCCTGGTACATTTTGCATATTATTTTGCAGTGTATCGTTACCTTTAAAACAGGTAAGGGATAAAAATTAAATACATAGGTAATGGAATATATCTGAAATAAAGATGATCCATCAATAAATGTAAGAATAATCAAGGCCACTGATTTACAGTTTTCACAGAAAAATGAGCAGTTGCAGAATTCAATTCAAATTAAGTTAACTTATTCACTGTAAATCAGTGGCCCTGATAATATATTGTGCATTACAGGCATGAAACTCCTACTAATATGAAACAGTGTGTCACAGTGAGTAATCACATATATGCTAGTTTAATATATTTTATATACTTCGAACAAAACATAGTAACTGTATTGAAAATATAACCAATATGCTTGTCCTTGAACAGTGTGCTAATGTGCAGTCTCAGTTGACAAATTTTAAATTCATTGGCAATTAAAATATACATTTTTTTTTAAAAGAGTGTTCGAGATGGATTCACAATATTAGTGTTTCTAGCAATTAGAATACCAATTAAGGAATGCAGTTTTTCTAACTGAGCGTAGGCTATTACCAGAACGCAGGCTCTGACTGTGATTGATATTTGAGATGCCTTCTCCTCTGTCGAGTTCGCTCTTGACAGATGTACATGCTGAGCAGACCTTTATTATGATCACTTATTTCTTTGTTCAGGAGCAAAACAGATTGATGTTTCACTGTTTTCTAATGGCAGTACAAATAGGTGGAAGGTTTTCTGACAAAATCTGTCGTCTTTTTCCCAACCCATTCACATTCCTTCTATGGAATCATTGTTCGGTTGGATTGCCCTGGCGAAGGTCAATCAGAACAATAACTGTTGGTTTAAGAACATGAGATGTGAGTGAGGCAAATTGTGTCACATTCTTCCCACCCCACAAACTTGTACATATTGCTTCACTTGTCCTGAAGGCAGTGATTCATTCTGGATTATGGTTACCGAAGCACTTCCAGCTCTCTAATACTCTGCCCAAGTGGTTTTCTTCTCTTATTTTTTTCCCAGTTTTCTCCCCATCTGACTCCTCCTCTCCTGAAGGTGCTAACTCACACTGGGGGGTACAGTTCCAGCACTGCTAGCAACCCTCTGGCACCTCAAGCAACTCGGCATTCTTCATGTGTGACATTTATAGTGAGTATTCGTAGGCTATTTAAAGTAATTCATTGTAAGTGAAGCACTTTGGGACATTTCTGAGAGACATGATAAAGCACGATATAAAAGCAATTTTTAAATTTATGTAACTGTGGGGGTTTTATGCATGATAATTGTTTACATCTGTTGTCTGTTGTGCTGAATGCATTTCCTTTGTCCTTTTTGGCATTTCTGGCATTTTTACCTACTAATTTTTTTATGCTAACCAATGGGATTTTGTAAATATTGTTCACCATTGTTTCTGTGTTGTGTGACATGTCCAATTTTATCTGGCAACGGTATTTGATGACATGTAGCATGGAGCTGAGCTGAGCTGAGGCTATTCTAATTTGGCATCCCCACATGCATACTTTCCAGTAAATCAGCAAGACCTGGGGAGCTCAAGTGGCATTCTTCATGTATGAGCATACACATGGAGTATTGGAAGGCTGTTCAACTATGGAGAGCATCACAGTCAAGACAAAGACCAATCCTCAACTATAGATGTGCACTTTCTAATCTTGTGGGGGGCGGGGGGAGGCAGGCATGTTTGGGAGGAGGGTATAAATGGTGTGGTTGGGTAATGATCAGGAATGCTAATCTGCTCCTAGCTAATCATTGCCCTTTCTTAGCTTGGATACTTGTAGTGGATCGACTACTGTCCCAACTGAAATCTGCTAACTCAGTCAGACAGAAAATCAAACGTTGCTGATGTACTGTCACGAGATATTATTGACCAACTCTATCAGCACAAACAACTTGCCCTTTCTCTGCCCAATGTATCAGTCGTCTTTGGTCCAGATCCGTGCTCCACTTTGAGGTAAGAGGTGTCAGCAAATCCCAGTGTCAAATGAAATGGGAGACATCTGTGACACATTAACTAAAGCAAATAATATTTACAAAATCCCACTGACAGGCATACAAAAACATGAGCAGGTACAAGTCACAGCAACGTCAGAAAAGACGAAGGAAGTGCACACAGCACAACAGACCACGGATGTGAACAGTCATCATGTATACAACTGCAAGCATGTTAGGATTAATACAGATGAAGCACCATTATACTTGACTCTAAATGTGAAAACAAAAAGACCCACAAAAGAAAACCACCGATGCAAATCAAAATAAATAAGGACCGTCAAATTGGATCACTCTTTAAGGCAAACATCACAAGAGAAAAGGGATTAACCACTGTTGCTGGAAAGATTTAATACAAAAACTCCACCAACATAAATTATGGATGGTTATCAACACACAAGCATATTCAAAGCATCAACACACTGAGCCCCATTTGGTGACAAGCGGCAGAAACAGATATCAGTAATACTAATATGAACTACACCTCAACACCACACTACTACTTTTCATCTTCAAAAAAGATCCAGTAGATTTTTCATTGATTCTAAATCGGTGCTGATGGCTGCTTATGGTTTACATGCTCTTGAGGATTTTTCCAAAACTGTTAAGTTTACTGGTCTATAATTCCCAAGATTATATATAACTTCTGAATATTGGAATAATATTTACTCTGCTCTAGCCTCAGGTAAAGAATCTACATTTATATTCTTATGGAGCTCCAAAATGATTAACTGGAATTTCAACTATTTCCTTTCTCATTTACTTGAGGATTCTAGGGTGTATGTGATCTGGTTCAGGAGAGCTGTTTGCATTTATCGTTCCTTCATCGTCGCTGGGTCAAAATCCTGGAACTCTCTATCAAACAGCACTGTGCGAGTACCTTCACCACATGGACTGCAGCGGTTCAAGAAGAAAGCTCACCACTATATTCTCAAGGGCAACTCAGGCTGGACACACTTCCTGAGAATGATTTTTTTTTAAAGTTTCCTGACTTTCTTAACAACAAATGCTTTACTGACTTCTGCATATGTTGTAGGTTCCTGAATAGGAATTTATCTACATTTATGAAAGCTGATGTGTAAAAAAAAAATGTAACCCCTCTTCCTTCCCCTTCCATCCCTTATGAAGGTGCTGTCTCATGCTGTGGTACAATTCTATGGGGGCTGACTGACGTCTGGTACAGTACCTTGCCCAAGTGTCCAATTTTTCATAAGTGAACATAAACAATGAGTGCTGACAAACTATTCAGTTGTGAAAGGCATCACAGCAGAGTCCAATTCTGTCCTGACCCAATGTCCACACACAAGCACTTTCCAGCAGAAGTTACTCGATAGCAATCAGGAGTGGGAATGCCGCTGACCATTTTCCTCCCTCGATGAGGAGCAGAGGCCAATTGAAGAATCCGTCCTGACCCACACCTTATTCATTGGCCCAAAAATTAGTCTTGCTATGCGAGAGTACGCACTGTGTACTCTCGCGTATTCTGTCTCCAATTGCCGGTTTTCTGCATGCACTGTGCATGCGCTGAAAACCGGCACTTGGTGATTTCAAAAGGGGGCGGTTCCTAAGTGAACCGCGTGCGCGCTACAGGCTGCGCGCACGCAGTGCACTTAGTGCTTTGAACGCGCAGGTAAGCATGGAAGATTTTGCACATAAAGAAAGGAGGCGTAAGACCCTCTTTTAACAAGGTAAGTAGTTAATTAAGTATTATTTTGAATTTTTTTCAACAGGTATATCTTTTTTAGAGACTTTAAAGAAAGGTAAGTTTATTTTTATAACTTTTTAAAAGATTTTAAATTTTTTCAAAAATTTAATTTTTTGTTTAAAGTGGTTAATTTATTTAACTATACTTATTTTATTAATATGATGGTTTTTAAAAAAAATTTAATTGAGGTTTAGCTGTTCTTTTGGGGGGGTATAGATTCATAGCTTTCACAGCCCTTGCTCTGAAAACTATGAATGAAAGATGGTGTGCTGCCATTGGCTGTAACTGAATCACGTGATCCCAGAGCTCGCACGAATTAACTGCGCCTGTGGGATACGGAAGCACTGCACAGCTGCTGTCTAGAAACTCAAGTTCGTGCGAGCTCGGAATGAAAAGGCAGGCGCGCAGTGAGATATCGCGGGGAAGCCTTACCCCCGCACGAAGGCTCCGTCTTTAATTTCTGGGCCATTGTTTTGCTCATGACCAGTCAGCTCAACCAGCAAAACTCAATCAGGCATTCAAACTTTTAAAAATCATGTACTAGCTGATCTCCTTTGACATCACTCAGGGATTGTCTGGATCATTGTTGTGATGTTTAGCTGCGAAGGTGCAGCTGTGTTTCCCCTAACCTATCCTTTTAAGGCCACTGCTGAGGTAGTCACTGTAGGGAAGTGGTCTGAATGAGCATATTCTAAAATTAAGTATCTGCTTCTTTCTTCAGCTCCAGCCTTTGGGGAGAAGCAAGTTATCAACAATAACTTGCATTTATATAGCGCCTTTAACATAGAAAAACATCCCAAATCTCAAGGTCAGAAAAACCAACAGGCTTTCTTTCTCTATCTTATACTTTTGACATTTTGGAGTGTGAAGGATGTGGACTAGATGTCAGACTTTTACATATACAGATCAATTATAACCTTGTATTTTACAGGTACAGTATATTGTAAACTTTAGATAAGCCAAGACTATTTTCTAGTCTTATTATATTCTTTAGTTGGATATATGTTTGTGTTAAACGTGCTGAAGAGTAACAATGCATTGGCCGTTTCCTAAATCGGTAGTGTTCAAGACTTAACCCATGAGCCAAATCCGCCCCACTCGCTCCTTTCAGGTGGTCTGCAGTTCCATTCTTCCTTGTGTATGCAATGCAGATTTTCAGCCTCAGATGTTTGAACTTCTTGGGGAGAAGCGACAAGCTAACGTTTCAGGCATAACCTTTCATCAGGAACTAGTTCTGATGAAGTGTTATGACTGAAATGTTAACTTGTCGCTTTTCTTCACAAATGAGTGTGCCCAGCATTTTCAGATTTCCAACGTCTGCGGTATTTCTTTTTAAACTTCTTGGGCTTGGAAGATCAGAGAAAGCTGTTCCATTATTGATACATTTAGACCCATTAAGGAGCAGCCTTTTACTACCAATCAGTCCTCCAGGCCCAGAGGGAAATAGGGAGCAGGGAATGGGGGGAAACTGGGGAGGTCAGCGGGAGGGGTTTAAAGAGCTGAGGCCGGTGCTTTCTAGCAATGAAACCTCATGGCAAAAACTCCAAAGCAGTGGCCACATTGCTGGAGTAAAAGAGGCAGCTGCAATGTGGTGGCGACAGCAGTGGACATGGATGAATAAGCAGCAGTGGAGAACAAGTCACAGCCAAGACAGCTGAAGGTGGTGTACCAGTCCTGGAAAGGAAGAGCAAAAAGTTAAGTGACGTACAGATTCTTTGTGGATGTGGGCCTCAGGGTTTAACAATAGGGGACTTGATTTTTAGAGTGTAAAGGGCTCACATTTTTTATGTAATGATATGCAATATACTCATTAGTTGTGTTATGTAGATTCACCTCCCTGGTCCTGAGGTTTGGACATCCAGTCCTAGATGATACATGTAAAGTTGTTTGTAACTAACATTATAAACACATTGCCATGATATCCCATGTCAGTTGTGATATGTTTAATTAATGAAAATAACAGGAACCCCAAAAAACAGTACTTAATATCATAAAAAAGCAAGTATAGTAGTTATAAGGTTTAATCATCTGAGAAATGCAGTAACACTGGCTTTCAAGAGTATGATTGTTTCGGATATTCCTCTACAAACACCTTGGGGGGTATTTTAACCTTACAAAGGGCAGATTGGGGGTGTGTGGGTAATTAAAGTGTTAAAAATCAGAATCCCGACCTGAACCCACCCACTTCCGGTTTTAACAGAGGCGGGACGGTGGGCAGGCAGTCAATCTGTTGCCAGGAGGCAGGTTGTCAATTTAAATATTTTAATGAGCCTGGAAGCCTCTGCTTTAACCTCCATTTTGAATTTAACTTTAGCTGGTCAAGTTTTTCATGCCTCGTGAAACCCACCAGCTAATGGAAGGCGAGCACTGCTGGATCCAGGAGGCAAGAGCCTTTACACTTACCTCCTGATACCAGGGTCCCTACCTAATCCACCCCCTTAGGCCTCGGATTCCTCCCCTCCAGGCCTTTGGTCCCCTCACGAGGCCTCCCGGCCCCACCCTCCTCCGACCACCCCATCAGGCTCCTACAGGCCCCTGATCCTTTCAGCCCCCCCACCCCGCCCCCCATGCTCCTCCGGCCCCCCAATCGCTTCAGACTACCCCACCCCCCCACCCACTGTGCTCCTCTGGCGCATGATCCACTTCGGACCCCTGCCCCCCCCAGGCGATCCCTCCCTCCTCTGTGCGGCCTGGTGCCGCAGGCCTACCCGCCCAGAGCCAGCCAGCCTCTCAATCTGGCTGGCTGCAGGCGGAAAAAAGAGGCATCCCATGCAAATCAGGCCCTGCCGTTAAACCAGCAGGGCCTGCGGGAAACCTGTTCTCCTGATTGCCTTGGAACCCCACTGCTCCCAACCAGCCTTCCCCATTAAAATTCAGCCCCTTGTATTTGTCTTGTCCCAACATACAATAAACACTCAGTGCTGCTTATCATCCAGGTTTGCAAATTTAATTTGCGATATTAAATCTGGTCACCTATGAAACATTATCCAGTCTTTGCAGCACTATTTTAAATAGGAGAGCTCTTTGTTTCGCATCTGGACAAATACAAGGTAATAAGTTAGATTTTGAAATCAGAGTTGAGAGGGTGATTCCTGTCGCACCTCTCCCTCTTGTGGCCAATGTCAGTTCTACAGTCCAGTGTCTTGAGCAGTACCTATTTACAAGCTCAATGCAGAGTGAAAAAGATTTAACAGCTTCATACTAATAAACACAATGGTTTCAACAAGAAGTTCTTTTGCAAATAGATTTAGTAACTAGGGAAATTCTAATTGCATTGTCTGATGCCAAGTCATGACCTCCAATCCAGAGTGAAACATTTCTTCTTTTGTGTCCTACCTTTCAGTTGTAGTGCTTTCTTTAGGATGCCGAGGCTGCAGTCTGGTTCAGCCTGAGACAGTGGTCAGGGAAGGGGGTGAAATCAGTGGTGAGGGAACAAACTTTGTGGTGGGGGCCGAAGACAATGGCTTCAGTCTTCCCAAAGTTTAATTGGGTGAGGTAGAACTGGGTGTTGTCAGAAAACATGTGGAACCTGACTTTGGATGCTGTCACCGAGGGGTGGCATGTTATTGCTATTGTTCCCCAGAGTAGCCTGCAGCATGCCACCTTAACAAAGATAAGGAGACAATTTTGGGGAGTCAGCTACAAATCAAGGGACCTTAAAAGTCAGAATGTGTTGTCACATTACAGGACTTTAATAAGTCTTACTGAAATCCACAGTACTATCTCTGAAGTTTCAAACTTCCACAAATATGACCATCATTTGAAATCTCAGCACAACAATTCGCTGTACAGAAACCATATGCCACTTGGTAAGAATATCATTTATTACTCAATTTACTAGAATAGCCATGACAAAATAAAACAAACTTTACTTTGAATTTTTACAATGTACATGCATTAACAAATGATACAATTTTACCAGTTTTGGTTTGATGCATCAGGTTTTGCTATCAACACCTTAAAACTGCATCTTGCAAAAGACACACTGGTCAGTAATCATGATGTATATACATTACTATGTGTTCCTGTTGAGTTAGAGCTGTGCACCGGGCTCTGCAAGTTTATTGAAGTATAATTAAGGTATATATTGTCAAATAATAAAGCAGCCAAGCTTTTGTCAATTTTGTGATTTAACATGTTTTGAGGGATCCCAACAGATCAATAGTAAATGCACAGTGTTACGTGATGCTGGACTGTACAAACCAGGAATATTACAGGCTTAATTCCCTGACCTGTGCTGAATTAGCTGATCTCAGCTCAGGCAGGTGTTGAGACACCGCAATTGGTTTGTGTTCCTGGGTTTAGTGTAAGGTGAAGGGAAAAGTCAGCAAGGATTCCCATTCTTATCTCTAACCTGCAACCACTGCTGGACAATACTCGTGGACGTAATGGGCTCACTGCAATGGCACCACAGCCAAGTATCCAGTTTGCACTTGCCATCTCAGCTCACAAACGAAGAATGATCACCTGGATGAAGTACCAGAGGTCTGTTGCACCTGTAGAACTTGCAGTCCCAGTGACATTCTGTCTTCAGGAGGGGGTGGGGTGGGGGAGGAGTGTTTTTCAATAAAGATCTTAATAACAAGCATCTTCAAATAATTTAGGATTATAATACCTTGATATTATCCAGTCCTTTTAATTGTGATGGAGATTCAAATAAACTAACTACTGGTTTGAACTCTTCACATTCATCCATCATTTCTGTATTAACCAAAGGTACAGAAGTTTGTTAGCTTCACAAGTAAAAATTCATGAAATTGAACTATCTACTGGAAAAAGAATATTCCTTTATATAGCACCTTTCCCGTCCTCAGGACGTCCCAAAGTGCTTCACAGCGAATGAAGTACTTTTCAAATGTAGTCACTGACAAAAAATAACTCAAAAATATTTTATCTGGTACAAATAAGATTTATGGATTATAGTTTCAAAGACGTAATAGGGGATAAGCAAAAAGATCTGAATTCACTCTCCCCTTCAGGGGCCAGCTCTGAACATGACCTCTTTTTTATTTTTGTAAATGTGATGCCATTTGCTCAGGTGAGACATGAAGATTCAGATTTTTCAGCCAAGCACATCAGAAAATTAAAGACCATTAAGTCATCTAGAGATTATTTTTTAAGGCCACAGCAGACCAATTTATTTTTTAATTTGCTTTCACTTTCATTTAGCAGACCCTAAATATACAGTAACCCATAGATGTTGCAATCCAGCTAATAAATACCCTGAAAGTGGACATCTTCTCATCTGATTGGTGGAATTGAGCTTGTAAAGATTAGTTCTGGATGTCATTCAGATCACCTAAGCTTATTTTGTTGTCCAATTTTCCCTCCCTGCTCACTTGTGGTGTACGGTTCCATCGATGCCTACAGTCTTCTTGCAGCTCACACAGGTTATTCTTCATGTGCGAGTGAACCCTGCCAGGCTATTCAACTGCAATGTCATCACAGCCAAATCTGATGATGTTCTCACTCTATATTTGTACACATGCACTTTCACAAGTTAGCACTGGATGGTGATCCAGAGTGGGAACCCAAGATTTTTTTCCTCTCCTTAGCCCATGAAAATTGAAGCCAATTATAAGCTGCCCCAAACTGCTGCTTCTGAGTTCTATTAACTGAAGACAAACCAGGAACTCAACCAGAGATATTTTGGTTTATGCAGCTTAGCTGCACATTGGGCAATGCCTTTACTCACTACGACATTGAGGTGGCTAAACTGAACTTTGATCCAAAGAGCTCTTCAAATGGAGAAAGTCCAAGGTTCAGATCCTTTGAAAACAGAACTATTTGGCTTTAGTTTTTCAAGCTGCATCTTCAATTTTGAAACATCAACCCGACCCTGAGGATAGGGAGAGGGAACATCCCTGAATTCCCAAACTCAGCTACACTGAGACCAGACATATTCCTTTAGAGGGAGGAGGAAAAACATACAACTCAAAAGGCAGAGCTGTTACTGGTCCCTAAAAACTCAGAACACGACTGGCAGTCTTGGAACAAGTAACCTTTCCTCTTGGGTGCAGGTACCTGATGCAATCTAAATGTAAGAAAAATAGTGGTTTGGGGAGGGATGAAAGAATAGGAAAAAAAAAATCTTAATCATCAAACTGCACCAAAACTGTAATTCTCTGAAACTGCTAGTTTAAGATGGTATCAATTATAGCTGTCAGTTAATACTTTCTGGTTATCGTTGTAGTCAATTAAGTTTTGCTATCTCTGAATGATTGCCCCCCACTCGCTTAGTTGAATCCTATCCATTGCTTCAATACAAATGTGTCCTGTGTTTTGAGAAGTTGCAGATCAGTATCTCTAGGTTAACAGGTGGTTGCAGATTATTAAAACATTTTGAGGGTAAAACTGTTCAAAATTTAAGCAACTCTTCCCTTTGCAGGCATGAGGAATTACTCCAGGTATTGCAAAAGACCTTTTAAATCATAAAAGAATTTTGGTACCTTTGAAAGCAACTGGTGAGTTTCCTAATCCTCTGTTGTACCTACACACATGTATAGATGGCAGAACTTGAATAAAATAGGAGTTTTGCCCTCCAAAAACTACAATTCTTTCATCAGCAACAAAGTGGCACTTGCCTATTCAATACTGATCAAAATCTGACTGATCCCATAAAATGGAAGAAATAACAGACCTTACAGCAAACAAAAAAGTTCACGTTATGTATTTTGTCCATTCTGCACCATGTGGCAGGATGACTTGAAGCAAAGGCCTACGATTAGGACAATTACATTGCATGTGAAAATGACAGCAAGAAAATAGAAGATAATTTCTTTACAAAAAAAAAGTTAGATGTGCAAACATCATTTGGTTATACAAACACAGCAATTTAATTCCTCAGACATTCCTCAGTCTATATTTCAGGATGCAAATAAAGCATCATATAATTAACAAAACAAAATCAAAGCAACTGGTGCACTAAAACAGAAATTATGGGATCAATTTTATCTGGGGGCAAGTTAGGGATGGACAGGGGTGTGGGGCGGGAGGGAAACCCCCGTAGGGAGCTTAGCGTGAGGGACGAGCCTCATTTGAGTACAGGAGGACAGTTTCCCGCCCGAAACTGGCAGGGGTGATGGAGCAAAAATCAGGTTGGGAGCCCGAAGACGCTGTGGACCCAAGGGAATGGTCCCCGGCATAAAATTAGAATGGTGGCGGGGGTAGTAGCTGATACCAGCGGGGGGGGGGGGGGGGGGCGGGGGTGGAGAGGCAGGGCCAGAGATGGGGAAGCCCAAGGACTCCTTGCCCGGACCGGGGGAGCACTCCTGCTCCTCATGGCCCACACTGATTCTACAAAGAAATTACATTTTGAAACTTACCGTGGCCTGTTCTGACCACTCCAAGTCTTGGTTTGGCTATTGGGGTTGGCTCCGTGCAGGTCTCCTGGATCCGGAAGTTAACATGATGTTGCAGCGCCAATGATGTAATTGGGCTGTGACTTTCCAATGTAAAGTAGGCTCCTGCCTTCCGGGGGTAGGTGGCTCTCCCGTGCCTGTTCTCCAGTAATTTAAAATCGGGGTTTGGGGGGGGGGGGGGGGGGGGGGGGGGGGGGGAGAGGGGGGGTTTGGCAAAAGCACCGTTCCCGCCCAGGGGCATTAAAATTTACACCTTTAAGTTGATGGGCTTTCTCACATTAGCATACTTGTTTCAAAAGACAAAATGTTAAATTACATTCAGATTTTAAAACTGCATTTGCAACAAAAAAAAAGTTTTACACGGGGCAAGAACAGCCAAACTCAAACTGTAGTAAAACAGTTTTATTCCTCACTATTCCAGCTGCACTTGGCTACTGGTAATACAAATGTCACACCAAACAATTAAAAAATAAAATAAGCTTTTAAAGAGTTTGCGGACACTGTTGGTAATAATGGAGATAGCCAATCCTCTTAAAACCCACAACTGTCAACACCATGCAGGGGTTGAAGTCTGGAAGACTTCAAGCACACTGGTCAATTAACAGACCAGCCATCTGACCTCATTCGATCAAATAAGTTAACAAGTTAAAAATCTTTTCATGCAAAGTTCCTGATTTAAAGTGGCAGATTCATCTCTTGCTGGATGTTAATAATAGATATCTATAATTTCATTAGATATATTTACCTACACAGAATTTTTTTTAAAGAAGTTTGGTGTTGCTAAACATCAATCAGATCAGAACTGTTGTGACAGGATCATTCTTGTGGACCATTATATGTAATAGTTCAAAAACTATCAGCAAGTGGGGAATGCCATAGAGCGATGGCTTCCCACGTCAATGAGTTCTCAGTCTCAACTGCATCACCATGGGTGGCGCCTGGTGGAGCCAGTCACTTCCCCATTGGAAGGGGGGGAGGGGGGAGGTTGGTGGGAAAGGGGGAAAGCCCATAATATTGGATCATCCTAGCTGATTCAAAGTAGTAACAGCAGCAGCAGAGGCCACATCCTCTTTGCCATGGCAGCTCTGTGGCCTGGGGATTTTTTTTTTAAAACTCCACCATCAATTGGTTGTATATAATGTTTTAAAATGCATTTTAGATTTTTTATTTTGTTGCACTGTGGAGTAGATTCAGGGAAAAACTATGAAAATATTACCAAAGACATGGCCATTTTTGACAGGTCCATAAGATAATCCCCCCAAAAAACTGCAGCATTCAGGCTGAATAATTAAGGCTTTGGAGGACTTATGACAATCATCAATGCACACGAGAAACACTGAAAGAAATCAATCTGACAAAAATCCCTTTAATGGAAGTGCAAACTGGTATAGACATTCCTCATGATGTTCCTGTAGTGACAGTTCAGGAAAACCTCTGTATTTATGATGTACATAGATCTGTTCATTTGGGCGTTCTGCTGAGGACATTGATGTAATGGTCTATTTCACTGAAACCTACATATACCTCAGGTAGTATACAGGCTTTATTTTGTGAAGCAACAGTGCCATGTTTGTTATCTGCAGTCTTGGATGAACAATTTACAGTGTAAACACAATTATTTTATCCGCCATATTACAGTGTTTAGTTTTAAATTATGTTTTAAAATATATCAACTGCACCTGTGAGATAAATATGGCACCCAAAACACTCCCCCATTACTTTAATGTTGTGATGACATGAGTTGGGATATCTATAGGCATTGACACTTGCAATGTGGCACTGGTTAGACTGTAAACAGCAGAGAAAGGGCTGCCAGGTGGTGGACTGAAGAACCTGGTGGAGGCACAGCTCTGCTTCATCTCACAGGAACACATCAAACAATGACACAGCAGGTCTTTGCACCCATACTCGGACAAAGCCAAATACCAACAGCTTGCATCATGCTACATAACTGTACTCGTCTGCTGAAGTCTGGCTACGCTCAATATATTGTTTGTCAATGAGGACTTCAATGCACTTCTTGATCATGCTGATACTAGGGTTGAATCTTGCTCTTGATTGGCTTATTACCTGTTGAGAAGTGAACAAACATTAGGAAGTCTTCAAGACAGATAATCATGAAATAAAATCCCTTTGAAGGAATAGTAGAAAGGTAAATAAAAACAGAAAATGCTGCATATGAACAGCATGTGAGCAGCATCTGAACAAAAAAGATTTTTTGCACGGAAATGGTAATCTTCATTTCTCCTTCAAATACTGACTGGCTAGCTGCGTGTTTCTAGCAATTTTTAATTTTTATCTTTATCTCAGATTGACATTTTCTTTTTCTCTAAGTTCCTTTTTGAAAGAAAGACTTGCATTTATATAGCGCCTTTCACGACCTCAGGATGTCCCAAAATGCTTTACAGCCAATGAAGTACTTTTGAAGTGTCGCCAGTATTGCAATGTTGGGAAACGCGCCAGCAAATTTGTGCAACGCAATCTCCCACAAACATCAATGAGATAATGACCAGATAATCTGTTTTTAGTGATGTTGATCGAGGGATAAATATTGGCCAGGACACTGGGGAGAACTCCACTACTTATCTTTGATTAGTGCCGTGGGACCTTTTACATCCACCTGGGGGAGCAGGCGGGGCCTCGGTCTGACATCTCATCCGAAAGACGGCACCTCCGACAGAGTCCAGCACTCCCTCAGTACTGCACTGAAGTGTCAGCTTAGATTGTGTTCAAGTCTCTGATTTGGACTCAAACCTACAACCTTCTGACTCAGAGGCGAGAGAGTTCTACCACTGAGCCAAGCCTGACACCAAATATATATATATTTTTTACATTGTCAACTCAGTGGTATAGCTGGCTCACATTATCAACACAATGTGGCACAGAATGTTAGGAAATGAGTGTGTGGCTGTAATTGCTGATCTCAGTTGGGCCAGTGGGGAAAAGTCAGACCAAAGGCCAGGTGCTTCCCTACTTGAAGATAATGAAAACTGAATGAGTCGCCTACAGTTGTCTTGCACACCTCCCTGACACAGAAAGGCTAAGAGTGGGCTATCTGCCTGGATGTCTAGAGGGGAGGGAAATCAGGAACAAATTTTGCAACTAAACCATAATTAAGTTTCCTTTCTCAAAAGGAAGAACTTGAGCATCAGTGAAAAACACAAGCTTAACAGTAACTATCTCTATGAAAATTATACTGGACTCTTGATGAAGTTTGTAATGTCAGATCTATTATGTACAGGTCATCAGGAATTAACATAAGAAACAGGAGCAGGAGTAGGCCATACGGCCCCTCAAGCCTGCTCCGCCATTCAATAAAATCATGGCTGATCATCGACCTCAACTCCACTTTCCTGCCCGATCTCCAGATCCCTTGATTCCCCTAGAGTCCAAAAATCTATCTATCTCAGCCTTGAATATACTCAACGACTCAGCATTCACAGCCCTCTGGGGCATAAGAACAAGTCATTGGCAATTAACTCATCTTAAGAGAGGTACCATATTTTATTTGTACAGAAAACAAACTGGTGCCACAAGGTCCACCATTCATAATCATCTTATCCATCAGAACATATCCTTAGCAGCTAATCAGAAACCACACACAGTTGCTCTATGCTTACCTGGTAAAATAGGAGCATTAGAGCAGTACAGTGTTTCTGTTGAAGATTTTTTGTGGGTGAGGTTGTCAATTTATGTCCTCAAGGCGAAGGATGTCAGGTTAGATGAAGTTAGATAAAATTCTTTTAGTCAGCCCCACATTGTGCTTTTAATCCCAACTTCCTAAACAACTTCTGAGCAGTTATTTTTTGCTGTGTGCCTGCTAGGAACTCAGCTAAGACTGTTCAAACTAATTTCAAATAAACTTTAAGAGCCAGTAGAGAAAGAGGAGACTTTCATCCCATCAGCCTGGTCTAGATTCAAACCCTGGTCCCAGAGGTGAAAAGACATTGTTCTAATCCATTTTGGTGGCCCCTAGGAGTAAAGTATTTCCATTTACAGAGATCAAATATCTTCAATTAGTTTTATTCATGGTCGCCTAAGAAGAAAGTCAGCTTTTACCTCTTGAATAAGTGCATTGTGTCGAAGGACTTTACGTGCTTTCATGATGCGGACTATAGCAGCCTGCAGATACATTTTCCTGTCCTCATCGACTGCACTTCTAGTTTGTTCCATCTCCTGAAAGCAATGAAGCAAGAACTAGAAACCCAACATGACACTTTCAACAGAGCTCTAATGTGAGCTACACTTTGTGCTTTAGCTACGCACATTTATATATAAAAATACTGCATACTGCTGTACGTACTGAATAAACAACAACAACTTGTATTTATATAGCGCCTTTAATGTAGTAAAACGTCCCAAGGCACTTCACAGGAGTATAAGACAAAAAATTTGACACTGAGCCCCATAAGGAGAAATTAGGGCAGATGACCAAAAGCTTGGTCAAAGAGGTAGGTTTTAAGGAGTGTCTTAAAGGAGGAAAGAGAGGTAAAGAGGTGGCGAGGTTTAGGGAGGGAATTCCTGATCTTAGGGCCGAGGCAACAGAAGGCACGGCCACCAATGGTTGAGCGATTATAATCAGGGATGCTCATGAGGGCAGAATTAGAGGAGCGCAGATATCTCGGGGGGGGCTGGAGGAGATTACAGAGATAGGGAGGGGCGTGGCCATGGAGGGATTTGAAAACAAGGATGAGAATTTTGAAGTTGAGGCGTTGCTTAACAGGGAGCCAATGTAGGTCAGCGAGCACAGGGGTGATGGGTGAACGGGATTGGTGCGAGTTAGGACACGGGCAGCAGAGCTTTGGATGACCTCAAGTTTACGTAGGGTGGAATGTGGGAGGCCAGCCAGGAGTGCGTTGGAATAGTCAAGTCAAAGGCAGGTATGAGAGTTTCAGCAGCAGATGAGCTGAGGCAAGGGTGGAGACGGGCAATGTTACAAAGGTGGAAATAGGCGGTCACGTTATGCCGCGGATATGTGGCCAGAAGCTCATTTCAGGGTCAGAAACAAAACAGAGTGCATTTCTTAAACTATCCATTGAAAATCTTAGCAATAGTTAGGACAATAGAAATCAGAAACAGAGAAGCTATTCAAAGTAAGTTACTGTCACTTTATATTTTGTGAACAGAAGCTAAACTCATCAGTTTTTCCCCCCCATTTGTGACAGGTAGAGAACAGATGTGTTTCAGCAGTCTGATAACTGTACAGTGCCACAGATCGCCTGTTCCCAGTCCAGAAAGCTGGCCAACAATTCTGGGATTTTTCATCACTAGGAGTTCTGTGGCTAATTACTAATGAATTAGGAACAATTTTGTGTTTTCAATCCATGAAATTATATATAGTAAGAGTTACTCTAATTATGATGTAGTCACCTCAAACCGCAATAAATGGAAATGATTACAAAAAAAATTTCCCCCCTATTAATGGTCCAGCATTGATGGCGCAGACAAATACAGAACTGGAGACCAGAAACAAAGTAGAGATTTAATTTTAGTTGCCTGAAAACAAGCTATAGACAAGGCACTACAAGCACACATGTACAAATGCACTGGTGATTTGCTGCAGCTTTAGCTAGAGGTGGAAATGATAAGAATAAAAAGCTAAGTCATTTGGACACAATTCACAACAGCTTTAACCAGATTTCCCCCCCCAGAAATTGGCTCTGGGACAGAAAGCAGAGATTAGTGGTGAACGGTTGCTTTTCAGACTGGAGGGAAGTATACAGTGGTGTACCCCAGAGGTCGGTATTAGGACCACTGCTCTTTTAGATATATATTGATGACCTGGACTTGGGTATACAGGGCATAATTTCAAAGTTTGCAGATGACACGAAACTCGGAAATGTAGCAAACAATGAGGAGGATAGTAGCAGACTTCAAGAGGACATAGACAGACTGGTGAAATGGGCAGGCACATGGCAGATGAAATTTAATGCAAAGAAGTGTGAAGTGATTCATTTTGGTAGGAAGAATGAGGAGAGGCAATATGAACTAAATGGTACAATTTTAAAGGGGGTGCAGGAATAGAGACACCTGGGGATGAATGTACACAAATCTTTGAAAGTGGCAGGGCAAGTTGAGAAGGATGTTAAAAAAGCATATGGGATCCTCGGCTTTATAAATAGAGGAATAGAGTACAAAAGCAAGGAAGTTATGCTGAACCTTTATAAAACACTGGTTAGGCCTCTGCTGGAATATTGTGTTCAATTCTGGGCACCACACTCTAGGAAGGATGTAAAGGTATTAGAGAGGGTGCAGAAGAGATCTACTAAAATGGTAGCAGGGATGAGGGACTTCAGTTATGTGGAGAGTCAGGAGAAGCTGGGGCGGTTCTCCTTAGAACAGAAAAGGTCAAGAGGAGATTTGATAGAGGTGTTCAAAATCATGAATGGTTTTGATAGAGTAAATAAGGAGAAACCGTTTCCAGTGACAGAAGGATCGATAACGAGAGGGCACAGATTGAAGGTGATTGGCAAAAAAAAAGGCGACTTGAGGAAACTTTTTTTTTTACACAGCGAGTTGTTGTGATCTGGAATGCAACGCCTGAAAAGAGTGGTGGAAGCAGATTCAACAGTAATTGTCAAAAGCGAATTGGATAAATACTTGAAGGGAAAAAATAACAAGGCTATGGAGGAGTGGGACTAACTGGATAGCTCTACCAAAGAGTCGGCACAGGCATGATGGGCCAAATAGCCTCCCTCTGTGCTGTTTCATTCTATGATTCTATGAAAACATTTTAAGAATAAACAGAATTGAAGTGGAAATGTAATACTTTCTTTTTTGATGACTAGTTTCAACCAGAAAATAACTAGTTTTATAAAGGTGATCATTCAAGAAAATAAACCTCTTACCTGTGGTGTATCTTTTTGCATGGAGGTTGTTATTTTAAATTTTGTTCTTTTACTGCTGAAACCCATATTTAAAGAGAAAACTGAATCCAAGTCAACATCTTCCTACAGAGAGGAAAAACACACAATAGTGACTTTCTAAAGCAACAGGCCACCTGAGTGCAAACTATTTTTCTCCTGATTTGCATCAAGTCAAGATATTTTACTGTGGCTGAGTTACTTCAAAATCTACCTTTCCTGTGTTCTTACTTGGACACCTGAGTTACTGGGGAGTAATTTGTTGATCCGGTGGCTGATGTCATGCAAATTTTTTAAACTTTACATTCAGAATTTTTAAATGTTAGTTGATTTCCCTTCTGATGTCGGCTGGAGTACTGTCCCACGGGTGCCAACACTCCTCTCATACAAGTACTGCTTTTCTGTGTGAGCCTAGATAGCAAACGTTAGCATGCTATTTGAAGGGATCACAGCCAAGCCTGTTGTTGTGACATGCATTTTCCAGCAGGGGTCACAGGATGATTAAGAATGGAAACCTTGAATGACTTGCCCTGCGCCAAACCTCCTAGCCTAGGGGAACTGAGGACACTTGAAGCACTCCAACTCAGTGGCGATCAGCTAACTCAGTACAGCTTCTATGTCAACGCCGAGACCTTCCTGGCCTGTCCATTTATCCATGAGTTACTGGGAGAAGCTGAAATGTTAGTTTTAGTTTTACAACCATAACATTTGTTCCCATTAGTGTCATCCTCTCTCCACATTGTTCTCGGAAGTGAACAATCACGCTAAAAAAATATAGTATTTTATCCATTTCAGTTTAGCTGTGGTCATTGCTCTCAGGCTTCATATTTTGCACACACTGCCAGGTATTTCCAGCACTTTAAACATACGGCAGAGGAATTAACTAAACATTAATTCTTCCAAATCAGTATTAAAACAGGAAAGTGTAATAAATTACTGTTATCTGCATTTCATCAACATACTTGCCTTGTTTGAGTCGTGGTTGATCATTTTTACATCAAGCAAGGATTTGATGGTTTTGGTAAGTTCTTTTTCATTCATCTGTGTGCTGTCTTGCAGTTCCTTGTAACTGACTATTTCACTGTTGTTAAATGCGAGCAGCACTGCCATTTGGTATGTAGTAACCATAGCTACATAAGGCTTGGATAAATAGTTCATTTTTACTTCACCTTTTCCCCCCAAAAAAAGAAAACGGGGAAAAAAAAAACGTGAAATGTACAAACACTGTATTCCAAAAGTTTTCACATTCTGAGAAAGTTGTATTAAAATACAGTTCAATGCCATCTGATTACTGAAATTAAAAACACAAAACCGCAAAGCTATCACTGTAATCGAACTGAATGGTATGAGTAGAAATCAACTGAATTACATTAATACAAGATTAACTGAATTTTTGATATACAAGAATGTAGAGGATTAGAAGAGACCAATGGAGCCAGTCCAAGTTTGACATTTAAGAACATAAGAATTAGGAGCAGGAGTAGGACATATGGCACCTCGAGCCTGCTCTGCCAATCAAAAAGATCATGGCTGATCTTCGACCTCAACTTCACTTTCCCGCCTGATCCCCCATATCCCTTGATTTCCCCAGAGTCCAAAAATCTAGCGATCTCAGCCTTGAATATACTTAACGATGGAGCACCCACAGCTCTCTGGGGTAGAGAATTCCAAAGATTCACAACCCTCTGAGTGAAGAAATTCCTCCTCATCTCAGTCTTAAATGGCCGACTCCTTATCCTGAGACAATGCCCCCTAGTTCGAGACTCCCCAGCCAGGAGAAACAGTTCTCAACATTTACCCAGTCAAGCCCTCTCAGAATCTTATACGTTTAAGTGAGATCACCTCTCATTCTTCTAGACTCCAGAGAGTATAGGCCCATTCTACTCAATCTCTCCTCATTCCTACATTACAAGTGACTACACTTCAAAAAAGTACTTAATTGGCTGTAAACCGCTTTGGGATGTCCGGTGGTCGTGAAAGGCGTTATTTAAATGCAAGTCTTTCTTTTCTTTTCATAGGACAACCCTCTTATCCCAGGAATCAATCTAGTGATCCTTCGTTGCTCCACCTCAAAGGCAAGTATATCCTCAATGCTGTACATTATTCTCTCCCATAACTCTCAATTGTTTTTTCTGTCAAATATCTCGCCAGTTTCTTTTTGAACAAACTAACTCTATCCACCCCACTATGTTCCGGGGTAGTCAATTCCATATGTTCACCACATTTAAAGTTCGTAAACATAAGTGCAGATGTGGGAGGCCACTCGACTATCTAGCTGGTCCATCCATAGAGATCTCTGGTACCCCCATCACACAATCTAACTGCCTCTTGAATGATACCAGACCATTTCAGGCATGAATCAATTTTTGTGTGAAGACATACTTCCTGACACGAGGGAGGTTTATGGATGGTCTGATGTATTGCCATTAGTGTTCTTACCTGTACATAGGTAGTGCAGCCAGGTAAGTTTCCTACCACTGAAGTGCTGGTTGTAAAACAGTTCAAACTGCAAGGGGAGAATTGGTCACATTAGACAATATTTCAAAACTTTCCTCTGTTTACATTTTTAGAATATTCTGCACTGGTGTTGATGAAAACTTGGAGATGACTACGTAACTTCAGTAAAAAATCCGAAGGGAAGCAGACTTTTAAGAAAGGGAGGAATGCTCATGCCTACTGGCTTGCAAGCAAGCTCTGCAACATTAAGTATCTGTATGTCAAAAGCTTGCTCCAGTCACCCTGGTGAGTCATAATTTTTTTTTTTATATAAAAGAGTTCTACCTCAAGGAGGAGTCTGAGTCCAGACAGTATCAGTGTCACAGAATATCCATTACTGAAATCAAGATAATGTCAAGCAGATCTCCTGCCAAATTTAACATCTAAAATACCTCAAACCTTAACATTTTTATAGGGTATAAACATGGGATTAAAACCACCTTCAACAGACCCGCCCCCCCAAAAAAGTCCTGAATTACTAAGCATATATATGCACTGAGGGGTGAGGAGTACAGAGCATGGAACTCATCAATGAAATTATCCATGTAAATATTCTTATGTACACTATGCATATACTGTAACATTCTTTACATCCAATATCCATTTCCAGTATCAGAATTTACATCCTTACTGCTACAATAGCATGAAAATACTGTTTTACTCTGATCCTCTGGCCTTACTTCGTCCCCTTTTGCTACAATTATCTCTGTCTTGCATTTCTCATTCTTTTCCCCCACCGAATAGTTTCTTCTCTGGTCACCAGTAATTATGATATGTGTATTCTTAAATCTCTTACCAAGCGTTGCATTTTGGAAGGAAGAATGAGGAGAGGCAATATAAACTAAATGGTACATTTTTAAAGGGGGTACAGGAACAGAGAGATCTGGGGGTTCATATACATAAATCTTTGAAGCTGGCAGGACAAGTTGATAAGGTTGTTAAAAAAGCATACGGGATCCTTGGCTTTATACAGGCATAGAGTACAAAGGCAAAGAAATTATGCTAAACCTTTATAAATCACTGATTAGGCCTCAGCTAGAGTATTGTGTACACATCTGGGCAGCACACTTTAGGAAGGGCATCAAGGACTTGGAGAGGGTGCGGAGGAGATTTACCAGAATGATACCAGGGATATTTAATGAATTGGCCTCAACTGCCTTCTGTGGTAGAGAATTCCACAGGTTCACCACTCTCTGGGTGAAGAAATTCCTCCTCATCTCAGTCCTAAATGGCTTACCCCTTATCCTTAGACTGTGACCCCTGGTTCTGGACTCCCCTGCCATCGGGAACATCCAGGGGTCACAGTCTAAGGATAAGGGGTAAGCCATTTAGGACAGGGATGAGGGACTTCAGTTATGCTGGGATTGTTCTCCTTATCAGAATCAGGGGAATTTATAATGGGGAACAAAGAAATGGCAGACCAATTAAATACATACTTTGGTTCCGTCTTCACAAAGGAGGACACAAATAAACTCAAGAAGGAGTTAGATATATTTCTTAAGGCTAAGGGGATCAAGGGATATGGGGAGAAAGCAGGGACAGGGTACTGAATTTGGATGATCAGCCATGATCGCATTGAATGGCGGAGCAGGCTCGAGGGGCCGAATGGCCTACTCCTGCTCCTATCTTCTATGTTTCTGTTTAGAGCAGGGAGATTTATTAGAGGTGTTCAAAATTATGAAGGATTTTAATAAAGTAAACAAGGAAAACTGTTTCCACTGGCTGGAGGGACAGTAACCAGAAGAGATAATTGGCAAAAGAACCAGAGTGGAGATGAGGAGAAATTATTTTACGCAGCGAGTTGTTATGATCTGGAATTCACTGCCTGAAAGGGTGGTGGACGCAGATTCAATAGTAACTTTTAGAAGAAATTTGGATATATACTTAAAAAGGAAACATTTGCAGGGCTATGTGGAAAGAGCGAGGGAGTGGGACTAATTAGACTGCTCTTTCAAAGAGCTGGAATCGGCACGATGGGCCAAATGGCTTCCTTCTGTGTTGTAGGATTTTATGATTCTAAGTGCCCTGAGGTGCTTCACATAATGAGGCTGGGGATTCGCAACAGGATTTCAAAGTGTAAAGGAGCTGACCGAACGCAGATAGAGAAAGATAAGTTTTGAGGAGATTTTTGAAGGTGCTGGGAGATGTAGCCAAGTTGAGATTTAGGAAGAGAATTGCAGAGTGTAGGGCCCTGATGGTTAAAGGCCCTGCCATTGATGATAAGTGGCGGAAGCTAGTGATGGAGTAGGCTGAATTTGGAAGACTGGATGGTGTGAGCTAAGACGTAGGGCTGGTCATAAGTTGGGCTGTAGCTAAGCAAGATTTTGAAATCATGTCTATTATCCTATATCCCACACTCCTCCATCATCATATAATAACAAAATACTGTGGATGCTGGAAATCTGAAATAACAACAGAAAATGCTGGAAACACTCAGCAGGCCAGGCAGCATCCGTGGAGAGAGAAACAGAGTTAACGTTTCAGGTCTGTGACCCTTCGTCAGAACTGGAAAAAGCTGGAGATGTAACAGATATTAAGCTGGTGCAGAGATGGGGGTGGGGGGGGGGGAGGAAGGAATTGAAGAACATACTGTGCTAAGGTAAGAGGCAAGAAAGATAAAATGTTGCAAGTGGGGGTGGCAAAATCATTCAGCATGAAAAATGGGAGCAGGGGTTATAGTTTGAAATTGTTGAACTCAATGTTGAGTCCAGAAGGCTATAAAGTGCCTAATCGAAAGAGGAGGTGCTGTTCCTCGAGCATACGTTGAGCTTCATTGGAACAGTGTAGGAGCCGAGGACAGAGAGATCAGAGTGGGAGTGAAGCGGAGAATTAAAGTGACAGGCGACCGGAAGTTCAGGGTCACCCTTACGGCACAGGCTGGCTAGTTGCACCATATAAGTGCCAGGCAATGATCATTCCCAACAAGAAGCCCAACCATTGCCGATTCCCCCACCATGATCTTGGGGTCACCAGAAACTTAACTGAATCAGCTATATTAACACTACAGCTACAGAAGCAAAGCAGAGGCTGGGCACTCTGCAATCAGTGACTCATCTCCTGACCCCTTCCCGAAGACTGAATTATCTACAAGGCTTAAGTCAGGAGTGTGATGGGATACTTACCACTCGCCTGGATGACTGCAACCGTAAAACTCAAGAAACGCGATACTACCCAGGGCAGAGCAGTTTGTTTAATCAGCGCCACTGGCACTGGACTCAATATGCATCTTCTCCACCACTGACACACTATGGCTGCAGCATATGCAATGTACCGGATGCACTGCAGCAATTTACCAAGTTTACTTCCACAGCACCCCCTCACCTGTGACCTATTTAGAGCAGTGGCCTTAAAGGGACAGGCCAGTTTAACAGCAAGACATCACAGACTTCAAATTATGTGTGAGCAATCGTACAGGAGATTCACTAGTACCTGTAAGACATAAAATGTGCACCAACTTAACTCCATCCTTAAATTTCAAAGGAAGGGCCACCTACTAACCTACCATCTGTACGCTCTTTTCCAGTTCTTGTGGGATGGCAAACGTAGATGAAGGTGCTTGAGTCAGAGGCCATGCACCGGCCTAAAATGATTAAAAACATAAAATAAGGTTTCTACATCAAAAACAGCAAGAGAATGCCAAATTTTAGGATTATTGTTAATTTTCTCAATATTTTTAACTTTTTAAATAAAAGAAAGTACTTAATTCCATCAAATATTATGGGTCAAAATTGAATAAAGGAGCAGTATTGAGTTCACCATATAGACAGGGATGAGGAAGGCCATTCTGATCACCGTAAGTCATCCAACTAGAAAGACCCTTTAGCTCCCATCACAGTACTCAACGATTCAAATGGCTCTGCTATCCTGCCCAAAATCTATTTCAGTGTGTGAATAAGAACTTTGTGACACCATTCCTGAACATGCCTTTCAGCACTTTAAACCTTTGTCCCTTGCTCTACAGCCAAAGTTTAATTTTAATTAACTTGCAGAGTTTTTTTTAATATCATTTACTATCCTATATACCTCTGAGATATCCTCTCAATTGCCACCTTTCAATGCTGAGAAACCTAAGTTTTTCCACTCTTTTCTCATAACTTAGTCCTCTTGGCACTACATAGTAGCCATGTGGCTCTTTCGACTGCCTTCAGTCCATATCACAGAACGTTTTTATAACATGCACTTCCTGAATCAGAGGCATGCTACTGCTACAATTAGCTATAAATTAAGTAGCCATAATAACTAAAAACAAAACATGTATTTATAGAGCATCTCAAAATGCTTCACACAGTCATATGGCCAAACAATTGATTTTTCAGATGCAATGCACCTATTTGAGGAAGGAAAGTTTATCTTTTTAAAAAAAAAGATGAAAATGGAACCAGTATCAATTAACATTAGTGGGGTCAGGACAGGCAAGAGTGCAAAATCACCAGGATCATCCGGGAAACACAGAAACATAGAAGATAGGAGCAGGAATAGGCCATTCGGCCCCTCGAGCCTGCTCCGCCATTTGTGAGATCATGGCTGATCATCCAATTTCAGTACCCTGTCCCTGCTTTCTCCCCATATCCCTTGATCCCTTTAGCCTTAAGAAATATATCTAACTCCTTCTTGAATATATTTAATGAATTGGCCTCAACTGCCTTCTGTGGTAGAGAATTCCACAGGTTCACCACTCTCTGGGTGAAGAAATTCCTCCTCATAGAACATAGAACATAGAACAGTACAGCACAGTACAGGCCCTTCGGCCCTCGATGTTGTGCCGAGCATTGTCCGAGACCAAGATCAAGCTATCACACTCCCTATCACTCTGGTGTGCTCCATGTGCTTATCCAATAACCGCTTGAAAGTTCCTAAAGTGTCCGACTCCACTATCACAGCAGGCAGTCCATTCCACACCCCAACCACTCTCTGAGTAAAGAATCTACCTCGGACATCCCTTCTATATCTCCCCCCATGCACCTTATAGTTATGCCCCCTTGTAACAGCTGCCTCTACCCGAGGAAATAGTCTCTGAACATCCACTCTATCTATCCCCCTCATCATCTTATAAACCTCTATTAAGTCGCCTCTCATCCTCCTCCGCTCTAAAGAGAAAAGCCCCAACTCCCTCAATCTTTCCTCATAAGACCTCCCCCCCAAACCAGGCAGCATCCTGGTAAATCTCCTTTGCACTCTTTCCAATGCTTCCACGTCCTTCCTATAGTGAGGTGACCAGAACTGCACACAATATTCCAAATGTGGTCTCACCAAGGTCCTGTACAGTTGCAGCATAACCTCACGGTTCTTAAACTCAAACCCTCTGTTAATAAACGCCAACACACCATAGGCCTTCTTTACTGCTCTATCCACTTGAGTGGCAACCTTCAGAGATCTGTGGATATGAACCCCCAGATCCCTCTGCTCCTCCACGTTCCTCAGAACCCTGCCGTTGACCCTGTAATCCTTATTCAAATTTGCCCTACCAAAATGAATCACCTCGCACTTATCAGGGTTAAATTCCATCTGCCATTTTTCAGCCCAGCTCTGCATCCTATCAATGTCTCTTTGCAGCCTACAACTGCCCTCCACCTCATCCACTACTCCACCAATCTTGGTGTCATCAGCAAATTTACTGATCCACCCTTCAGTCCCCTCCTCCAAGTCATTGATAAAAATCACAAACAGCAGAGGACCCAGCACCGACCCCTGTGGCACACCGCTGGTAACTGGTCTCCAGTCTGAAAATGTTCCATCCACCACCACCCTCTGCCTTCTATGAGATAGCCAGTTACTTATCCAATCGGCCAAATTTCCCTCTATCCCACAACTCCTTACTTTCTTCATGAGACGACCATGGGGAACCTTATCAAACGCCTTACTAAAATCCATGTATACGACATCAACTGCTCTACCTTCATCTACACACTTAGTTACCTCCTCAAAGAATCCAATCAAATTTGTTAGGCAAGACTTACCCTTCACGAATCCGTGTTGACTATCCCTGATTAAGTTGCCCCTTTCCAAATGGTCATAAATCCTATCCCTCAGGACCTTTTCCATTATCTTACCAACCACCGAAGTAAGACTAACCGGCCTATAATTACCAGGGTCATTCCTATTTCCTTTCTTGAAGAGAGGAACAACATTCGCCACTCTCCAGTCCTCTGGCACCATCCCCATGGACAGTGAGGACCCAAAGATCATCTCAGTCCTAAATGGCTTACCCCTTATCCTTAGACTGTGACCCCTGGTTCTGGACTCCCCCACCATCGGGAACATCCTTCCTGCATCTAGTCTGTCTAGTCCTGTTAGAATTTTATCAGTTTCAATGAGATCCCCTCTCATTCTTCTAAACTCTAGCGAGTATAAGCCTAATCGACCCAATCTCTCCTTATACGTCATTCCTGCCATCCCAGGTATCAGTCTGGTGAATCTTCGCTGCACTCTCTCCATGGCAAGAACATCCTTCCTCAGATAAGGTGACCAAAACTGCACACAATACTCAAGGTGTGGTCTCACCAAGGCCCTGTACAACTGCAGCAAGACATCCTTGCTCCTGTACTCGAATCCTCTCGCTATGAAGGCCAACATACCATTTGCTTTCTTAACCGCCTGCTGCACCTGCATGCTTACCTTCAGCGACTGGTGCACAAGGACATCCAGGTCTCGTTGCACTTCCCCTTTTCCCAATCTATTGCCATTCAGATAATAATCTGTCTTCCTGTTTTTGCCACCGAAGTGGATAACCTCGCATTTATCCACATTATACTGCATTTGCCATGCATCTACCCAATCACCCAACCTGTCCAAATCATACTGGAGTTTCTCTGCATCCTCCTCACAGCGCACACGCCCACCCAGCTTTGTGTCGTCTGCAAACTTGGAGATATTACATCTAGTTCCCTCGTCTAGATCATTAATATATATAGTGAATAGCTGGGGTCCTAGCACCGATCCCTGCAGTACCCCACTAGTCACTGCCTGCCACTCGGAAAAAGACCCGTTTATTCCAACTCTTTGCTTCCTGTCTGCCAACCAGTTCTCTATCCAAGACAGTACTTTACCCCCAATCCCATGTGCTTTAACTTTGCATGCTAATCTCTTATGCGGGACCTTATCGAAAGTCTTCTGAAAGTCCAAATACACCACATCCACTGGTACTCCCTTATCTATTCTACCAGTTACATCCTCAAAAAATTCCAGTAGGTTAGTCAAGCATGATTTACCTTTTGTAAATCCATGTTGACTTTGTCCGATCCTGTCACTGTTTTCCAAGTGCTCTGCTATTACATCTTTTATAATGGACTCTAGCATTTTCCCCACTACCGATGTCAGACTTACCAGTCTATAATTCCCCGTTTTCTCTCTACCACCTTTTTTAAATAGTGGGGTTACATTAGCTATCCTCCAATCCATGGGAACTGTTCCAGAGTCCATAGAATTTTGGAAGATGACCAGCAATGCATCTACTATTTCTAGGGCCACTTCCTTAAGTACCCTAGGATGTAGATTATCAGGCCCTGGGGATTTATCGGCCTTCAATCCCGTCAATTTCCCAAACACCATTTCCCTACAAATACTGATTTCATTCAATTCCTCCCTCTCATTAGACCCTATGTTGCCCGACATCTCTGGGAGGTTATTTGTGTCCTCCTTTGTGAAGGCAGAACCAAAGTATGTATTTAATTGGTCTGCCATTTCTTTGTTCCCCATTATAAATTCCCCTGATTCTGACTGCAAGGGACCTACGCTTGACTTCACCAATCTTTTTCTCTTCACATATCTATAGAAGCTTTTACAGTCAGTTTTTATGTTCCCTGCAAGCTTACTCTCATAATCTATTCCCCCCCTCTTAATTAATCCCTTTGTCCTCCTTTGCTGAATCCTAAACTGCTCCCAATCCTCAATCTCATATAATTATCAAAATTATGTATAATGCAACAGTTCCCTCAATTCATTCAGTCGTCATTCTCTGGTCCTCCAGAAAGAGTGGCAATTTTTCTGCTTTTTGTTTAGTCTTTTACAAAGTACATTATCTGCTAATTGGTGACCAGTTATCTTCTCCAGCCAAGAAATGAACCTGGTTGCTGGTCCCTTTCAGTAGCAGAGTAAAGATTTCCATACCACTAATTGGACAATAAGGATTTGATGTCCCTTTGGGTACCGCCCACATGCCATGCTAAAGTCTGTTCGGTCACACAGGGATAAATTAATCATGTGTATTAATATACAAGTCACAGGGTTTAAAAAGTCAAGGATATTATTGCTAGTGTTGTAACATGTTCAAAGCTGAAAATCGTCTATTTAAAATTAAATCAATCCTTTGCCAGCTCAATAAGTAAATGCATTGGTGCACAACTAAGCTATGCAGTGCAGGAAACTTCAAAACGTAACCCCTCATTTGTACTGAGGCAATCAAGCTAAAAACAAAAATCCTAAAACTACCACTTAACATGCATTTATTAAGTACAGAAATAAAAACAGAAAATGCTGGAGATACTCAGCAGGTCAGGCAGCATCTGTGAAGAGAGAAACAGAGTTAACGTCTGACGAAAGGTCATCGACCTGAAACGTTAACTCTGTTTCTCTCTTCACAGATGCTGCCTGACCTGCTGAGTATCTCCAGCATTTTCTGTTTTTATTTCAGATTTCCAGCATCTGCAGTATTTTCTTTTTGTATTAGTAGTTTATTAAGTACAGTACTGACAAAATTACCAAATTAACTTTTCCTATTAATTCTGAATTACATAATGAATTTAACAGAATAGACTTTTCAAAATGCTTTCAAAAGATGGCATGGAATGTTACAAAAATCTTCACTTCGGTGTCACAACTGCAGTAATGCTTGATTACTCCACATATGTCCGCTCCAAGTTTCTAGTTGCCGCAGAGTGAAAACTTCTTGAAACATGCCAGTGGAAACCATGCCTCACAAACATACGTGGGGATACATTTTAGAGAGTGTTTCATCTGGTTTCTCCATTAAAGATCGATCAACAACGTGGGCTTTACAAGGGGTTGTGATTTAATCAGAAAAGGATAAAGTGAGGGGCGAGTGTACTCAGTTAGTTTTATCCTGTGATCCAACCTACCTGAAGCACGTAGATCTGAAAACTGATTCCAAGATCTATTACAATGTCCTGTTGTCTTAAAAAAGTGGCTGTAAATTTGTTGTTTAGGTCAGCACTGACATTCATATCGGTGTACATCCTGTGAAGCTTGCTGGTGAACTCGTATCCACAGGCTTGCTGCATAGAAAAATTAACTGCCTTTATTATAGCACTGTAAAGATATTTCAATTCACCTTGATTTTTGAAATACTTTTAAACATTCAAGATATTACTGTACTCAACAAAATGTTTACACTGGTCATACGCTAAAATAACTAGTTGTGGTCACTTTCTTGTGACAAACATAAAACACTGCAATTCATTTTTTGAAGACCAGTGATTATTTTTTTTACAATATTTAAACTATGAAAACAATTACAAGATATACCGTATATAAATCTTAATGCAAATTTAATGCCAACAAAAAAAATCAAATACCTAATTTGTTAATAGTTTTCTAAACAACGTCTGCACATTTTCAGAATGTCCACTTGAAATGCTTGGAAGATATGCTATTCTGAATCATATTCATTTTATTTTTTTCCACATTTACAGATTTCAGCTGGTTGCAAATATCTGTTCTGGCTCTAATTTTTCAAATTTGCCAATTTTTTGTTGTTGTTCTTTTCCCCAGAACTAAATCCAAGTTAGGATAAAAGTAACCTTGCCAACATTTCAGGGATAATCTCTTTTAAAAGGTGGACTTATAACTTATTTAAGGAAAAATACAATATTTGGGACCTACAGTTAAATGAATCGTAATTGTGCAACAATTCATAATTCGATAAACATGTTGGCTCCGCATAACGGTATAACTTGAATTCAAAGGTTTACCTCTCCACTTGGAGAAAGTAAAACTCCATTTTAAAAAGTACTAAAGTACCACCATCTGTTTTAGGTTAGTTACTAAACACCTAATTACATGCTTTGTGTGTTTACAGAACTAGGTTTGAAAAGGAGTGAACAATGAAGAGCTGCAACAGCCCACAAAATATTTCTACTAAATTTCATGAGACATGCTTGTACTAATTATTAAAGACTCTCACATTACTAACCTTAAGCTTATTAATCATAGCTTCTTCAGAATCCATAGACATAGAAAGACCATGTATCAACCGCTTCGCCAGCATTCGGGCATAGAACTGAGGTTGGAGAAAAAGTAAACAGAGAACTTGGAATCAGAGAGACATTTAACACAAATGTGAGAAATTGCAAGTCAGAATTACATTCAATCGCTTTGAAGAGTGACTGTATTCTCACTAAGTGCAGTGAGCACATGCTTCCACCGTGGTGTACTACTTTTGAATCATGCACATATTAAGGCAAGAATAGTTTCTGCATCTAATTACAATAGCTTACCTGTCATCAAAGAAGTTCAAACTAAAAGAATGTCAAATGCTTGAAAATGCTGCCTAGTTCTGCCACAATCGAAGAGAAACTGCTATTTACCTTCTGAAAGACATCCTTATCATCAATGTACTTGAAGACTGTGATGAAGCTGGTCAGTTTGTCCTCGACTTCATTTTCAGTCATTCCTTTTGCAGACTTCTTTAATAGATTGTCACAGTACTTAGCTAACTGTAAGGAAAATTATATTCAGAAACCTATTAGTTTTTTCCAACAGAGATCAAATAATCATCTCTGATTCACAATTTAATATTATATTCACTGCATTAATTCGGTTCCATCCACACTCCATTTTGTTGTTTAACACGAAGTTTGTGGAAAGAAAAACAGACTCAGACCTCATCCCCATTTTTTCCTCTTTTGTTCTGAAGGTAGTGGTTCATGTTCTATTTCTATGGGTGCTGTCTGCCCATTGGTAACTCATCCAAGTGCATATTCATATGTGAGCCCAGAGTGAATATCAAAAGCATATTTGACAGTGATGGTGGGAAGAGAGGCAACGTCACAGCTATGTGCGATCCTATCCTCATCTCTAACATGTGCGGTTATCAGCAAATGTCTCTAGAAAGTGATCGAAGCAGGAAACCTGTCTAATTATGCTGTCCCCTATGTGACCTTGGCTGAGATCAGCTAACTCAGGTCAAACATAGTGATTTCCTGGTATCGATGGCAGTAAATTGTGCTTTTAAACCATGAAAGCATTGGGGAAGCCCAAGACAAATTCAGGTGTAATCGAAGTGTATCTTGATCTTGGGGCTGTGGTAAATGTGATGTTGCAGCCTACTTGTTAACTGAATTGTGAACTGGTCTGCTTTCTCTACAGATGCTGCCTGACCTGCTGAGTGTTTCCAGTACTTTCAAGTTCTGTTTCAGATTTCCAGCATCTGCAGTCTTTCGTTTTTTATTTATTTTGAGAGAAGTTTGTGTGCAGGACAAGTCAGCATCCCTAAATCTGTCAATATTGGTCCAGAAGACTAGTTCAAGATGCAGCATTCGTTGATATTCCTTCCAGAATTTCAGTGTGAGAAGAGGACAGAAATATTTTAGTCGTTTATGTTTGCCATACTTACCAACTCTGGAGCCTTGCAGGAAGATTTGGGCTCTCTATAGTTTACTACTGATGTTAGGGCCTAGAAGAAGAAAAAAAATCTCTCAAACAGTATTTCAACAAGTTGACAACACTGTCATTTTTCATTCTTTTTATTTTCAATCGGATTACATCCGCATTGAGTGAGTTTTCCGAAGCAGCACACAGAAGGGAGATAAGTGAGTGCTCTACCAAACTCGGTGAAGAAAATCAAATGTCTTTGGGGGGAAAAAGGCACAAAGGGGATGGCAACCTTTACTTTCATCCTCAAAATGACACTGCTAGATGGTGCACTGGGTTAAGCACACTGCTCTTTCACCTCAGGGGCCAGAAACCAAATCTTGTTCATTCTAATAGGGAAAAAGTCTCCTGCCACATTGCCGGTTGGAAGAGTGCTACATGGAATTAGTTTGGGCAGTCTCGACATAGTTCCTGGTGGGTGCTACCTCACAGCACAAAACAGCCTACTGTTAATGTGGTGCAAATGACACAAAATGTGGCATCTTACTCTGAGACCATAAGGATGCAAGTGAAAAAATTCATATTGGTGCAGTAGGATGTGCTCTTCGGAGATTCGGATTGAAAGCGCATTGCATTGCAAAGTTAAGTAAAGAGAACTTGCCCTTCAGTTGACTGTGCTAGACACTGGGTGTCAAAACTGAAAAATACTGCTCTCCTTTGATGAACGCAAAATTCACTCCATCAAAAAATTGCACAGATTGTAAACCCTAGTGGAAACATAGAAATCCACACAGCTGAATGACTGGATCACTGGTGTACAACGTACAGCTAGTGGGCTGGCTATTGAGATTTTGTGCCATATTTTCTCCTCCTTGTAAGGCAGGCAGTTCCTAACCTCCACTCAGTACATCTCTCAGGTCTGACCAAGATTAGATAACGCTATGTAGTAAATGCTGGATAGACAACAACATTATTACTCTAACATAAGTGTAATAGCCACACACTCGAGTAGTGCATCAGACACACTCACAAATTGTCCCATTGGCCTGAACAGCCTTGAATAGTCCAGCTTAGATGTGCTGCAGCAGCAGTGTCTTTCGAAGTTAGATTTTTCGTCTTAAGAACTGGTGGGAAGGGGAGGAAAACAGCAAACCAGAGGTGCAGCATCTTGGTGTTCTAATGCAGTGTGCCAGAGAGTCAAGTACATAGGTTTATACATGTATAACTCCCCAGGCAGCAAGTTCCTGATTTCCCAGCAGGCAGAGCTGAGGTCATTGATTAAACACAGGACTATATCTTGCAGAAATGTTGTAGGATAGGTTGGTCCTTATCTTGAAATACTTCTCAAATTGAACAGGTACACAAGGAGCATGGACAAGTTATTTTTTTTAATATCAAGAACAGAGCTAGCAACATTGATTTGTGTTCCTCTCAACAGCTAGTTACTTTTTTCCCTTCCTTTGGATTCCTTCCTCCCTACTTCTGCCATGTATCATTTACCTGGCCAAGGTGAGCAAGTGACCTGCTCCCTGGATTCTGCCAATACCAATCCATAACCATACAAAAACACATGAGATTTTGTGTCATATGTTCTCCTCCTTGTAAGGCAGGCAGTTCCTAACCTCCACTCAGTACACCTCTCAGGTCTGACCAAGATTAGATAACACTATGTAGTAAATGGTGGATATACAACAACATTATAACATAAGTGTAATAATGCATTATACCTTGGAACCTTGCCAGCAGCAAGAAAGATGAAAAGAGAACTGAAGATTCAGGATTCAAGTGGTTACTTATCAACAAAAGTTTGCAATCTGTAACTTAGATCATCATCTGTGATTTAATCTAAGGAGCAGGATATATATTTTTTTAAATCAGAGAAAAGCATTCTGGAATTCTACCACCAGAGGGCACTATAATACCGTACTACACTTGTCAGCACCTGAATTTACCTAGTTTGTAAATTTTATATCTTCGTTAAGAGTGCCAAAAAAACAGAAGGTTACACAAATGACCTGAACACACAATTTCAAACAGGCACTGGTTGTCAGCAAAACCACATCTCAATTATCCCTGAGCTGAATGGACATTTAGACGAAAAAGGTTTTAAAAATTCTTGATTCCTGCTTTATTTTGTATGCAACTTCAGGATGGCCTTTTTCTTTTTTTATGTTGAAAGACCACAGTGAGAGCGACAGTAACTCTAAGCACCTTGTTTCCATTTTGTACTTTGTACAGCATGAAAACAGCAGCAACAGATGCATTGGCTCATTTGGCCTAAGGATGGATTCTAATCCAGTCCCCCAGGACACCTTTTAAAAATCAGTGTGATAGTTTTAAACATTTACGAAAGTTTTCTAAACTGTCAGAAAAGTTGTGTGCATTCTCCACCAGGAGTGTAGAATCACACATATATCAGGTCTAGTAATGCTCACAAGAAGCAGAGACACAAGCCTTAAAAAATCTAGTTTTATTTAAAGTAACTTACCTTATCAAGTGCACTCATAAAATGCTGATCACCATTAAGGACTGAACTGATGAGTTGAAGAAATTTACTGTGAACTTCAAGAACAGATTCCACAAACTGTGTAGGCATCTGATCAAAAAGACAAGAGAAAAAATAGATATTAACCCAGATAAAAAAGCTAAAATCTCAATCTGGACTGCAGAACCACCTGTCCGAGGGCCAGTCTGAAATTACGAATGTTGGACAGGATGTGACAATTGTGTTCAGGGAAACCAATGCGAACTCCGCCAATGACTGACTGGGTAAATACGTCTGTCGTGTGGCATTTAGCAACACCACAGACCAGTAAAGTCCCAGGTTCCATCTCTTGTTTTCTTTTTCAGTTGGTGGGTATGAGGGGAGCAAGAAAGAAGATTAGTCAGGGTCCTCACTCCCGATTCTTATCCACTGATCTGGTGGAAAGGATGCACGCACGGACGTCAGGTCACGATGTGCTGAGGCTCTGCTGGGATGATCCTCACAGTCAAGCAGGCTGCAAACACTCACCATTGGGGCCCACACACGAAAAAACTACTACTTGGGCAATGTACATGAAGCTCTGACATCCGAAATAACTGTACCTCAGCATGACTCATTCCCTTCAGAGCAAGCAAGGGAAAAATTGAACAAATCACTATAAAAGTATTTACCAATCAGTATTGCAGACTTGCAGTGTGCTTTGTATTAAGATTAAATTAGGTGATCTCCTGTGGCATTGCTTACAGGTAAAACATTAAAAGGTCCCTCTTACGTTTCTGCTTATCTGCCACGTTCTAATTCTTTCTATATTTCTATTTGTCTTTCATTGTCTCCCTGTTCGCTCCCTCTCTCAGTGTCAGCTGTGGCTCAGTAGGTAGCACCCTCGCCTCTAAATCAGAAGGTTGTGGGTTCAAGTCCCACTCCAGAGCACAAACATCTAGGCTGACACTCCACTGCAGTACTGAGGGAGTGCTGCACTGTTGGAGGTGCCGTCTTTCGGATGAAACGTTAAACCGAGGCCCCATCTTCCCTCTTAGGTGGATGTAAAAGTTCCTATAGCACTATTTCAAAGAAGAGTTATCCCTGGTGTCCTAGCCAATATTTATCTCTCAATCAACATCACTAAAAACAGATTATCTGGTCATTAACACATTGTTGTTTGTGGGAGCTTGCTATGCGCAAATTGGCTCCTGCATTTCCTACATCACAACAGTGACTACACTTCAAAAAGTACTTCATTGGCTGTAAAGTGCTTTGGGACCAGTGGTCATGAAAGGCGCTATATAAATGCAAGTCTTTCTTTCTGTATGGTGTCTCTCACACTTTCATTCGTCATTTCTGTATATATTTGTCTTTCATTCTTTCTCCCATTTCCCTTCAGGAAAACAGGCAGTTGCTCCCTTTTAAATAAAACGACATAATCTTGCTGAGATCCTACTAGAATAGCTAGGGCTAAAGTTTCGAGCACCGCTGCAACAACGCTTTTTTAGCAAATAGGAACACGTTACTTTACCTGGTCTCAATCTTGGATGTTTTCCCTACCCTTCCAACAAGCTACAAACGGAGCTATCAGCTACTTGTTTCATTTTTTATTTGCCTTTCTACAGGAAAAATTGTCCAGAGGCATTCAGAAAGATGAATTGTCCGAACCACCACCATCTCCTCCATCCAGTCACCTCTCAGAGATAGGGACCATTTTCTAGAATCAGACAACTTACTTTTTTTTTTGACTGTGCTTCTCATTTTATAATAACATTTAAACTATTCCAGCTGACCACAGCTATTAATTATAATCTCTCGCGTCACCAAATTTCTCAGTTTGTTAATCCAGGATACCACAGAATTTTATGTAATATACTGCTGCGGCATCATAATACAAGAGGGGGTTCACTGGACAGTCAGAGAGGCAACTCCTGACAAACCATATTCAATAACAAAGCTCTTTTAAAAATTGAGAAAATCTGATAATGATAGTCCGGTCATGTAATTAGTTAAAAAAAGAGATAGATTTGCATTTATATAGCGCTTCACGACCTCAGGACGTGCTTTACAGCCAATTAAGTGTTTTTGAAGTGTAGTCACTGTTGTAATGTAAGAAATGCAGCAGCTAATTTGCACACAGCAAGGTCCCACAAACAGCAATAGGATACATGAACAGGTAATCTGTTTTAGTGATGTTGGTTGAGGAATAAATATTGGCCCGGATACCAGGGAGACCTCCCCTGCTCTTCTTCGAAATAATGGCATGGAATCTTCTCCAGACGGGGCCTCGGTTTAACATCTCATCCGAAAGACGGCATCTCCATCAGTACGGCACTGGAGTGTCAGCCTAGATTTTGTGCTCAAGTCTATGGAGTGAGACTTGAACCCACAACCTTCTGACTCAGAGGCGAGAATGCTACCCACTGAGCCACAGCTGTCTCCTAAAAAAAAAGAACCTTCTCCAGTGGGAGCACTTAGACTGTTTGTTCTTGGTCGAGTGGACAAAGGCCTTGAGCAGGTGTTTGCAGAAATGATTCATACAAATGGGTTTTGAATAGATCTTCAGGTCTGGGGTACCCTCCTGTACGTAACAGTACAGGAAGGGTTCCTGCGAGATGATGAGGTTAGTACAAATGCAGCTGGCAACTGTTTGGTGAATGGCTCAGAGCTGCTGCTTGGCCAGTTCCAGACCCTATTGTAGCTTATCCAGGTTATTCCTGGAAACTGTAAGGCTGCGATATACACATAGTGATACACATCTTCCTAAAGTAACACTTTCTCAAAATTTCCTGCAGGAAAATGAGTGAAACAAATCCTGATGATGGTTTACTTAATGTTCTCAATCAGCTTCTAAATCTCTAAAAGGAAGAACTTACAAACAAGGATAGGAAAAGATCAGATAGATGGTCTATTGAGCATGTCCCTTCCCGGAATGGTGCAACTTACAGAAAGCAAAGTGTACACTTCTCAAAAAGTAAAAAGCTCCAAGCTCACTGAGCATGTTCTGATAACTAAGGAACCATATTAATCAATTGAGGCCCCCCACCCCCCACTCTGAACCTTTTTCTGGGTCTCAATATCCCTCACCATGTGAGGGCATCATAATATTTTTATATTTAATTGCCCCAGTAATAAATCGCAACACTCTATTCTCTTTCACAATAGCTTTGCGACTGTGGTCACAGACCTTCAATGAATCAGGCACTTTAACCCCCAGGTCCTCTTCCCACTCAACAGCCTTGAGTATGCAACCCTACATATTGCACATGGGTTTGAAACTGCCTCGACACAATTGCATCATGCTGCACTTGTCTATATTAAAAGATATCCATCAGAGTCAGGCATGGGCCTTTCCCATTCTCCTGCAATCTATTTTTTTAAGCTAAAATCCTTACATCCACACACACCTTCTTGCCATCTGCAAATATACAGATAGTTCACTCAGTGCCTTCACCCAGATCATTGATAAAGATGGCGAAGAGCAACAGTCCCAACACAAATTACTCTGGGGTTCACCGCCCCACGTAGAGCTGCCACCATTAATAACTATATTCTGTCTACGTGAATGCAACAAGTTGCTTATCCAATACAGTGTCTGCCCACCAATCCCACAAGACTCAACCTTACTTATCCGTGTTTTGAGCACCACTTTAAGAAAGGTTTTTTGAAAATTTAGATATACATTATCGATTGAGCTTCCACCATCCACCAACTTCGTAACTTCTTCAAAAAATTCCATCAAGTTGATCAGACAGGACCTCCTTTTCCAGAAGCGATGCTAAGATTTCCTTATAACCCCATCTCTTTCAAGGTGATCACATAACACATCTCCAGTAATCCCCACTCACAGCCTGCTTATAACTTGTGTTTATAAAACACCTTTCAAGTCCTCAGGACAACTCAAAGTGCTTCACAGCCAACAAATTACTCTTGAAGGAGAGTCAGTGTTGTTTTTTTGGGGTAAATGGTGCAGCCAATTTGCACACAGCAACATTTCACAAACAGCAAGACCAGTTAACCCGTTTTGGTGGTGTTGGTTGAGGGATGAATGTTGGCCAGGACACTGGGGCGACTCCCAGCTCTTCTTCAGAACAAATCTCGTGGGAATTTTACAACCATCAGAACAGGCAGATGGTTTAACATTTCGTTTGAAGGATGCCACATCTGACAATGTAGCACTCCCTCAGTACTGCTCTTAAGTGTCAGTTCAGAGAATGTGCTGAAGCCCTTCAGTGGAGCGAAAACACACAGCCTTCTGATTCAGAGTGAAATAATTTGTTAGGTGTTACTCTCACTGCCTAAGGTCCCTCTCCCATTATGACATTACAACCTGCTCAAAAAATCCTCAATTTTTAAAAACAGTAAAACTTATATGGATCACACCTGCTTCAACTTTGGTCAATATTGACTGATAAATCAAGGGCACATGAATAACACAGTGAAGGTGAACATGGCGGCAGGAGGTTGTTATACAGGTTTTTTTTCTAGTGAAGAGAAACTTTCATAGAAAAGAAGTAATTCTACCCCAGGAAAAGAAACAAAATTTCACCTGTGACCACAGAAATCATATGCAAAAGCTGTGTTAATGTCACACTATGTTCTGCTGATTATCACTTCCAAAGACTGAAAATTGTACATTATTTACGATGAACAGCAATGCCTCTAAACAGCAAACAGATAGCCTACAACAGATTATTCATTTTCACAAAATTAAGAACAAGGAACTCTTTGAGAAGTACTCACGTTTTCCTGAGAGAGGTTACTGATGGATCTAAGGCCCTCATCATGAATATGATTCTGAAGCTCCTGAATCATGTGAGGTAAACCATTTGAGACAGCACGAAGCAAAGTATATATATTTGCCATGTCTGCTAGAAGTTGAAAGGGATATGGGGAAAAAGGGGAAAATTACACATCTTTATTGGCATATGCTTGTTCAGCGACCTTACAATAAAGGTAGCGAAGTATACCAGTCTAGTGTAAATACTCTGAAAGAGTATGGTACCTGTAATGGTTATGTTACTGGTAATCCAGAGGCCAGGACTAATAATCCAGAGAACGAGAGTTCACATCCTACCATGGCAGTTTGAGAATTTGAGTTCAGTTTAAAAAAAAAAAAAATCTAGAATTAAAAAATTGGTATCAGCAAAAATAAAACCATGAAGCTGTCGGATTGTCATAAAAACCCAACTGGTTAGTGTCCTTTAGGGAAGGAAACCTGCCAGTCTTACCCAGTCTGGCTTATGTGGTTGAGTGCCCTCTGAAGTGGCCGAGCAAGCCACTCGGTTGTATAACTACTTTCTCAGGGCAACTAGAGATGGATAATGAATGCTCGCCTTGCCAGCGATGCCCACATCCCGAGAATGGAAAAGTTTTGATGGATTTTGTACCCATTCTCTGTTCTAAAGTATATTTATCACAAATGAGATGAACAGAAAAAAAAATAATTTTCAACACTAACCTGAATCCAACACAAATTATGGTTCATCAGTGCATGGAGGAATTCTGATCCCAACAAATATCCAAACAGATGAACAGGTTTAGCAACAGAAATCAATACGCCAATGGCAGGTCAACGCTGATTTTTAGGGCAGCTCTGGCTCATAGGGTAGAGCTCCAAGGGCACTGACAGCCTGCCAGTACTTCATCAAGTGGCCATTCTTCATATGTAAACTTAGAGAATTAGTGTCGACAGGCCATTTTACTGTGGGGGCATCACTGATGAACCAAACCCACAAATTCAGATTGTGCAAATATTCTTAACAGTGATACTCAATATATGGTTTTCAACCCATTTTGCAAGGCCAACCTCCTTACACACTACTTTCAACTGGATTATAATTGCATTATAAAGCTGCAGCTTCTTCCAGTCTGTACTTTCAAATTGTGAATGCAACTGACCCAGTCATTTGCACTTAAACCTGGAACAAATCTGATGTTTCATCAATTCAAGGAGTTGTTGGTTGAACAAGTCTAGCCAGTAAACGAAGTAGATGGCAACTTGACCATGTTCAGAGATGCATATGTTCATTGATTCATGTCATAGGATCTTGAACCCTAGTGGTTCTTGTACATACTGCTGATTGAAAGAGCGTGTCAACAGAGAAGTGCAAAGCATTTCAGAAAGATGAAATATTAACATTTATTCATTTATATGTTTCACAACAACAGCCTACATTTATATAGCGCCTTTAACGTCGTAAAACGTCCCTCGGTGTTTCACAGGAGCGTTATCAAACAAAATTTGACACCAAGCCACATAAGGAGATATTAGGACAGGTGACCAAACATTTGGTCACAGAGGTAGGTTTTGAGGAGTGTCTTTAAAGGAGGGGAGAGGGAATTTTCTTTCAATAACTACACTCCACATAAGTTGTGCTATTATAGCACCTTTTTGGAATAAACGATTTGCACTTACTTAGCACTGTACCACATCTCTCATGAAGTGCAACAATGTTTTGCTGGCAAACGCAACAGCCATCTTGCGCACACATCAAGATCCCGTAAACAGTGATCACATAATTGGCTTCCAGTCTCCCAAATTTAAAATTCTCATCCTTGTGTTTAAATCTCATCCTTCATGGCTTTGTCCCACCCTATCTCTATAACATCCTCCCACCTCCCCCCACCCCCTGAGCTCTCTGTTCCTTCGACTCCAGCTTCTTGTGCGTCTCTCCCTCTCCTTAGCCCCACCACTGGCGGCTATGCCTTCAGCCACCTAGGTTCCATACTCTTGAATTCCTTACCTAAATGAGCAGTTCAAAAAGAATTGATGCCAACAACAGAAAATAAGAACTAAAGATGGTCAGGTGGCTTTTGTTGGAAGTCTTAGAGAAACAATAGTCTTTTGCAGTTGTCTGCACTCATTTGCCCATGTTACCAAAGGTATGCAAACAGTAACAGCAACTTGCATTTCCATAAAGAAAGGCACAGGTGAAAAACAAAGGCGTAAGCTGGGATTTAGGGCTGGAGGAAGTTACAGAGATAGGGGTCAGGTCAGAAAAGAATTTGTAAACAAGGACAGGGATTTTAAATTCAGTGCCTTGGAGGACAGGAAGCCACTGGACTCTGATAAGGGCAGGGGTAACAGATGAGTGCAACCTGCTGCAGGACGAGATGAAGGCAGCAGAATTTTTATGAGTTGGCGTCTGTGTGTTCGAGCTTGGGAGTTCCATGAGGAACACATTGGAAAAGAATCGAGCATTGAGGTAACTGAAGCATGGATAAGGGTTTCAGCAATGTTGGGGGTGAGATAGGGCAGAGACGGGCAATGTTATAGAGGTGAAAGTAAGTGGTCTCAGTGAAGGACAGGATATACGGATTGAAGCTTAGCGTCAAATAAGACTCCAAAGCTACACACTGCCTGGTTCAGCTTGAGCAAGCAGTTGGGGAGAGCAATGAATACAGGGGCAAAACTATGAGTTTTTGGTGCCAGCAAAATAAGACGGATTCTGTTTTCCCAACGCTCAGCTGGTGGAAGTTCTGGCTCATCTACAGCTTGATATCAGATAGGCAGAGACAGTTGTGGAATTGAGGATGGTGATGGAAAGGTAAAGCTTGATGTAGTCAACATACATATGGAAACTAACCCCATGCCTGTGGATGATGCCTTGGGAGGACAGCGAGATAAGAGAGGAGGCCAAGAGTGCAACTTGGGATATTCCAGATGTCACCGTGTGGGGGTGTGACGAGAAGCCATTGCTGGGACAGCCAAGAGTGAAACCAAGTGAGAGCAGTTCTTTGGAGGTGAACGACGGAGGAGAGCTAGTGAAAGAGAAGGAAGCAGCGGACTTCATCTAATACGGAGGGATAATGCGTCACCACTACAATCACAGAGGACATAATTTGTGACTGAGTAGGGCAGAAATGGATTCAAAGAGGTACTTTTGGGAGAGGTGAGGACAGAGCTGCGTGGTGACAATTTGTTCAAGGGCCTTGGACTGGAAAGTGGGGTTAGATATCTGGTAGTAGTCAGAGAGAAAGCACAATTCCCCCTTTCCAACTTTGTACAGACCAATGACAAAATGATTCGGTCGACAGGTTTATGCATAATGAACTCGAAACTGACCATATTTCTCACCTTCTCTCCTTTCTTGCTTAATGATATTCTGGCATTCCCCATGTAGAAATTGCAGGTGGTCTGCTACCATTCGTTGCTGGCATTCATGAATCACTTTGGCATATGAGCTAGGATGCAAGTATTTCCGGCATCGAACTTCTTCATCTTTTAATCTTGCTAAAACCTGCAGTAACAGAAGTGCACTGAACATTCTAATCTTTGAGCTGAAGATCCAACTGGCCATCACTGAACGCTGTTTAAAATAAACACCCAACTTTATGACATACCTTTTCCATATACTGTGAGCAGTTCGACTCTTGAAGTAAATTTGAAGCTTCTTGTTTGTAATACTCTCCCGTTTCCGTTAGAAATGGACCTTCAAAGAGATCCTGATAAAACTGAAGTTGGAAGGACAATTGCTAAGTAAGAGAGAATTAGCTACAAAACCTTAAAAGATCAAGGGTTAGGTATTTAAAAATGTGAAGCTGAATGAAGCCATAAATCCTAACTTTAATTTTAAAATTTGTCACACATCTGCTATTGATTTTGTTTTAAATCAGGTATAGATAATACAACTGAAAGACAGAGACACAGGAAACTAAAAATAATAAACATGTAAGTACCATAAAAAGGGCCAAGTTTAAACTCTATAAAATCACAGTGAGTAATATGATTATACATTTCTACAAGTCAAATAGCTGATTATGTTTGCGTCACAGCGACTGATTCAAAAGAAGTGGAAAGTTGCTCATTACGTAAGCACGTGATCATATTTTAATCAATGGTGTGTCATGGATGCACTATCTCATGGAGCATTGGAGAGCTGCCAGTTAGATAATTCTTCAGTGGTAGGACGTCTCGACATGATTCGACAAAACTGCAGCAAAAATAGACCTGGTCGTACTAGATCATTTTTTCAGAATTCTAGATCTCAATTGCTCTACAAAAACACGAGCCTTTAGATTTTTATTTGGCTTTCAGCACAGAAGCATGAACAGAAAGCTTGGAATGAAATGTAGATGAAGTGTTTAAATTGATAAGTTAGCACAGAACCAAGTATACTAGATTAAAATAGAAGTAAAATTGAAATAAAAGTAAGAGAATGTGGTAAAAAGGGAATCCAGTTTAAGCAGTAGGTTACTTGTTTTTAAGTTGTATTTGAAGTGTACATTTTAATCACACATGATTAATATTACATATCTCAGCTACTCCTGACGTCTGAGTAGCTTTGTGCATTAACATTTTTGTTTCAGTTTCATGGTGCATGAACTGAAAACTCAAAAGGGCTGGCCTGGAAATTTGCCAGTTATCAGGCTGTACCTAGCATCTACCCCAATCATTCTCCCACCAACACCAATACTTACAGTATCTTAAAGTGCTGTCAACTATCTCACAGCCAATGCAATCTTTCAGTTTCTGCAGCCACATAAAATCAGGTGTACACTTTGGATTGTACATAGACATTGTATGGCTTTTGTAATATATGTCAAGTTGTCATCAAATATCGCAGTTTCTTCTCCTTTGCTTAAACTAAATGAACTTTTCCCAACACCCTCAGCTTACCCAGAGATAAAATCATATTATTTGTTATCAACATGTAATTTCCAAAACTTTCTTACCTTAAGGGGGAACTTTTTCTTGTACTGTTCAACATGAACAAAGGAGTTGATAACCCCATGGATTACCTTTTGATTTGGGTTCTCTCCACAGCGATCACTACATTACAAAGGAATGAAAGAAACCTTGTTGAAAAATGTATCAAGCTTCTTTTAAAATTCATTTAGTTTCAATCTGCATATTTCATTTTGAAAACCTATTTGCTAAAAGCATAGCTGTAGTTAATCTTTCAAGGTTAAAGCAAACCCAGTAACATACAATGACCAAGAAGTAACTATCCTATATCAGCTTGGTATCACTCCCACCTCTGAGTCGGAAAGTTGTGTGTTCAAGCCCCAATCCAGCACCTGAGCAGACAATCTAGGCTGACACTTCACTGGCATTGAAAAAGAGGGCTATATTGTGGAAGCTGCTTTCTTTCGGATGAAATATTAAGCCGAGGACCAATCTGCATGTTCAGCTGGACATTAAAGATCCCTCATACTATTCAAAGAGCAGGCCATTCTCCCGACATTTCTTCCTCAACCAACACCACCAAAATAAATGAACAAGTCATTCATCTCACTGTTATGCATAAAATGTTTTGCTGTCTTTGCTTGCCTAAAAGTCACTGCACTTCATAGTAATTCATTGTATGTGAAGTGCTCCAAGATGTTTCAAAATGACATGATGGGATGCTATATAAATGCAGATATTTCTATTTATCCTTGATAAGTTACTTCAAGAATTGTTTTCCCAAATATTCTCACTTACAGGATTTCTCCACAGAGCTTCTGGATTTCAAGCATGAGTGAAGTAAATGCCTCCCCAACAACATTCTTTTCAATGGTGTTGGTGTGATCTTTCAGTTTCTAGATGAATCAGAGGCTGTCTTTTTTCAGTCTCCAACACATATTGGTTTCATTTTAGCAAACACGGGACATTTTGATTCACTGTCCTGTATTCTTCAAGTTCTAAATGGGTTTCAATAAACTGAGGAGTTCAGATATCCACTTAGAGCTAACCCTAGGCATTAATGAGACGACAATACTGCCTCTCCCTCCCTCTGCTAACAAATCCTTCTATTACGCCAGGACATCCTGGAGAATAAGGATAATCCCAGATTCCTTTCCTGAATGACGAACATCCACCTCCAACTGCATACACCCACTATATGTGGACAAGTCATGATTTTCTTTTTCATCTCTGTAAGGTCAAGACTATTCACACGGTAGTCTCGACATTGCCTCCAAGCCTTCCTTTGGACCCATGACCCAGATCACTTTTAGCTTCTCCATACAGCCGTTACCAGCCTTATCTCTCCGAAACTGACCATTATGCTCTCAACCCTCTATCTCTCAACTCTTGGCTACACAACTACCTTTCTTTCAAAATAATCACTGACATCATTAATGGTTTCCCTCACATGGTCGACTACTGCATGTTCCTCCACTGCCTCTTCCATGTTTGTCTTCATGCGCCACACCCTCACGATTCTATTCCTGCTTGCCCCAACACACACAGCACACCTCCTGCATTGACTGCTCCTCTCGCCTCAGCGCAGTCGCAACAAGAGTATGCCAAAGTTGTTGCCCTTCACAGCCTTATATATACATATGGGAGTCAGCTTCCACATGTATGCGACAACACCAAGCTCCATCTCTCTGCCACCACCATTCATTCCATGACTTATCATTGTGCTGTCGGACTGCATTCAACATCAAGGTGTGGATCAGACATAACTTTCTCCAACTTAACATTGACAAGCTCCATACAGTTGTTCCAGACTCCATCGCCCTCTCAGCTGCTCACTCAGGCTAAACCTGACAGTGTCTAACCTCTGTATCCTGAGTTTCAAACTCCATGTTCTAGCTATCACCAAGACCACTTGCTTCCTAAAGCCCTCATCCACACCTTTGCTACCTCCAAATTTGACTTGCCCAGCACTCTTCTTGCCAGCCTGACGAACATAAAGTCAAACTTATTCAAAATTCCACTGCCCACGGCTTGTCCTGCTCATCCATCACTGTCTATGTTCACTGAGCTTCAATGGCTCCCCATCCTCCAATAGAATGAACTCAAAATCATCATCCTTCTGTGCATATTCCTTCCACAGCGATGTTCCATTCTATTTCTGCAACCTCCTGTAACCCTACCTCCTAACCCACTAATACTAGCCTCCTCCGCTGCACCATCAGTGGCAGAACCTTTAACCAGCTGGTCTACTCTGGAACTCTCCCCTTAAACCCTTCTGCCTTGCCTCAGCTCATCCGCTGCTGAAACCCTCATCCATGCCTTTGTTACCTCTAGACTTGACTATTCCAACGCACTCCTGGTCTCCCACATCCTACCCTGCGTAAACTTGAGGTCATCCAAAACTCGGCTGCCCGTGTCCTAACTTGCACCAAGTCCCGATCCCCCATCACCCCTGTGCTCGCTGACCTACATTGGCTCCCGGTTAAGCAATGCCTCGATTTCAAAATTCTCATCCTTGTTTTTCAAATCCCTCCGTGGCCTCGCCCCTCCCTACCTCTGCAACCTCCTCCAGACCCACAACCTCCCCGAGATATCTGCGTTCCTCTAATTCTGCCCTCTTGAGCATCCCTGATTATAATCGCTCAACCATTGGCGGTCGTGCCTTCTGTTGCCTCGGCCCTAAGCCTCTCCGCCTCTCTTTCCTCCTTTAAGACGCTCCTTAAACCCTACCTCTTTGACCAAGCTTTTGGTCATCTGCCCTAATTTCTCCTTATGTGGCTCGGTGTCAAATTTTTTTGTCTTATAATACTCCTGTGAAGCGCCTTGGGACGTTTTACTACGTTAAAGGCGCTATATAAATAAAAGTTGTTGTTGTTGTTATTCTGTCTCTCCGAACTCATCCCCTTCAACTGCGCAGTGTTTGTTTCTATTCTGTGAAGAACTTTGAGACATTTACTGCATCAAAATTTAAATCTAAACGCAAGTTGTTATTGGTGTACCAAGTGTCAGCACAACCAGATCAGGTACGGCACAGTCCAATGTGCAGTAAAGCTTCCTCTTCCCCAATAAATGTAGATATCAGCCTTGGCTCAGTGGTCGCACTCTTGCCTCTAAGTCAGAAGGTTGTGGTTCAAACCCCAATCTAGAGACTTGAGCACATAATCCAGGACTCAGTGCAGTCCTGAGAGTGCAGCACTGTTGGAGGTGCCGTCTTTCAATGACATATTAAACCGAGGCCCCGTCTGCCCTCTCAGGTGGACGTAAAAGATCCCAAGGCACTATTCGAAGAAAAGCAGGGGAGTTCGCCCGGTGTCCTGCCCAATATTTATCCCTCAACCAGCATCACTAAAACAGATTATCTGGTCATTATCTCAGTGCTGTTTGTGGGACCTTGCTGTGTGCAAACTGGCTGCCACATTTCCCTACATTACAACAGTGACGTTTTTTTTAAATAAAAGTACATCATTGGCTGTAAAGCGCTTTGGGACATCCAGAAGTCATGAAAGGTGTTATATAAATGCAAGTCTGTTAACTTGCCTTCGTTCAAATCTCAAGAGCACTTCCTTCTCTGCCAGGGTGAAACAATACACTACCCACAGCAGATTGCCAGATTTTTTACCAACGAGTATCAAATTACAGGCAATTTTATCTCTGAGCACGCAGCACTAGAATTGAGACTGAGGCTGTTCCAACTATTTCCTGTAATATCCATACAGCCAGTAGAAAGAGGCAACTTTTGTCCAACTAGTCTGGCTGTATTCTAGCTTTCTGAGGTAAGATTCCTCCGTTCTTCCACTTTAAACTGTGAAATACATTCATTGCTGAATAGAGATTATTAAAAAGTTATGGTAACAAAGCTACTGTATTGTCACCATGCTGCAAAGGTCTTAAAATCATAGCATTTGGGCTTGAAAGTAAAAAGGAGATAAAAATGGAACTCATTATGATACAGAAGAACCATTCCTGTTAACAGGTCACCAGCATTCAAGCAAGAGAACAAGTTTAATATAAGCAGAAACCTACTCACTTTTTTATTTCACGGAGAAGCATTCGGATGAGGATGGTCTGTAATGGTTCAATCATCAGTTTCTTCCACATGTCAAGAGCTAGCTAGAAATTTACAATTATTGGGACAAAGCTGAAGTATATCAAAGGTCTAAATATATAGCCAAGCAAAGAGAGTGAGAGGCAGGAACTTCAAACCGAAAATCAACATGTTCGAGAACTCGAACAAACTAATTCTTTAAAAAAAAATGTAATCCAATTCCATTTGTTGAGTTCCAGTATCTCTTCAACTTGCTTCTGAAAATGCTGTTCCTTTTTGCATGGAAGTTCTAATAGTTTTGCCTTGAAGTCAATCAATTTTTTTAAGCCAAGCTGCACTGACTAGTATTACTATTAATAGACATACAAAAATACAACAAAACCTCCTCAGTCCATGTTAAGTTTGTTCACCCTGGTGGAGGGAAAGAGTTCTTCATGGGAAAATTATCGGAGCTCACAGGTGGAAGCTTCAGGATGGAGTTTTGGGGCATAAATTCCTCGGCTCTCCAAACCGGGCGTGCTTCCGGTAGCGTGCAACAACAGCATGCCGGAGAGGCCCGAGGTCTGAACTAAATTCGTCCTCGGGATTCATCACAATAATCAGCTGTGCTGCGGATGCCAACACAGCGCACCTGTCCCAATTTCGCCCCGCGCCAAGACCCACAGATAAGTCCGGGGTGGAGGGGGGTAAGTGATCAGGTGGGGGTGGGATCTGGGGAAGGGAGCTTGCATTACAAACTGCTCGTTAGGCTGCTCAAGACCTGGAAATACCAGTTGGAACTTGCATGTCGCAAACTCCGGCTAGCGTAAACAAATTTACCAATCCGGGTCAAAAACGAGCACAGGATCCTCGTTTCAAAATTGAAATGGGACCTGTGCTCATTTCAAGGTCCTGTCGAATTTAGTAGTGGCCCAAACACCTGTGCAGATTTGGAGCAAGCCTCTGTCCTGCTGAATTGGTTGCAACTGTTTTAGCCTATAAAATGGGCACAACAATGTTAAATTTAGATCCCCACAGAACCCAGGAGTGCAAGGAGCTGGTATGCTGGGGTGAGAAACAACCTGGTGTTTAAGTCATCAAACAAAAATCTGTTCAGATCATAACTGATATTGCCTCATCCACCGTCAAGGTTTAAAGAATGGTGAAAAGCTTGAAACAGTGGAAGTCCAGAGAGACTTGAGGGTCCATGTACATAGATTAAAATGTCATGGACAGGTACAGAAAATAATCAAAAAGGCTAATGGAAAGCTGGCCTTAATACAAAGTTATGCTACAGCTATATAAAACCCTGGTTAGACCACACCTAGAGTAGAGAAGGTCTGGGCACCACACCATGGGAAGGATATATTGGCCTTGGAGGGAGTGCAGCGTGTATTTACCAGAATGATACCTAGACTCCAAGGGTTAAATTACAAGGAGAGATTACACAAACTCGAGTTGCATTCCCTGGAATTTAGAAGGTTAAGGGGTGATTTGATCGACGTTTTCAAGATATTATGGGGAACTGATAGGGTTGATCGAGAGAAAACTATTTCCACTGGTTGAGGATTCTAGGACTAGGGGGCATTGTCTAAAAATTAGAGCCAGTCCTTTCAGGAATAAATTAGGGAACACTTATACACGCAAAGGGTGGTAGAAGTTTGGAACTCTCTTCTGCAAACGGCAATTGATGCTAGATCAATTGTTAATTTTAAATCTGAGATTGATGGATTTTTGTTAACCAAAGGTATTAAGGGATATGAGGCAAGGTGGGTATATTAGGTCACAGATCAGCCATTTTATTGAATGGCGGAACAGGCTCGAGGAGCTAAATGGCCTACTCCTGTTCCTATTTTTATGTCAAACATTATTTTGTTGTCTTTTAGATACTGATATATACACGGGTTTAAGAATTCAGAAGTTAAGCAAAGGGAGATTTCCAGTGCTGCCATTCTCCATGACTGTGGTGCATTGTCTCTTATCCTCTTATCCATCGACATGGTCGGTCACACCATCCTCCTCCAATGTCTCTGCTCTATTGTCCACTCTTGCCTATCCGACTGTAGCCAGTGCATCTTTGCAATGGCTTCTCTTTCCACCTCTGCATAGTCACCTTCAGAATTACCAAAGGATCCATCAACATCTCCTCCTCTTCCTCAATTACACAATGCCCCTTGGCGTCATCATCCATAGGCAAAGGGTCAGTTTCAACATGTACGTCGATGACAAGTTCTACTACTTCTCTCGAACCCTTCACTGACTCTGCTGTCAGACTACTTACCCAACATCCAGTTTTGGATGAGCAGTCCAACTAAACACTGGGAAGACTGAAGCCATCGACTTCAGCCCCAGCCACAAATTCTCTACCCTTCATATGACTCCATCCCTCTGTCCCAGTCACTGTTTCAGTACTGTTCAACCTCAAGCTGTGCTTCCTACCCCATATCCTTTCCGTGACAAAAAACGGCTACTTCCACCTCTAGGTAACGTCTCCTGTCTCTGTCCACCTGCCGTTGAAACTCTCATTCATGTATTTGTCACCTCCAGACTCAACTATTCCAATGGTCTCCTGTGCAGCCTCCCATTTTCCACCCGCTATATACTTCAGCTCATTCAAAACTCTGCCGCCCATCTCCTACCTGCACCAAGTCCGACTTACTGCATTCCTATCCTAATGTGACTTACGTTGGCTCCCATTCTGACGCTTCAAACTTAAAATTCTCATCCTTGTGTTTAAATCTCTCCATGCCCTTGCCCCTCCCTATCTCTAACCTCCTTCAGCTCTAAAATCTCCACCCCCTGCCAAATTCTCTGCAGCTCTGAATCCAGCCTGTTGTGCATCTTCTCCTTCCTTCGCTGGCAGCTATGTCTTCAGCTGTTTAAGTCCCAAGGTCTGGAATTCCCTCATTAAAACCCTCCACCTCCCTTAAGACACTTCTTAATCCCTAACTCTTCAATCAAGCTTTTGGTCACCTCCTTCTTTGGCTCGGCATTCATTTGTTTCCTGATTCCTCTGTAAAACACCTTGGAACATTTTTCCACATTAAAGGCGCAATATAAATGGAAGAGGCCCTGCTTTGACTTAAAAGGTGACAGTACAACAGTACAAAACTTGGCTGAAAAATATTACCAAAAAAAACACCACTTCAATGCCCAAGTGGTAAAAAGGATGCCTGTGAAACTGTGACATAAAAGTACTTCACGCAGAAAAAAAAAATCGTCCAGATGGAATAACTGTCAAAAGACATAAACTTTCTCTTGCCTGAAAACAGCAAGGCACTGCACTGATGACAGAAGAATGTCAAAGCTGCAGCCAGAAAGCAGCTATTTATAGAATGTATAACGTGGAGGGGACAGAAAGAGAGAAGCTGAAGCAGTGACCATTCATTTTTTAAAGGACAAAGTGGGTAAACGTTTCAAGCAGAGGAAGATACAGGGACTGGATTGCACTCGCACAATGGGCTGATGGGCCTCTTTCTGTACCAAAAACTTGGTGGTTCGAAGGAGACTCACATGCAGTTCTTCAGGTTTGTGAATTTGAAATTTTAAGAGACAGTGTCCTGTGACTTTCAGTTTGAACAATACTCTATTGACTGCCCATTATACGTGGATGAATGCACCTGTCGTTTGAGAACTGCAAGGAAATGATGTAGTCAAGAGTTAAAAGCCTGTTTTTCACTGAGGAGAATACCCACTGGCCTGTCAACTGCACAATTTCAGTTAATGTTACAGCACGAGTTGCAAGTCAGCCTACTGATCAGACTAATGCCAAGATTCTAAATATTATGAAGGTTTTTTTTTTGGCAGAGCTTACCTCTCCTATCTCCATCAGTGGCTCAATAATATCCACTCCACCATAACCATACTGAAGGTCAGCTTCTGTCAGTTTGTTCTTCTTGATGAACTGCGTGTTGAGATATCTGCGAGAATGACAGATTTTAAAAATGTCAAGCACTCTGCGAGCATCACCATTCAAGTTATGCACATCTCTTAAAACTTTGACTTAATCAGAGCACTTTTGTGGGCATTCATACGCATATTTATTTAAAAAGTGCAAGATGGCATACACACATGGTCATGACAACACTATTGACTGGGGTCAAATCTTGCACTCAGTACAATTACAGTTCTAAACCTGTAACCAACTATGTCCGTGATCTCAGAGATGCAAGCCGAGTATTCTTGACCTTACCTTATTCTGGTGACCATGTTGATTATAAGAATTAAGATAGTGAAGTTGGACAATGGTGTTGTGTGCTGGAGCATCAATATGCAGCACCACAAAGTAAGAGATTCTGGTTCTATCAATTACTTGGCTCAGTTCACGATCGGAGTACAAATACACAGGAAACATCCCACCAGCTAGCCAAAGGAGTAGTAGCAGTTGTAAATTAGACAACAATGGCTTTAACCTGGGACAAAATTTGTTGCCCATGCAAAATCTCTGCTCCTGTCAGCTTCTACAACTATGCAATCGAAGATTATACCATTTGCCTTGCTATACAATAATTACGTTATTAATCCTCCTCCTTTAAAACCCACCTATTCGAATAAGCTATTGGTCACTCCTCCTAATCTCTTTTCTTGGCTTAGTATCCATTTTCCTCAGACCTATCTGTGAAGCATATTGGGATGTTTTCTACATTAAAGAGGTTATATAAATGCAAGTTCTTGTTGAATGGTATATGAAGTAGTCTCCATCTTTATGTTCCACTGTTTTGAATATGTCATAACTGAAGTCCCTCATCCCTGGTAACATCCTGGTAAATCTTCTCTGCACCCTTTCTAAGGCCTTCACATCTTTCCTGAAGTGTGGCGCCCAGAACTGTCCACAATACCCCAGTTGAGGGATAACCAGTGATTTATAAAGTTCCAGCATGATCTCTATGCCATGTCGCTCCACCATTGCCAGCTATGCCTTCAGCTGCATAGGCCCTAAGCTCTGGAATTCCCTCCCTAAACCTTTCTGCCTCTCTACCCCTTTAAGCTTGCTCCTTAAACCCTACCTCTTAAGCTTTTGGTTACCTGTTCTAATATCTCTATGTGGCTTGGTGTCAAATTCTGTCTGATAATGCTCCTGTGAAGCGCCTTGGGACATTTTTATTACGGTAAAGGTGCTATAGAAATGTAAGTTGTAGTTGAGCAGAGATACCATTAATTCCTTACCAGTAGCATAGTAAACAGCACAACTCACAATAAAATGCCACCATTCATTCTCTTGAGAAAGCAGAGACACACACCATACCACACTGAGCAATGGTTTCACCAGTTGGAGATGCTGAGCTTCAGTTTGCCTCACTGCAACCCAATCAAGGCAGACACCAAATCCTGAATATATGAGTGCATGTTTGTATATCCAGGCTCCAAGTAACGCCTTCCAAAACCTGTCAGCCCAAGTACTAAGTTTCCACATCAGTTATATGACCAACATCTGACTTCAGTGCAGTGGAGAGATCTGCGCAAGACAACTTTGGATGTGCCAGCCAACTTGTTGGTCTAGATATCCAACTTTCCTGGAAAATACCAGGCCGACTCAGCATCAACTGCTTCATTCAGGAGCTTGTGAAAGGGTTTTTCAGAAAGAGATCTTCTTACCACGTGGCTCTTACAACTTCCAGGGTGTTGACCGACAGGTTAGCATAGGATAGAGAAAGTCAGCTGTGGTGCCATCCTTTCAGGAAATGTGCACCCTAAGTGGTCAAATGATCTCCCCTCCCCCCACTCTCTTGCAAGGCAATGAGCAGATGCTGTGACATTTCCAGGCTGAGGATCGGAGTGACTGCTGCCAGCGAACCGGAAGCTGCTGCGGACGACCAGAAGCTGCACAGAAGTGTTCTGCGCATAAATCTGTGATCGTTTAAGTATGAATGTATAATAATATAGTCATATCGCATGCCTAAATCTATGGAACTATGGGTTGGTTTAATAATGTATAATAGTTGGTTGGTTTAAGTATTAATGTAAGATATTTTCATGCGGGGGGGGGGGGGATTGCGGAGATTTATTTGTACGGTGCACAAGCTCCGTGTGAAGGGAAAGGAGAAGAAAATGAATAAAAATGGACGTTAACTATGTTTTGCTGACGCAGATTTTCTTTTCCAGACGAGGCTGTGTTCGGCAGCAGCGATCTCTTTTCACCACCCCCTCCCCTCCTTTCTCTCTGGAAGGGTTTTCTTTGTAATGGCGATAATATTTTCTTTTCAGTTAGCGAACAACCGAAAAAAACACTGAAACTGCGCGTGCGCAAGTACTTCAACTTTGTTGGCAGCAGTCGCGTCCGCTGAGGATAGGGCAGAAATATTGGAGAGGAGATTTATGCCTGGTAAATATCTGGCTGCTCCTGACCACATTGTGCTTTTAGACCTCCCTCTTCGCTGCCTAAACTACCCACTACTCCAAGATCAACCTGGAGAACAACGATAACCACCGACTTCTTTGTTTCCACTGCCAACTGTCTCCTTAAAACCCTGCCCCTCCACGCTCACCTCAAAACAACAATTGCAAGGAGCTCATGGACAAAGAATGAGGCCATCCAATCAGCTGCCTGTGCTGCGTTGCCAACAAGCTAGATCTCCCCCAGCCCTAGGTCTGAACCTGCATCTCTAGTTTCTTTCCCAGCTCCCCCTAAGCTCTCTTAGGTTGTCTTGTCCACGAGAACCACCGCCTGCTCCCTTAACCCCATTCCCACTAAATTGTTGACCACGTTGCTTAGTTCCACTCTTACCTATCCAATCATAGCCAGAACATCTCCATCCTCTCACCTGTGCACTGTTACCTCGAGAGTCCCCCAAGGATCTGTTCTAGAACCCTCGTCTTCCTCATCTACATGCTGTCTCTCTGCGACATCATCCACAGACATGGGTCAACTTCCACGTGCAAGCTGATCACACCCAGCTCTACCTCGCTTGACCATCCATAGACTGCTTATTCAACATCCAGTCCTGGTTGAGCCACAATTTCCTCCAGCTAAAGATTGGGAAGACCAAAGCCATTGGCTTCAGTCCCCACCATAAATTCTGTACCTTTTCGACTGTCTCAGGCGGAATCATACTGTTCACAACCTCGACATCTTATTGGATCCCGAGCTGAGCTTCTGCGTCAATTTCCTCTCCCTCACTTCCACCTCTGCAACATTGCTTGCCTCCCCCAATCTGCTGCTGAAACCCTCATCCTTGTCTTAGTCACCTCCAGACTCGACCATTCAAATGGTCTCCTGGCCAACCTCACGTTGCCCCTCTCCGTAAACTTCAGCTCATCCAAAATTCGGCTACCATATATCCTATTTTGCACCAAATCCCACGCACACATCACCTCCTCGCTGACCTGCACAGGTTTGCAATCCCCAACAGCTCCAATTTAAAATTTTCATCCTCGTGTTTAAAACTCGCCCAGAACTCTCCGTTCCTCTGACTCTGGCCTCTAGTTCATCCCCCCCCCCGCCCAGTGGCAGCTGTGTCTTCAACTGCCTAAGCCCTACGTTCTGGAATTCTCTCCCCAAACCCCTCCTCTCTCCACCTCCCTCTCCTCCTTAAAACCCACCTCTTACTAAGGTTTTAGTCATTCCTCCTAATCTCTCCTCAATTGGCATCCAATTTTTTGATTTTGCCTCTATGAAAGGTTTTGTGATATTTCTTTAGGTTAAAGGTGCTATATAAATGCAAGTTGTTGTTATGGGGCACCGACGATGATCTAGGACCAGGCTATGCACCTGCCCTCTTAACAGCAGGCAACAAGCCAGACAGATGAAGAAGTGGAGAAAAATGAAAAAAGGGAGAAACATTCCCAAAGTCTCCTGAAAAATGAACTAGAATTTTACAAGGACCGCATTTTATCCCATATAGCAAGCTATAGTATTTTAGAGCTCTAGGACCTGAAAGGCTTGCATTTAGTCTTAACATACAAAAATAAAATCAGTTACAATATTCTCTTTCCAAAGGATGCATATTCAGCTTACATGCTTCATGTAGGATTACAGTACAGTACTTGCAATTCCCAGCACTTTGAGCATCAGTTTAGTTTTGGTTACATGGAGGCAGAAAGTTCTATCATGCTTGGAATAGCATTATGTCCTTCGCAGAAGATTAAAGTTGTCATGGTCAGTACGTATTTTATTCTTTGACAGAATGCCTTAAACTAATTAATGCACATGGCTATCAGTTTAGTTAGTTTCCTGGAACCAATTTTACTTCCCCTCCCCAACATGGACCATTCTCTGACAAGACTTGCATTTATGTAGCGCCTTTCACGACCACCGGACGTCCCAAAGCGCTTTACAGCCAATGAAGTACTTTTTGAAGTGTAGTCACTGTTGTAATGTAGGAAACACAGCAGCCAATTGGCGCACAGCAAACTCCCACAAACAACCATGTGATAATGATCAGATAATCTGTTTTTAGTGATGTCTATTGAGGGATAAATATTGGCCAGGACACCGGGGATAACTCCCCCGCTCTTCTTCGAAATAGTGCCATGGGATCTTTTACATCCACCCGAGAGTGTAGACAGGGCCTCGGTCCATCTCATCCGAAAGACGATGCAGCACTCGTTCAGGATTGCACTGGAGTGTCAGCCTAGATTTTTGTGCTCAAGTCTCTGGAGTGGGACTTGAACCCACAACCTTCTGACTCAGAGGCGAGGGTGCTGCCCGCTGAGCCACTGGCTGACAATAATCAATTTAGCACCAAGGATCCTGCAAGATTGTTTGAATTAGTGACTGCAAAAGTACACAATAGCAGAGGTTGACTTTCCCCATTACCTCTATTTTGTGAACCCCTCCCACAGGCTGGCAGAATGGAAATTAAGTAATGTAATTACATTCAGAATGCTCTGAATCACAACTGCAGCATGATTATTCACCCAACTGTCCATATCTTTCATACAAGTAAAAAGATAACTTAGGTTACATGCAAAAAAAAGGACTGGGAAAGAAAAAATGTTAAGAAACATACAGCCCATGGATTAAAAGGATAGTGACAATGTGGATAAGGGACAGAAAACAGAGAGTAGTGGTGAACGGTTGCCTTTTCAGACTGGAGGGAAGTATACAGTGGTGTTCCCCGGGGGACGGTATTAGGACTACTGCTCTTTTAGATATATATTGACGACCTGGAATTGGGTATACAGGGCATAATTTCAAAATTTACAGATGACACAAAACCCAAATGTAGTAAACAATGAGGAGGATAGTAACAGACTTCAGGAGGACATAGACAGACTGGTGAAATGGGCAGACACGTGGCAGATGAAATTTAACGCAGAGAAGTGTGAAGTGATGCATTTTGGAAGGAAGAATGAGGAGAAGCAATATAAACTGAATGGTAAAATCTGAAACGCGGTGTGCAGGAAGAGAGAGACTGGGGGGGGTGTGTACACAAAACTTTGAAGGTGGCAGGACAAGTTGAGAAGGCTGTTAAAAAAGCATACAGGATCTTTAGCTTTATTACAACAACATCTTGCATTATATAGCACCTTTAGCGTAGTAAAACGTCCCAAGGCGCTTCACAGGAGCATTATAAAACAGAATTTGACACCGAGCCACATTAGGAGACATTAGGGCAGATGACTAAAAGCTTGGTTAAAGAGGTAGGTTTTAAGAAGCATCTTAAAGGAGGAAAGAGAGGTAGAGAGGCGGAGAGGTTTAGGGTAGCAATTCCAGAGCTTAGGGCCTTGGCAGCTGAAGGCACGGCAACCAATGGTGGAGCGATTAAAATCAGGGATGCTCAAGAGGCCGGAATTAGAGGAGCGCAGATATCTCGGAGGTTTGTGGGGCTACAGGAGATTACAGAGATAAAAGACTTGCATTTATATACTGTAGTACCTTTCACGACCTCAGGACATCCCAAAGCGCTTTACAGCCAATGAAGTACTTTTGAAGTGTAGTCACTGTAGTAAAGTAGGAAACGCGGCAGCCAATTTGCACACAGCAAGCTCCCACAAACAGCAATGTGATAATGACCAGATAATCTGTTCTTTTGTGATGTTGTGTGTGAGGGATAAATATTGGCCGTGACACAGGGGATAACTCCCCTGTTCTTCTTCAAAATAGTGCCATGGGATCTTTTACGTCCACCTGAGAGAGCAGACAGGGCCTCGGTTTAACATCTCATCCAAAAGACGGCACCTCCGACAGTGCAGCACTCCCTGAGTACTGCACTGGAGTGTCAGCCTAGATTTTTGTGCTCAAGTCTCTGAAGTGGGACTTGAATCGACAACCTTCTGACTCTGAGACAGGGAGGGGCGAGGCCATGGAGGGATTTGAAAAGGATGAGAATTTTAAAATCGAGACGTTATTAATAGGGGCATAGAGTACAAAAGCAAGGAAGATATGCTAAACCTTTATAAAACACTGGTCGAGGAGAGACTGGAGAAGCTGGGGTTGTTCTCCTTAAAGCAGAGAAGGCTGAGAGGAGATTTGATAGAGGTGTTCAAAATCATGAAGGGTTCTGATAGAGTAAATAAGGAGACACGGTTTCCAGTGGCAGAAGGGTTGGTAACCAGAGGATACAGATCTAAGGTGACTGGCAAAAGAACCAGAGGCAATATGAGAAAAACATTTTTTATGAAGTGATTTGTTGTGGTCTGGAATGCACTGCCTGAAAGGGTGGTGGAAGCAGATTCAATGGTAATTTTCAAAAGGGAATTAGATAAATACTTGAAGGGGAAAAATTTACAGGGCTATGGGAAAAGAGCAGGGGAGTGTGGCGATTTGGATAGCTCTACCAAAGAGCCGGCACAGGCACGATGGACCAACTAGCTCCTTCATAGAATCATAGAAATTTATGGCACAGAAGGTGGCCAGTCGGCCCACCGTGTTTGTGCCAGTCGAAAAGAGCTATCCAGCCTAATCCCACTTTCCAGCTCTTGGTCCACAGCCCTATAGGTTCTGGCATGTCAAATGCTTATCCAAGTATGTTTTAAATGTACGTTTTCTGCCTCTACTACCCTTTCAGGTCCACTTCACCTGACGAAGGAGCAGCGCTCCGAAAGCTTGTGATTTCAAATAAAACTGTTGGACTATAACCTGGTGTTGTGCGACTTCTCACTTTCAGGCAGTGTGTTCCAGATCCCCACCACCCTCTGGGTGAAAAAAGTTCTCAACTCTCCTCTAATCCTTCCACCAATTACTTTAAAACTATGCCCCCTGGTTATTGATCTCTCTGCTAAGGGAAATAGGTCCTTCCTATCCACTCTATCTAGGCCCCATATAATTTTATAAACCTCAATTAAGTCTCCCCTCAGCCTCCTCTGTTCCAAAGAAAACAACCCCAGCCTATCCAATCTTTCCTCAGTTAAAATTCTTCAGTCCTGGCAACATCCTCATACATCTCCTCTGTACCCTCTCTAGTGCAATCACATCTTTCCTGTAATATAAGAACATAAGAAATAGGAGCAGGAGTAGGCCAATTGGCCCCTCGAGCCTGCTCCGCCATTCAATAAGATCATGGCTGATCTGATCCTAACCGCCAATCTACTATCACAGAACCATCTCCTGAATCTAACAGAATTGGACACACGAAATAGGAGCAGGATCAGGCTACACAGCCCCTGGGCCCACTCCGCTACCCACAGGGCCATGACCGATCCGAACCTAGACTCATGTCCAATTTCCTGCCCGCTCCCCGTAACCCTTAATTCCCTTTACTTCTAGGAAACTGTCTATTTCTGTTTTAAATTTATGTAATGATGTAGCTTCTACAGCTTTTTGGGGCAGCATATTCCATGGACCTACCACCCTCTGAGTGAAGTAGTTCCTCCTCATCTCAGTTTTGAAAGAGCAGCCCCTTATTCTAAGACTATGCCCCCTAGTTCTAGTTTCACCCAACATCGGGAACATCCTCCCCGCATCCACCCGATCCAACCCCTTCACAATCTTATATGTTTCAATAAGATCGCCTCTCATTCTTCTGAACTCCAATGAGTAGAGTCCCAATCTACCCAACCTCTCCTCATATGTCCATCCCCTCATCCCCGGGATTAACCGAGTGAACCTTCTTTGTACTGACTCGAGAGCAAGTATGTCTTTTCTTAAGTATGGACACCAAAACTGTATGCAGTATTCCAGGTGCGGTCTCACCAATACCTTGTACAACTGAAGCAATACCTCCCTGTTTTTATATTCTATCCCCCTAGCAATGAAAGCCAACATTCCATTGGCCTTCTTAATCACTTGCTGCACCTGCATACTAACCTTTTGAGTTTCGTGCACCAGGACCGCCAGATCCCTTTGTACTTCAGTACTTTCCAGTTTCTTGCCATTAAGATAATAACTTGCTCTACTATTTTTCCTGCCAAAGTGCATAACCTCACACTTTCCAGTATTGTATTCCATCTGCCAAATCTCTGCCCACTTACTTAGCCTGTCTATGTCCCCTTGCAGATTTTTAATGTCCTCCTCACTCACTACTTTCCCTCCCATCTTTGTATCATCTGCAAACTTTGATATGTTACACTCGGTCCCCTCCTCCAAATCGTTAATATAGATTGTAAAGAGATGGGGACCCAGCACTGACCCCTGCGGAACACCACTAGTTACTGATTGCCAGTCTGAGAATGAACCATTTATCCCAACTCTCTGCCTTCTGTTAGATAGCCAATCCTCTATCCATGCCAGAATATTACCCCCAATCCCGTGATTTTTTATCTTAAGCAATAATCTTTTGTGTGGCACCTTGTCAAATGCCTTTTGGAAGTCTAAATACACCACATCCACTGGTTCCCCTTTATCCACCCTGTATGTTACTTCCTCAAAGAACTCCAGCAAATTTGTCAAACATGACTTCCCCTTCATAAAACCATGCTGACTTTGTCCTATTAAATTATGATTATCCAATTGTCCCGTTACTGTCTCCTTAATAATGGACTCCAAAATTTTACCCACCACAGATGTTAGGCTAACATATAGTTTCCAGCCTTCTGTCTACTGCCCTTTTTAAATAAGGGTGTTACATTAGCAGTTTTCCAGTCTGCTGGGATCTTTGGAAAATTACCAATGCATCCACAATCCCTACCGCCACTTCCCTCAAGACCCTAGGATGTAAGCCATCAGGTCCAGGTGATTTATCCGCCTTGAGTCCCATTATTTTACCGAGTACCACTTCCTTAGTGATTTTGATCGTGTTTAGCTCCTCCCCCCCTATAGCCCCCTGTTTGTCCAGTGTTGGGATATTCTTAGTGCCCTCTACTGTAAAGACTGATACAAAATATTCATTCAGTGTTTTTGCCATCTCCATATTTCCCACCATTAATTTCCCGGTCTCATCCTCTAAGGGACCAACATTTACTTTAGCCACCCTTTTTCTTTTTATATAACTATAAAAACTCTTACTATCTGTTTTTATATTTTTTGCTAATTTACTTTCATAATCTATCTTCCCTTTCTTAATCAATCTTTTTGTTATTTTTTGCTGTCTTTTAAAGTTTTCCCAATCCTCTATCCTCCCACTAGATTTGGCTACCTTATAAGCCCTTGTTTTTAGTCGAATACTATCCTTAATTCTTTACTTAGCCATGGATGACTGTCTTTTCTTTTACACCCTTTTCTTCTCAGTGGAATATATATTTTTTGGAAGTTGTAAAATAACTCCTTAAATGTACACCACTGATCATGTATCGTCTTACCCTTTAATCTATTTTCCCAATCTACTCTACTCAATTCCGCTCGCATACCTTCATCGTCTCCTTTATTCAAGCTTAGCACGCTTGTTTGAGATCCAACCTTCTCACCCTCTAATTGAATATGGAATTCAACCATGTTATGGTCACTCATTCCAAGGGGATCCTTTACTAGGACATTTTTAATTAATCATGTAATGTGGCGACCAGAACTGTACACAGTATTCTAGCTGTGGCCTAACTAGTGTTTTATACAGTTCAAGCATAACCGCCCTGCTCTTATATTCTGTGCCTTGGCTAATAAAGGAAAGTATCCCACTTGCCTTCTTAACCACCTTAACTACCTGTCCTGCTACCTTCAGGGATCTATTGACATGCACTCTAAGGTCTCTCTGTTCCTCAACACTTCTCAGTATCCCACCATTTATTGTGCATTTATTTGTCTTGTTAGCCCTCCCCAAATGCATTACCTTGCACTTCTCCAGATTGAATTCCATTTGCCACTTTTTTGCCCACCTGACCAGTCCATTGATATCTTCCTGCAGTCTACAGCTTTCTTCCTCACTATCAACCACACGGACAATTTTTATATCATCTGCAAACTTCCTCATCATGCCCCCTACATTGAAGTCTAAATCATTGATATATACCACAAAAAGCAAGGGACCTGGTACTGAGCCTTGCGGAACCCCACTGGAAACAGCCTTCCTGTCACAAAAACACCCGTCAACCATTACCCTTTGCTTCCTGCCACTGAGCCAATTTTGGATCCAATTTGCCACTTTCCCTTGGATCCCATGGGCTTTTACTTTTCTGACCAGTTTGCCGTGTGGGACCTTGTCAAGAGCCTTGCTAAAATCCATGTAGACTACATCAAACGCGCTACCCTCATCGACCCTCCAATTTAGTCAGACACGACCTTCCCTTAACAAATCCATGTTGACTGGCCTTGATTAATCCGTGCCTTTCTAAATGACAATTTATACTGTCCCTCAGAATTTTCCAATAATTTGCCCCACCGAGGTTAGGCTGACTGGCCTGTAATTACTCGGTCTATCCCTTTCTCCCTTTTTAAACAACGGAGTACCTCCTTCTGTGCTGTATCATTCTATGATCTGATATACTGCTGCAGTACAGTACTTTGTAATTAGTGGATGAATAGTGCCGTGTACTAATATTTCATCAAACATGGACATCTAAACAGCTGCAGTTGTATTTTTCAAGGAGGTAGTAAATTCAAATCCTACAGGAACATCATGATTCAAAGCTGGTATGCAAAACTCACAAGCTGACCAGTGTCAGACCACTTAAGGTCTGTTCAAATTACGTAAATCACATCAGAATGTTTTCTACATCATCAGTTTTTCAACTGCTCACATAATTTTAAACGATTTACAAAGAAACTGTTTAGAACTCTGCAGGTAACATTCGCACCACATAAGCGCCAAGCAATAACCATCACCAACAAGAAAAGTTCCAACCGCCTCCCTCTGACCTTTAACGGCACCACCCACACCAAGTCTCCGATCGTCAATATCCAAAAGTGACCACTGACCAAAAACTTAACTGAACCAGCCATGTCAATAAGGTTACAAGAGCAGGGGAGAGGCTGGTACACTACAATGAGTGGCTCACCTTCTGACCCTTCAAAGCCTCTCCAGTAGCTACAAGGCTCAAGTCAGGAGTAAGAAGTCGCACAACACCAGGTTATAGTCCAACAGTTTTATTTGAAATCACAAGCTTTCGGAGCGGCTGCTCCTTCGTCAGGTGTTGTGCGACTTCCCACTTTTGTCCACCCCAGTCCAACACCGGCATCTCCGCATCAAGTCAGGAGTGTGATCGAATACTCGCCATTGGCTTAGCTGGGTGCAGTCACAATGACACTCAAGAAACTCGACACCATCCAGGACAGAGCAGTCTGTTTGATCAGTTCCCTGCCACTGAACTCAATATCCACCCCCGCACGACTGGCACACTGTGGCTGCAGTATGTACTATCTACAGCAATTTGCTTATCTTACTTGGACAGCACCTCCAAGCCCTATAACCTCTATCACTGAGAAGGACAAGAGCAGAAAGCTCACAAGAACACCATCACCTCCAGATTTCCCTCCAAGTCTCACTCCATCCTGACTTGGACATTTGATAGAACTGTCCCTTCATTGTCACTGGACCAAAATACTCGAATACTCTGGAACAGTTCCCATGGATTGGAGGGTAGCTAATGTAACCCCACTATTTAAAAAAGGTGGTAGAGACGAAACGGGGAATTATAGCCTGACATCGGTAGTGGGGAAAATGCTGGAGTCCATTATAAAAGATGTAATAGCAGAGCACTTGGAAAACAGTGACAGGATCGGACAAAGTCAACATGGATTTACAAAAGGTAAATCATGCTTGACTAATCTACTGGAATTTTTTGAGGATGTAACTGGTAGAATAGATAAGGGAGAACCAGTGGATGTGGTGTATTTGGACTTTCAGAAGGCTTTCGATAAGGTCCCGCATAAGAGATTGGCGTGCAAAGTTAAAGCACATGGGACTGGGGGTAAGGTATTGACTTGGATAGAGAACTGGCTGGCAGACAGGAAGCAAAGAGTTGGAATAAACGGATCTTTTTCTGAGTGGCAGTGACTAGTGGGGTACCGCAGGGATCGGTGCTAGGACCCCAGCTATTCACAATATATATTAATGATCTAGACGAGGGAACTAGATGTAATATCTCCAAGTTTGCAGACGACACAAAGCTGGGTGGGCGTGTGTGATGTGAGGAGGATGCAGAGAAACTCCAGTATGATTTGGACAGGTTGGGTGATATGGCAGATGCAGTATAATGTGGATAAATGCGAGGTTATCCACTTTGGTGGCAAAAACAGGAAGACAGATTATTATTTGAACAGCAATAGATTGGGAAAAGGGGAGGTGCAACGAGACCTGGGTGTCCTTGTGCACCAGTCGCTGAAGGTAAGTATGCAGGTGCAGCAGGCGGTTAAGAAGGCAAATGGTATGTTGGCCTTCATAGCGAGAGGATTCAAGTACAGGAGCAAGGATGTCTTGCTGCAGTTGTGCAGGGCCTTGGTGAGACCACACCTTGAGTATTGTGTGCAGTTTTGGTCGCCTTATCTGAGAAAGGATGTTCTTGCCATGGAGGGAGTGCAGCGAAGATTCACCAGACTGATACCTGGGATGGCAGGAATGACGTATGAAGAGAGATTGGGTCGATTAGGCTTATATTCGCTAGAGTTTAGAAGAATGAGAGGGGATCTCATTGAAACTTATAAAATTCTAACAGGACTAGACAGACTAGATGCAGGAAGGATATTCCCGATGGCGGGGAGTCCAGAACCAGGGGTCACAGTCTAAGGATAAGGGGTAAGCCATTTAGGACTGAGATGAGGAGGAATTTCTTCACCCAGAGAGTGGTGAACCTGTGGAATTCTCTACCACAGAAGGCAGTTGAGGCCAATTCATGATATTCATTAAATATATTCAAGAAGGAGTTAGATATATTTCTTAAGGCTAAAGGGACCAAGGGATATGGGAAGAAAGCAGGGACAGGGTACTGAATTTGGATGATCAGCCATGATCGCATTGAATGGCGGAGCAGGCTCGAGGGGCCGAATGGCCTACTCCTGCTCCTATCTTCTATGTTTCTATGAATTTCCAACCAAATACCATTGTTGGAGCACTCTCACCACAAGGACTGCAGCAAGTCAAGATCACCCACCATCAACATCTCAAGGCAACTAGAGATGGGTAATAACCTCAGCTTTGCCAGTGGCACCCACAACCTGAGAACAAATGCACATAACGCAGAGGAAATCTTTCCCCATTGTGATCAAAAAATTTCAACTGGTTTCAGATGACAATCTGAAATGTTCATGCTGAATATGTTTTAGCTTTTGACTTACTGGTGCAGATATAAAACAAAGCTGCAGAGTGAATCAATGTTGTGAGGAAGTTCAACATTGGTAAATAAGTTGTTTTCATTTTTTTTTTAGTTTCACATTTGATGAGCAGATTGTTTCTAAATCAACAAAGCACTCCCATCCTGACAACTCAGGGAAAGAAGTTTTAATGATAACCACATCAAGCTATAAATCACATGTATGTGAAAAATGATCTATATGTACACCGCTGCTGCTAAGTCCATGTAGATCTCTGTCTTGTTAACTAAGATTACAAAAGTAACTTTTTTTTAACCAATTGAGCAGAGCACATCTCTGCCTACTTCAAATAAATGCCCCGAATGAAAAAAATCTAACAGCTTTGTATCTTTAAAAAAAAGAAACAAAAGTTTATTTACCTATATAAGCAGTCCATATAATCTGCGCCCTTACTGTACTCTTCCCAATATTTATGGTACATGGTCAAAATCTTTTCTTCAGAATCCAGAACTTTCTGTAAATAAAAACATCAAGAAAATATCATTTTGAAGGCCAAAAATATTTCCAAAACAATGGGAACTGGATGATTTAAATGAACCTTACTTGCACAAATCAATATTCTGGCCCAAGGCAACTTAATTTGGAATCTAACACCTGTTGTGAAGATTTATTTGATATGTTGGGAAATTGCACACCAATAGGAGGGAAGCCACACTGTAAGAAATATACTGACATTTTTAAGTACAATGTTTTAAAGCTGTACAAAATTACTTTTAGTATGTTCATCTCCTTATTTAGCTTTAAGTCGCTTTGTGGGACATTTCTTCCCCAAAATAGTTATGTATTTGGAACCAGGGTCCTTGACGTTTTCTATAAATTGGTTCTCAGAGGGGGAAGGTGGAAAGTAGCTGCGTTATCACAATCGTAAACATTTCCAGCACATTCGCATCAGATAAATTAGCATGGCATAGCTTCTAGTTGGGCAAAACATAAAATTCTACTCACTGCTTTTATGCATCAATGAAAAACACTGAAAATATGTTTACATGATTCAGATTTATATTTGACATCAGTCTAATGTTCAAAAATAATAAAACTGCTTACAGCATTAATGCTTCAGTATGCTACAGTAAACAATGGTGAAAAACAGATTGTCCCAATCACAGAAAGGTCCCCAGCTTGACCATTTGATCAAGAGAAAGTGACTGGTCAAACACTTCTCCATAAAGGACTGGAGCAAAGGTGTTAAGCATCTTCCATCTGAGTCCAGAAATCAGTCATGGGAATTATGGCGGATTATTTCCCTCTGTGGCCCAGGGATGCTAAGGCTAAGTGAAGCACACCAACTGGCTCACATCAGCTAATTCAGCGTAGACAAGAGATTGAACCAGAGACCCTCTGGTCTGTATGGTTTAGTGTGAAATTGGGAAAAATAACAATGATACCAATTGATGATAAGTTCATCTTATAACTACAATTTTTAAAAGGTGTCCCCAATCACAAAACTCGTTTATAAAAGGAATTGGTTGAATACCCACTTTTGACAGGTCTAGGGATTGCAAGAAAAGTACTGACACACATGATTGAATACGTTGATTGTAATCCTATTCGGACTGTAAAAGTATCATCTGTGGAACACAACCAATCAGGTTGAATATTTTCCTTTGATTGCCTTTGGGGGTCTTTAACAAAATCAGAGTTTTATCTATGGTTATTTACCTCCCTCGGGAGATTGCAGAGTTCACATTCCTTTCTCGCTCTGCACTTCATGTACTGAATGCAGCATGTAAAAATCTGCAGTAAACGCGATTAAAATGAAGGTATACCTTGTACAAATGTTGGACGTGATTTTCCAGAAAAATTTTTGTTTCCGTGTAGAGTCGTTCTCCCAGAGGTTCTGGGTAGGCTACACACAAAGCATAAATGTCGCTGAATAGAATATTAAGGGTCTTTATGGCAATAGCAGTGAAGGGGGAAATAATGAACAAAGGTTTTAATAGAACTAAGTCTTAAATTTTTTGAAAGGTCCATTGATACACAGTGTTTAACCAAATCTCTACAGAACTGCTGTATGATGCAGACTAACACACCCCAGAATTGAGTCCTCTCCCAGGGGGTAAAAAAAACCTGTATACAAAGGCTCCAGCAAAAGAAACTTTTTTTTTTGCTTCATAAAAAATGTGCAGTCTATATTCGAGTCAATATAGTATTTTCACAATTTATTCAGTAACTGTTGAATTATTGTTACCGCTATTATGGTTTGATATACCTCATTTGGTTATTTGCACTGATAATCTCTCTTCTCAGTATGTATAATTTGTATTACAATTTTTGTATTACATGAAAATTTATGAGCTGTGTTGATTAAATCCCTGCCACATGTGTTTGGGGTTTCCAATGCACTTTGAATAAAGATGACAATTTTTTCATTTTTTTTCAATCAAACCAATACAGGTACTATCTATTTGTTTACCACTTTCACCGATACACACGATTATTTTTCACAAATTGGCAGTGCACGGTTAAACATGAAGCAGCAATAACATTATGCTAATTATAAGGCAAGGCCATATAGCGCCCTATCCTGGAATATTCATTTAAATACTTTCACATATTTCTCTAGTTTTATTTTGTTTCCCTTTATTCCTTTATTACAAATAATGCTGGGCTTTCAAACATTGTTTCATCTCCAAAAGGGGCAGTGCACACTCAACCAATTCAACATTGAAAGGACTTCGCTGCTTCTAAATATCTACCATTTTTCTTTCACACAACCCCTGCAAAATAGATAGCAATAGTAAAATCAAGTGACTGAAACCAATGTTGTGGAAAATACAGGGCTAAGTGTTCTACAGAAGGTTACTGAAATTTTATAAGTGAAGATATTATTGATTCACTGCATTCTTTCTGCAAAGCAGAAAATAAGCATGCAGCTGTATAAAAACAGACATTCGTTTCCTTGTTGACATCATTTCCTGTTTCAACAGAGACTGGGAACTTTGAGTGAGGAAGTAAAAACTTCAACTAATATTTAAGTCCAATTTCCCCCTCCCCCTTCAGTATTATATTTTCATGCCACATAAAATAATCACCAATAGCAATGTACTTCCCAATGTATTTTAAACATCAGGGATTGGTGATAAATAACTTTTAAATGCAGTCTATCATTTAAATTTCAAAAATAGATTTTTGAGATGCTTGACTTGTTTTGTTTCAGTTTTGTTAACAATATGATTAAGCTCATTTGAAAACATAAGGGAGAAGGCATCAAAATATGTTCATAAAAACAAATTGATGTAGACTATGGAGCAGTAAAGGTATTAAATAGACACAACATAAAACAGTATTTATTAACTTATTGGTGCTTTGAAACCAAAAGCACTCTCGTAAACCAATGACCAATTAGCAACAGTATTATCAAGTGGCTAAAACCAATGTTGTGGCAGTGAATATACACTATAACATATATATTCATTGCTTTGCTGATGAAATTAATGAACACAAAAATTCTTGCCAAACAGAATACTTCACAAACCTCTCTCAACTGGAAACCCCTGCAGTTGATGGCATTGCCATTTTGGTAACATCCAACCACTTTTTGGTGGCCAGCTACCATTTTAAGGTTACCATTGGCGGTTGATTTTACATAATTTTTAAACACTGAAATTAAGTCTAAAACCACAATTGTTTCATTTGGCCTTTAAGGATACGAGAAGCGGTCGTTCCATGTAGATCTCTCGACGTAATCCAGCATGACAACTGCTCTGATTGTTGTCAGGAGCTTGTTCCATGTTTCATCAAAATCCACCACACGTGGTTTCAGGGACATTGTATGGCTTCACTTGAAAGACAAGAGACAAAACTACAATTGCCTTTTGAAAATTTATTCTGAAACTACTGCCATCAAAAATGTTACACAATGATTAAAAAACACAACACAAACCAATTCAACAAGTTAACTTTTAGTTTTAATGCTGATCATTTAGGATGCTGGCTTTCGGAACAATGTAGACAACAAAATTGTAAACTCTGGGAAACAGATGCAGACTCCCACGGCAGTGCAGTTTCTTAACAAATTTTTACTGTAAGCTACACAGAACAAAAGTGAGAACCATCCGAATAGTGAACATTCAATACAGATACAAGAATGGCAAAAACCATTAGTTCCCCAATGTAAAACCCACGATAGAGATATGCAACCTAAATGTTATAAAATTCAGTCTGTAAAGTGCATCAATGCACATTCTATTCATGTCTAATCCACTGAGGTAACAGGTTGTAAAAGGCAAGGTAGAAATTCTCCCTGCATACAAGAAAGCCAATAAATAGAATTTAGTCAAATATACTTAATGTGTATTATCGATGAAACTGTTCATCACCTGACCTTGGTGAAAACCCTGATATCAGACACATTTAGTTAAATTAAATCATTTAAACCAGTTAATTTCTGTCTTTCTCAATAACCATGCCAGCCAGAACAACTGAATGATGCATCACCAGAGGTGCACTTTAGAAAAACGTTGAAATTACTGACTACACTGAACTTTGTTACCAAAGAAATACAAAAAACGCACACCAATGTTTAGACTGGATCATCTCTCTCTTCTATCTCACCTGTCAACTGCAATGACCTCATTGGATCATAGGGAAAAGTTGGCCGAAAGCCTTGTCGTTTGAAGAGGTATTTGAAAGTGGTAAGTGGCACCCTGACACAGAGTTCTAAAAACTTAGTGGTGTGACTTATGACCCAGTTGCCATTTGCTGAAGGAGTTGGTAGCTATCATTTAACTGGCATTGTCAGGCTCAGTTGTGATGCCCCCACATTTATTACCTTAGTTCACACCTGGGTGAAACTGTACCCCATTGTAAATCTTCCCATTTGGGGGAAGGGGCGGTTGGGGGGAGAAACTGAACAAGGAACCCAAGTGCAGTGGTATTACTGTATATCAAGGATCATACTGTGACTCAGACCATTACAAGGGCGAAGCACATAATGTATTCGGGACATATGGAGAACACAGCAATTCCTGCGATTTTAAAACTGACACTGGGCAGCAGCAAGAATTAGTGCATCGTCCTTTTACCGCTCGAAATCTGTGTTCAAATTCCACCCAAACTGGATGAAAGTCTCATCCTGCTGATTGTGAGAATCCTACATAAAACGAGCTTGGGTAGTCTCAGTTTACAGCTCAAACCCTTCAGAATTCAGCACAAACAAGCAATTGCAGAGAGACCAAAAGGGTGACTGGTGTGGGAAATAAAAATAATCACCGTATAGTATTAGCAAGTATTTTTCAGAGGTTGGGCTGTTAGAGCAGAGTACCTGGAACTTGGCTATTGATATACAACAGCAGCTACAGGCATGAATTGAACCAACATGATTCGTAGGGCCGAATGGCCTCCTTCTGTGCTGTACTATTCTATGATGGGTTTCAGCAGCATGCCAACGGGGAAATTTAAAAAATCTTATAATGGATACAAGATAGCAGAATTATTTTTCATCTCCAAAACTATGCAGGGTGATTTACATTCAAAGTAAACTCGAGCATGAATATTTTCCTTAAAGGCTCTACAGGTATAAGGTTGGCTTAGTTGATAGCACTCTTTCCTCCGAGTAAGCAAGTTGTGGGTCCAAGTCTCAATCCAGGACCTGAACACAATCTAGGCTGACACCAGCATCGTTGGATTTGCCACCTACTCAGTGAAACATTAAAACTGACCGTTCAGATACTGTCATGGGATCTTTTATGCCTACTTGAATAACAACAAGGAGTTCTCCTCATGTCCTGGCCATCATTCCTCCCTCAACCAACACCATCAAAAACAGATTAAATGGTCATTGATCTCATTTGCTGTTTGTGGGATCTTCCTGTGCGCAAATTGCCGGCTACTTTGTTCACGTAACAACAGTGACTGAAAACATGATAAGCCGCAAGAGATTGCAGGCTCTTCCTTTCATTACACAAACCAACAATCGCAAAGTATTGCAACGTCTAACTTCCACTTATAAGTACATTGGCTGGAATCTTAACCCACTTTCTTATTCTGGTGCAGAAAAGGTTCCACTGCCCTCAAAGAATTATTCATGATCATACAAAGAAGCTAGTCTGCAGACGAAAGACTGCATTAAGCTGATGATGATGATGATGAAATAGCTCAGCAACAATTGAAAAACTGATGATGTCATAAGACATCTATTTTGACTACATTTGTAATTTAGTGACCAGAATTCCCATTCATCACCTCTGTTGCTGTTCACCCACTAAACTGCAGCTTTGCCCTCAATACCCTGTTTCCCAGCAAATTAATAACCATCCCACAACTCTGCCATCTTTGTCTTCACTCCCTCAACTCAAGGGGAGGGGGAGGGGG